>CABFWO010000279.1:295901-388742 GCA_902155825.1 Timema genevievae | reverse complement strand
CCCCCCACCTTGTGTGACCCTAACACTATTAACCCTATCTCAAAACTATTTATGCACAGTAAGATCAAATTATTTCATCCTGGATAGATATAGCAAGACAGCAATAAGGCTATTTCGATACGACACTGGAGTAATACATAGACAACAGGTTGTACAATGGAACAAGATGAATCTTATTAAATAAATAAAGACACAATCATAATATTCTCTCATTATGGCTTGGAATAAAAATTTGTGAAATCTGTTATCAGTAGAATACCCCTATATAATATTTTTTACAAATCAAAACAATATTAACGTTAAAAATATTAGTTTTGATTAAAATTTATATAAATATTTTAAGAAATTTTGAACAATAATTTATCAATAAACTATTCTGATGTGTATTATTTTTTAAAAAAATGGACACACACACACACACTTCTCAGCTATCCATTTTTGACAAAATTATTAGATCAATTTTCAAATAATTTCCAATTTTCATAAATCTATAATTATTTTTTTCTAAATATTTGTGTTTATTGCCTTTATAATTTACAATACTCAGCCATATTGAAAATAACTGTTCAATATTTTTTGTTTGTTAAATTACACTTTTCAAGAATCAGACCGTAGTAAAATACCCTTGGTTATAAAGATTGAATTAAAATAACAATTTAGCCATTCGTCACGACCAATATTATCAAATTATCAAATTTGTTTAAAATTTACTAACTCATGTCAGTAGACCAAATTATAAAACTAATAGTCCTAAAATAAAGACAGTTATTAAAAAAATCTTATGATTTGTGAAAAAAATTATAAATGGTTTAGAAACACTCCACCAAATATCATAAATAAAATGACATGTACACTAGTACACACACACATATTGAGAAAAGTATAACATATCTGTCCTAAAAAGAGCAAAATAATCAATTTCATATTTCAAGTGATCCATAAATTATATGGATTTGCCTATAGCTCAGAAACAATTGATTTTATAAAAATATATTATCTACTAAAATATTTTATTTTTATTTTTAATAAGCTTTTTCATTTCTCAAATAGTTGCGAAGATATGATCAAAATTGGAAATTTCCTCTTCTCTAAAATACTTTTAATATCATTTTCATGGGAAAATGAGAGGTGCCATTTTGTTTGTAGTGTTAAACGATGCCTTGATACAAAATGTAATAAAAGAGGTTATAGTAGATGTTGAGAAAATCAACTATATCTATTTTTGATTTTCAGAAAACTACCCTTAATTTTAGAGTTAGATGTCCAATTCCAAAAACATCCAGGGTGAAACTTATTAAAACCTTAAATACTAAGTTTTAGCCCGATCGATAAAATAGTTTCGGATCTAGTCTAAGATACAGACAGATGGCATCGTGAGAACCATTTTTCATATTCAGAGGGTCATGAAACGTCAACATCTTTCAAAATCATGAGTTAGATTTTTTTGACAATCACAATAGGGTAGAGTGTTGTACCACTGACCACTTTACACTTTTTTATTTTATAATATTTCTATATCAATGCAAAATCATATTTAGTTAGCTTGATAAAATGCTTATACCACTAGGCAATATCTGTATATATCCTTACTTAATTTATTTTTGTTGCATCAAAAAATACTTTTCACTGTGGTCAGAAATACAACATACCTTTGACCGGGGAGTGTTGTACCTTTGACCAAGCAATTAAAACTGTCAGCCTTTAAGAAAAGAACACTTAATGTGTCTCAAAATAGCATTACAATTAGAGAAATATAATATTCTTAGCTTACAACTATTGTATCCACCAAACAAACAATTTCAGGGGAAGGCATCTAAGTTAATTCAATATGATATGCTGATTAATCAACCCCAAATGATAAACATTCAAACTGATGGGCAGATCCTCTTGCCGCAGTCGGATTTGGAGGCTTAGTTACAACTTCTTCAATTACTATATCATATACTTGATCATCTTATTTTCTAAATTTGTTACCAATGGTTTGTTTTAAATATGTTATAGCTAAAATATCATTTTCTTCTTCAAAAACTTTTGTGGCAAAGTATTTAGCTAGTTTCTTCGATGAAAGTTTGGCGAGAACAAAGTTACCCTTTTCTAAGTCTTTTTTTATTTCGAACCGCAACTCTTCTTGGAGGTCATGATATTAATCAGATAAGTTGAACTCACTTTCTCATGATGAAACTTCTGAATAGCCATAATCTGAACGTTCTACAGGGGAAAAAAATGGTTTACTCTTTTAGGACTATACCTATTAATCTTTTGGGTTTCTGATGCCAAGCATTTAGACTTCTTGTTTTTAGCAGCCTCGAGTGCCTGCTATTCTGGGATATCTGTGGGAATGCCTGACTTTCCTTTACGCCTTTTCTTGCTTGTGGATTTCCTTGCCGGAGCTTTTGTGTGTGGTTTTTATATCTTCAGGTGTCACAATGGTAGATTTTAAAGGGAAATTCTCAAATATATCTTGGGGTTCTAGTAGGCCTGTTTTGCTTATGACTTGTAGAGGGTGTGTGGCGTTTTAAGAAACTGAAGAATTTTGTGGGGCTGCGGAATTTTTCTTCTCAGTCACATTTTTCTATTCGTTTAAAAAGTTTCTCATCTAACGCCACTATGATTATGACAAAAATTCAACTACTGTTGATATCACCATGTGAATAAAATTAAACTCTATGTTTGTATTGAAACAATATTTTAATTATTTTGGACAAAAACTGTTTTGGTATAAAAACTGAAAAAAACACTGCCTTTTATACTCATTCTTCTCACATTAAGAATAGTATACCTAATAGCTGTGTGATATATGGATCAGATACAATGTCCATAACCGGTATCCACGATATTTAGGCGTTAGACTCGCACCGTACAAGGTAACCATTTTTGCATACTCGTTTCACACTAGCATGAGTGCATATCCTTTAAGTCTTAATCAACCATACTCTTATAGTTCCTATATTTTAAACCAGACCGTTACATTTTCCGGTTGTTAGAACCTTTTGTTTCACGTCATCACATTACACGTATTGTACGATTGTGAGGTTAGGATAAGGAATGTCGAATTTAGAAGAAATAGAGCTTACGAAACTATTTATGAAAAACACATTCAGTACGTCCGGCAGGGATTAAAACCCCTGTATATCCGTCAGTAGCTATCCAGTCCATTTTGAGAAAGATGTCTTGGATTATTTGACTATAAAATAAATTTTGCACCACGTCTTACTACCCGTTCGGGTTATACGCTTAAGTAATATTTACGCTAATGGGTTAGGAATTGTGAAGGTTGAATTTAGAGGAAGTGATCCCGCATTTGCGTGGAGGGAGAGTGAAAAACCATTTAGGGAAAACCACCCCAGTTCACCCGACCGAGATTCGAACCCCGATCTCCCCGTCCTCAGCTGACGAGCTCAACACAACTAGCGCGTTCGCTAACTACGCCAACGAGGCGGGTTATTTGATTATATATTCAACTTTTATTTATTTAAAATATATACAGAAGACTAAATATCTGTAGCTATCTCTTAAATTAATATGTTTCTAAAAATACCGATTTTTAAGGGTTGTCAAGGACTAACTAGACCAGAGTGTACCATAAACTAATCACCGTATTATTTTTACAGCCTGTACTGGTAGTAACTTATTCCAAGTTTTATTTTTTTATTAAAAAAAATACGTGGAACAAATAAAGTGTAGACGGTACTGCACACAATTTTTACAATCGATTAATGTCCATATTATATTTTATATGGCTTATTTAGCAACGCTAGTTTAATAACCACGCGCGTAGTATATTACGCGCCACTATATCACACGGGAGGTCAAATATTCCATTATTAACTTTTAGAACCAACAAAGCTCGTAATTATATAATGTAGGCTGTACTCTGTAAAAAATAGAAAGCAGGGAAGAGAGTAAAGGGGTCGCCATTCATTTGTGTGTACAGTAAAAGGATTCAACGCTATAATAAATCAATCTAATAAACACATGGTTTATGTTATAAATCAACGTCAACAACGCCTGTCTATTTAACTGATGTAATCAACGATAGTATTTTTTAGGTGTATGCGTTTGTGTAAAAAAAAACAACACTCGCTTTGATCTTGATACATAAAGTAGCTAATTTAAAAGTAGGCAGTTACTGTGATTAAAAAATGCACAATATAATACATATTTTAATATTCATTCAGGTACATAGTTAAAGAAATATTTTTCAATATAGCATGGGATTTTTTTTTGTTACTCTATCATGCCTTACTATCTGTTGGAGCTCTACGTATTTAAATTACGATAATACGGTACGGAGGAGAAAGGTATATTTAAGAGAAAATGTACCCTGATTTACTTTCTAGGAGATATAAAAACCAATAAGAAAAAAAAACTTAGTACACACGCTTGGTATTTGTAAATCTGCTTCCGTATACAGGAAAAACAGACTATACTAGCATGGCATTTAGTCTACGTGACCATCGATACAAATCTGCATGGATCTTCTGTTATAACTTAGTAAAAATAACATAATTAAGTGAATTTAAAGTGGTACTTGAAGTAAAATGTTAATGGTTTGATGCCCGCCTTCAGATTCTCAATTTTAAACCAAATTTCAATTATGTAGATCCCCCTTTAAAAACAAGGGCTGACTAATGGTTTAATCCATAGGGTAAAGCTAAGTAGGGTAGCATAGAGGAAGTAATCTTGTATTAGCGTGGAGAGAGGGTGGGAAAACCACCTCCAGTGCACCCTGCCAAGATTCAAACTCCTTCTATTGTACCCCACTTACATGTAATCCAATCCACCTTTCTAATTCCAAGAATTTAGTATAAGACACACAGTGGTCACACGGTAGAGGTAGTCAGGCTCGAAACATAATAATATATCGTTAAAGTCGATAGATAAATCTAATTGGCACCTGTTCAAGATTCTAACCCCGACATACTCACCACAAGTATTCAAATTTATTACAAGCCTGGCATCTTAAACCACGATATCACCGATGTGGGTTCTATCATTCATAATTTTACAAGCGCATAACCCGAAAGGGTGGTAAGGCGTGATGCTAAAAAAAAACTTTTCACTCAGTCTTAATGTTGTCCAGACGATTTTCATATTAATTACGCTAATGACATGTTCCAATGGTCGAGTGGTCTAAGTCAGGGGTCACCAAACTCATCTAGCCCGGAAGTTACTTTCAATTTGTCAAATGGATTCATGAACTACCCAGATTAAAACATTGCAGTATCACGTATTGGTTACTATCGTATCTTGTATAAAGAATTTGCCATCATACAATTAATTTTTTAAATCGGGGTTGAGTTATTTGACTTGAATAAATTTCGGTGGCGTATTTGGCTAACGCGCTAGTAGTGTTGATCTCGACTGCCGAGGACGGGGATATCGAGGTTCGAATCTCGGTTGGGTGAACTGGGGTGGTTTTTCCTAAATGATTTTCCACTCTCCCTCCACGCAAATGCGGGTTCACTTCCTCTAAAATTCAACCTTCCCAATTCCTAATCCATTAGCGTAATTAGTACTTAAGCGTATAGCCCAAACGGGTAGTAAGACACTGTGCTAAAAAAATCCCTGGTCGGGTGGGTTTTTTTCCTTTACAATCCTATTCCACGCTAGTGCGGTCACACTTCCTCTAAATTTTATCTACCTCATCCTTAACACATTAGCATAATTATTTCATATGCGTACAAGCCGAACAAGTAGTGAAACGTAGTGACACATATTAGAGGTAATGGAATGAAGATAAGAAAGGAATGATTTGGAGGAAATGTGGAGGAAGAGATAAAACCATTAAGTGAAAAAATGCTCTAATTACACCCGGTCAGGAGTTAAACCTCAATATTCCCGTCACCGGCAAGGTGATACAGTCTATTGTAAGAATGACGCCACAGTCCGTGTGACCACTGAAGTGGGTAAGGCACTGGTTAGTTAATTACAATTAGCGGAATGGTCCCAGGAGAAAGCGAACATCCCGGCTTCAGGCCTTGAAGCTAAGGGGCGTTGTTTAATTAAACAGGTGTGCCGACACTGGAAACAATGCCTAGACGCGACGAATTCATTCAACACGTGAGTCTGAGGCAGGTAAGATACGGTACCAGTCACAAAATGTTGCCTTTTTTTTTTGTTTTTGTTTTTGTTTCGTAAAGAAATATCACCACACATTGTACCCATCAGCGTATTTTCACTTACTAATTAATAAAATAAGAATGAAGATGTAATTTAAATAAGAAATACCATTCGCACAGACGGAGGGTTCAAATAAAAGCTACAGAGGAAAACCATCCATATACTATTATTAATTTATCTCTCTTCTATATCTCTAATCATTGAACTTATGGGGTGGAGATAGAATGTGAGATGAAACGTTTTCCAGAAAAATTATCTTTAATATGCCCTGGATATCTTTTTGGATGAGTGTAATCAAAATATCCCAGATCTTAAAGCTTACATATATCAGTATTTTGACCGACCGCTTAGTGCCAACGTTGCTTTTTTAAATATTTCTTGACATCGTTAATTTCTTTTTCTTCTATCTTTTATCTTTATTAATAAAATGAAAATATTGTGTATCTGTGTGTCTGTCATCATGTGCGTTGCGATATATCTATTGCACACAGAGGTTTGAAATTTAAAATCCTTAACTGCTGTGCACGAACACATGTACCTCAAAGGCCAAAATTTTAAAATGTTGATTTATTTAATTTTTTAAGGAATAAAAAAATGGGTAGGAATAAATAAAATGAAGATATATTTGTTCTGTCTGTTTGAAGCAAAGAAATGCGTTGCCTGGGGTAGCTACGCAATGTATTGCGTGGTTACCTCGAGCAACACTAGGTACTTTTGATAGTTTATAATAAAACAAGGAAAACTAATGAGGCATAATTGTTTTGCATGTTATCTATAGTTGTTAATAAATCATTAAAGCTAACAATTTATTTCAATTGAAATAAAATATCGAGAATCGCCTTTCATAAGAGAATATTTCATTTATGTATTATATTTTATTATTTGAAAGACGAATCTGGTCCCAAGATTATATATTTCAACGTCAATTTATTAGCAATATAATAGCGTACTAATTTGAGCTGTCAGTTTTAAAAAACTAGTTTTAAATTAATTTATAATCAAATTTAAAAATAAAATGTAGCTCATCTTTAAGGACGTTAACATCAGGAACTTCATGAAAGAGTTACAATAAAGCAATAACAGCAATTTCAGTTCTCTTCTTACTATCTATTTTTTAGCACCATATTTTACTACCCATTTGGTATATACACTTATGTACTAATTACTCTAATGAGCTAGGGACGAGGAAGGTTGAATTTTAGAGGATGTGTACCTGCATTTGCATGGGGGAAAATAGAAAAAATATCTAGGGAATATCACCCTTGGTACACCCGACCGGAATCAAACCACGGACTCCCCGTCATTGGCAGACTAGTCTATTTTGAGAGTCGTGCCTTAGACCACGCAGTCACCAAAAGGGGTGTGGCACTATTAGTTACCTATATATCTAGGCATCAAATCACACACGCGCACACACACACACACACACACACACACACAGTGAAAAGTGTATAAAGTTTCCATGATAGTTTTCACCCGAAGGGGTCATGTGCATTGCACGGTACGCACTTGGCCCGCTACCTATATCACAAAGGCACAGAGCTTGCTTGCTTCATTAATTCCGGGTCAAATGGAACGCATCGATGGACAGAAAATTGTGTCCGCAAACTATTGTCTCCCTCAAATGGTTATTAAAATTTAATCAAAAGCGAGTGAACCATTATCACATGTCGTAACACCCAGCCGAAAAATCGCCTAAGTCAAACTTTATTTTGTTCAAATTATTCCAGGGGTTGTAGTAATTTCAAGCAACAGTAGTACCGACTTGTCGTGAATCATATCGACCTAGAATGAATAATCTTGATTAACCATCAGATCTCTTGACCCTTGACCTGACATTAAGAATGTCAAATTATCGTCAATACATTTGACATAGCTTTAATCAGCTTGATAAATAATTATCAATAATAGACTAACCTAAGTAATATTGAGAAAACTTGACATAGTTAACACAATGTGTTCCTCAGGCAGTCGAAACAAAATACAAAATTGATAGTTTTTTATATATGGATATTAAAAATTGTGTAATAAACTCAAAGACAGAGGCCTTTAGGTAGGAGAAAAACTTGAACTGATTGGAATTTTTATTTTCCTAAAAATGAAATTAGTAAAAATAATCAGCTTTATCTTAATTTAATTTATTTTAATCACTTCTCTGTCCCGTGTATATAATTCCACCAATAAAATTAATTCACCCACTCCTTCTCTCTCTCCCTAAAAAAACTAAAAAGTGAAAATGTTTCATTATTTTAGGCGCCTTGATGAAGACGTTCGGCTGACACGAGGTTGTGAGCCGGAACGTGAGGTTGCCTAGACGACGCTCGGGCGTCTCCCTTTATCCTGCGTCCACTCGGAGAAATGAGAGGTTTAGGTGGATAGGGGAGGACTGGGGGGGGGTGGTCTTACTTGCTTCGTGTGACCTTAAGTCATCAGTTGACATGTCACGACCTACATTTCGATTATGTGTCCAACTTTACTCTTCTTTGCAAGCTTCTCGTTATCAATCGTGGACTAGGAGCCGAGTCCAAAATTGATCTCTCCAGCACTTACTTTAAGATGGGGGCGTAAGGGACGCTATAAAATGTCAGTGTTTTGTAGTTTTTAGAGCGAAACTTTTTTTTGGGGGCCAAAATCAATAAAATATTGCTCCAGTAACAAAGTTTAATTTAATTCTACTCACGTGTTGATATCAACAATTGTTGAATATATGTCATAAGCATAGCAGCATTAGATGACAAACTTTTTAAGTAAAACCCACCTTGGTGGCGTAGTTGGCTAACGCGGTAGTCGTGTTGAGCTCGACCGCTGAGGACGGGGAGATCGAGGTTTGAATCTCGGTCGGATGAACTGGGGGTGGTTTTCCCTAAATGGTTTTCCACTCTCCCTCCACGCAAATGCGGGTTCACTTCTTCTAAATTCAACCTTACCAATTCCTATATCCATTAGTGTAATTAGTACTTAAGCGTATAACCCGAACGGGTAGTAAGACGCGGTGCTAAATATTATTATTATTATTATTATTTTTAAATGAAGAGAAAAAAGTGGTCATTAAATTCCAGTATACCCTTGACAGATATTTAAGAAATGTTGATATCACCATGTAAATAAAGTTAAACGAAATTTGCTACTGGGGCAATATTTTATTTATTTTGGACAAAGAAAGGTTTTGCTATAAAAACTGCAAGATCACTGGCATTTTTTTCGCGTCCCTTTTAACCTCACCTTAAGGGATGTAAACAGTCATGTAGAGCCTTTTTTATTTTTTCCAACGTATCCCACTACTCATCCGGGTTTTACGTATTTTAACTTCGTGACGAAAGAAGAAGATAGAATTTGAGAGGAAATGTAGATGTGGAAATGGAGCGGGGAACCATCTAAGTAAAAACTCCATTGGCAAACCAGGCCGGGGTTTGAATTCAGAACGCCCAATCAGCGGAAAACAAGACTAAACGAGTATTACGTTCACACGATATAAGGCGTCAAGGTAAAAAAGTACTGGATTTAAAGTTTAGACCAAGTGGTCAAAGTTTGAATCTTAATCGAGTAAACTGGGAAGAATTTTACTTTTGGGATTTATCACCATGGTTTTCTCATTCTCTCTCCAAGATCGTGCTGATACATTTGGTCAGGTTCCTCAGTACTACCACTTCAAATTAACCCGTCAACAATTACGAGGTTAGATATAACAATTAAATAAATATAAATAAAATAAAATTACTGGGAGTATTAAATAAATACATTTATTTCTATATTCCTCATCCTCTCTCTGAATTAATTTAAATGTAAATTCGAATAGTAAGTCTTGAGACGTATTATACTCTTTGAAGAATGGCCCCCCCTTATTTTGTTTGATAATGAAAGATCACCCTTACCCACAAACAATAAATAAAAATATTTTTACATATAGTATAAAGTTTTTTTCTACATAAGAAATATTCCTCGACTCTCACCATTGGGCACATGGACAAAACTTCAGTCTTGTTCAGTCTTGTTTCGCGTTCACGGGAATCTTAGGGTTCGATTTCGTGCCAGGTGTATTGAAGATATAATTTTTCCCAAACTGTGTCCCGATATCTATAAAAAAATTGCAGGTACATATTCTATAAATTCCGACTTCCTCATCCCTATCCAAGAAGTGTGAGTAATGATGTGGATATTCCGGTTTAGTAAAAGGAGGTGCCAAAAATAATTAGCCCTCTATAGTCCCAAACTAATGCTCTCCAATTTCTGCAAATCCCCGAGAGCTATTATTATTATATTATATTATATTAGTATTAAATGTGTGGGTAGACCAGTATGTCCACTTTTTGATGAAGCTTTATTTCCGCCAGTCAAGTCACAAGATCATTTTCCAAGGGTTTCAATTCGTCGGAAAGGTTAACCGAATGATCCGAGACGAAGCAACAGTAAGAACACGGCTGTAAGATCATTTAAGAAAGTACAAACTTGGTTTTTGATCAACAATGTTCATATTTTACCATCCCTTGGTGACCTGGTGATCTAGGGGTAAGGTGTTTGACTTCTGTGCTGGGAGTCCGGGTTTCAAACCTCGGTCCCGGCACAGATTTATCTGATTCCCAAACCCTTCCTTCACCTCTGACAAGATGTGTATTAATCACAAATTGTGAATGTGAGGAATGCCAGGCCTCCACCGTGGTTCGGATTCCACGTTAAACTGTGGGTCCTCCATTTCATCTCACAATTCACCCTAACATTACACATTAACGTAAGTGCGTATAACCCGAACGGGTAGTAAGACACGGTGCTAATAATAATAATACTATCCCTTGTCGTCTTAGTCGGGAAAAAAATTGCCGAAGTCAAATTTATTATTGTACAAATAACCATATTTGAAGTAGATTCCAGTGAGAGATCATAAGTATTTTGATATTTTCTTTGAAAATCTAGAGCTTAATAATTTTTTAGAGGCCTTAACCATTTTTTATGATAGCAGAAACCCTGTTATTATAGGATAAATACCTTCATCAGCTAGCGTATATTTTATAAATATAAATATTATTTTATATAAAATGATACTATCAATCAATTGCATGACCTGGCTTATACAAATACATTAAAGTAGGTTTATTAGCTTTTGGGGCTGAGAGATAATGTCATAGTTTGTTTACTGTTTTTCTGCACCACGTCTTACTATCTGTCAATACTATCCGCCATTTTAACTAAACTAGTGGGGCAGGGATGAGAAAGGTAGCATTTAAAATAAAATATACGCATTTATAAGGGAAAACATTTAGTGAATAAATCGTTCTCATTTCACGTGGCTGGTTTACAAACCCCTGCCTTCCCATCAACAGTAAACCAGATTTACGAGCTTTGACATTTAATCCACGTGACCACCAATGCGAATGACAGGCAATATTCTTACGGCCGTCTTTTAACTACAGGTATATTATAATTTTGGTAGGAAGAACGTTGAGAAAATAAAAAATCATACTTATCAAGGTCAATATTGGTAACATTTTAACACATTATTAGTAAACATTTATGAAAATTTATAATAGGCCTCGTGATATAGTCGTCAGTACAAATGGATAATAAGTCCTGGATTCGATTCCTGGTTGGTATCATGGGTAATTTTCCCGAAAGAGGAGTTATTCCAACGGTCACCATGGTTTGATTAGTTAGCTTAAAGCTATTTTATAAGAGTTTCTACTGGTTCCACACCTTCATACTAACTCTCATCAATCCCTCATCGCGACATAGAAAGAGTCTACCTGGAAAGGATGTATGATTGGTAGATTCGGGCTTCCCCTGAGTAAAGGTATAGTTAGGGCCGGCTAATATTTCCACTAAACTGAGCTATGACTGATGTAGCCCAGACACGCACATACATCATGATAAAAGCCCGAAGACTAGCCAGTTCGTGACATGAGCAGTCACTTCTAGCTTTGGCCACCGAAATTGATCAGAGCAAAAAATATATAATATATTACCAGCAGTTCGTACTTTGGCCAGCCAGCTCTAAATATGCCTGTAGGGAACTGGCTAAAGCACGAAATATTATATATTAATTTATCATCTCACTTTTCAGTGCATCTCCATTAAATTATTCATTATGATGTATGAAAGGTTTACTTAACAAAGTAATGTCCAGTGGTTAGGTTAGGTTAGGTTACGATGGGATTGTGCTGTGTAATACTATCCATAACTTTGGGCACTGGCCAGGTTGTCATGTTCAATTCGCGATTTGGCTGGCCAGAACGCGAATTTAATTCTTTTTCCCCGTTCATATTTCACGATTTTACTGAACCAGCTGGCCAATTTGCGAAGGGTCCAGCCAATTAGTGAAGTGGTCAGTTTTGGTTTTTGACCACTGAATACCACATAGCTGTAAATATATTAAAATAGCTCTAATAGCTACGAGTATTTTATTTGTCAGATATGGTTCTTCCTCCCATTATCCGACTATAGTTTGAGGTTAAATAGATTTCTCGTCATATTTTTTATTCTTTTGGGAGGTCACATGAGTCGAGTCAAAGAGACATCGTAAAAAGCTTTCAAGATGTTATTATTTGCTGGGTTGGGGCTTCAAATTGAACTAAGCCGCTGATTAACTTACATGTTTTTAAGAAACTTCTATACGTTGTCTAGAGTTTATGTACATCTAATTCAATTTAATTCTATATCAGACGTAACAAATTTAACAATATTTTTTCATATTAGCTATATTTATAAATCAAATTAAAGATTAAAAAAATTACTTTTTTCACAATCCTCTTGGGTTATCATCATCTACTACTACTATACTATGAATCAATCACTCTCTCATTGTATTATGTGCTACAAATCTACTCTACACTTTCACTCAAAAACCACATCACCAATGGAGCTACCCGCCTCGGTGGTGTAGTTGGCTAACGCGCTAGTCGTGTTAGCTCGACTGCTGAGGACGGGGAGATCGAGGTTCGAATCTCAGTAGGGTGAACTGGGGGTGGTTTATCCAAAATGGTTTTCCAATCTTCTTCCACGCAAATGCGGGTTCACTTCATCTAAATTCAACCTTCCCAATTCCTAATCCTATTAGCGTAATTAGTACTTAAGCGTATAACCCGAACGGGTAGTAAGACGCGGTGCTAAATAATAATAATAATAATAATAAAACCAATGGAGCTGAAAGATCAAATGGGCATAGCTCAGACGCTCGGTTGACATAGGGGCTGATTGAAATCAGGTTATATGCATGTGCAAATAATTACGCTAATGGGCTAAAGATGAGGAACGTTGAATTTTTATGAAATCTACCTTCATTGACGTGGAGAGAGAATGGATAAACCAGTTAGACAAAACCCTCAGTACACCTGATTGGGATTTGACCTCAATATTCCCGTCATCGTTATCTATTACGAGAGTGACGCCTTAAACCAATGGTTTCCAAACGTTTTCAGGACACCACCCCCTTGGTTCCATAAAGTAATCCCCAATGCCCCCTACCCTACTCAATAAAAAATATTATTGAGAATAGCAGTTTGCGATACCCACTAAGTAAGATAATTATACAATAAAGTTCAAGCAGTAACATATTTTAATGACACATTTATTCAAATACAGTTCTTTACTTTCATTTATTTAACATAATTTAAGAATTTACCCAATTACAACAGTTTTTCAACGTCTATCAGTAATTTAGCAATTCTTTTAGAATAACTATTAACTATTTCACTCTGTTTATTACATTCTAAATATGGAAGGGCTGAAAATGAAGTAATGTAAGTTTCCTAATTTCTGCTTTAAATTTGCTTAGCATGAGTCTAGAGTGCGCCCTCTACAGCACCCTCCTGTCACCTCTTTGCATTTTAGCACCCCTTAAGTAATGCCAGTATCCTTTAGGGAGCGGTAAATTCTACTTTGAGAATCACTACCTTAGACCATTCGACCACCAAAGTGGGCTTCCTATCGTGTTCTTAATAAAGTTTACAATCATATATAACATCTAACCCCCAAAACAAACTCCCTAAAAAGTAACTTCGGTGCCCTGAAGGATAGAAATAGCCAAAATAGCCAAGTAGCATGAACTTGATGGTCTGCATATTAATGAACAGTCGAACATTCAAGTAAAAGTTTCATATTCACCCCAGGGTGTGATAACCATCAGTACCTTATAATATTACAGTTTTTAGTAATCGTCCATTAAACTTACAGAAAAGGCCTGCTGGTGATTAAACTATGTATTCTGAGAAAATAAGGTGAAAACCGTGGACTAATGTGTTCGTCTCATCTAGTATGTTATGGTTGGTCAATTGATGGGGTCTGGACAAAAACATGATCGCTCTCATTTTATAAAGTTGCTTCTATAGTCAGTCAATACTTTGATGATAAATAAAATATTCGTCAATATTAGCTATTTTTATAGCTGAATTTTAGGAATTTATAGAAGTTACGTCCCATCTAAATCAATTAGTGTTATCAAATATTTGGCCTAACCCCCTCAATTTAGATGAGGTCGAGGTTTGAATCCTAATTGGGTGTATTGAGGGTGTTTTTTACCTCCTGGTTTCTACTCTTATTACAAGCAAAAAGTGGATACATTTCCTTTAAACCCTACCTTCTTCGTCCAAAGATTATTGTTAAAAAGATGAAGATTTAGGAGACGCGAGAAAAAGTCAGCATTTTTGCATTTTATAAGTAAAAACACTTTTTTGTTCAAAATAAATCAAAATAGTGCTTCAGTACAACCATGGAGTTTAATTTTATTTATATGATGATATCAAAAGTTGTTGATTATCTGCCAAGGATGTCCTGGAATTTAATGTCAGCTTTTTCTCTTCACTTAAAAAAAGTTTTTCATCTAATTCCGCTACTCTCATGACAGATATTCAACAACTGTTGATGTGAAGGATATTAAACTCCATGGTCTTATTAAGAACTATATTATTTATTTTGCGAAAAAAAGGGTTTTGCTATAAAAATTGCAAAAACACTGGCCTTTTCTTGTGTCCCCCACATTCCCACATTTAATACGGATATCTTAGATGGATTACAAATAATATGCCATAGTTTTAAAAACATAACACAATACTATAAATCAATAAATAAATTTAAGTGAAGTGTAAAGTTTCAAATCTTATTTAAATGTTTTTATAGCTAGTTTAAATTCCACTCAATTACCTGCCCACGTAATGAACGGTAGTATTATTACCAAGATAAAATCATTATCAATCACAGCAAACAGTCTCGGAACAGTTCATCTTAATTATAAAGCCGGGGCTTTATGAAGGAAGGACATGCCATTTATAAGTCCTCTTGAAATTCAGTAGCTTAGAAGTAGCTATGCCTGTTTTGAGAAGGCTAACAGCTGCCTGCCCCTGGTCGGTAGGCTACAACTCACGCACAACTACCAGCGCATTGTCCGAGAGCAGAGCCTGACAGAACTTCTGGTATGACCAAACACGGTGATAAATTATAGAGGCAGCCAGAAGGGGGGCTAAACCAACAAGCTCTTACCGAGAACATACATATATATACATACATAGGGATGATCAGGGCATGGAGGGCAGGAAGGGTTGTGTGGAGTAGTAGAAAGAAAAACTTACTGACAGTGAAATATCTTGTAGAACTAGGGGCATATATTTTTGTATATGTAAATATGTCGCTAGAAATAACATTTTTTGAGAGGAAGGGAGGTATTATATATATATATAATTATAACAAACAAATTTAAATCTGACTTTAAGAAAACTGCGTGTTAAAAGATTAATGTATTCACAATAAAGTACTTACTATAAGAATTGAAGTTGTAAAGCTTTAAAACCCCTAGAAAAATCCTCATTTATCTTAGAATGTGCTGCTGTGACTATACATGCTATAAATGAATTTAGTCGTTCGAGTAAGGCTAGATCTATATTTATAGACATTTATTTTGATCTCAGAACTGAGATATTTCGTGTGAAACTTTCTTTAGACAAGATTTAATTTTACCCTTCTAAAATTTTTTAAATTATAAAATCTAAAATGTAAGGTTTTTAAACTTATAGATACATGGAAATATTTTTCCCCTCCATTTTGGCTTAAGCCATTTTTCAAAATGACAAAACACAATTTAGGTAGCTTTAAATCCTAAATAACTCAGTGGAAAGAGAATTGGCGCGCTAAGCTAAAGGTACCAGGTACGATTCCCATTTACAGTTGTTATTTGAACTGATTTAAATTATTTGAAATTGTGATCTCCTCCATTTGGAAATTCCCATAACTACACTGATTCTGTTTCACTCTTTATAGCAATTATTCGTTTGTATGTTTCTTTATTTTATCTCACAGCTTCTTTCACCTGCTCTGCCGAGGATGGGGAGATCGAGGTTCGAATCTCGATCGGGTGAACTTGTAGAGGTTTTTCCTAAATGGTGTTCCACTCTCCCTCCAGGCAAATGTGGGTTCACTTCCTCTAAATTCAATCTTCCCAATTCCAAATCCAATAGCGCATTTAGTACTTAAGCGTATAACCCGAACGGGTAGTAATAATAATAATAATTTCACCTGTTAATCCCACTATGCATCTATTTATAAGTTTCTCACCGCCACAAATCCACTCACAACCTTCACTCACTCAACTACAGCATAACCCACCTCGGTGTCGTAGTTGGTTAACGCGCTAGTCGTGTTGAGCTCGACCACTGAGGACGGGGAGATCGAGGTTCGAATCTCGGTCGGGTGAACTGGGGGTGGTTTTCCTAAATGGTTTTCCACTCTACCTCCACGCAAATGCGGGTTCACTTCCTCTAAATTCAACCCTCCCAATTCCTAATCCATTAGAGTAATTAGTACTTAAGCGTATAACCCGAACGGGTAGTAAGACGCGGTGCTAAAATATTAAACTACAGCATATTTTATTCTGTTACAAGCACTTTCAATATATCATGATCAATTATTTCGACATTCCATTTATAGTCTTGTAACGTTAATTTTTCGCCCAGAAACCGTTTTATATAGTGCTCTCACACTTTAACCTGTAACTTTTTGATATTTATATAAACTATTCACTGACATAATTTGTTGTATATAATATATTAAGGGTTGAATAATAATGTATGTATTATTTACCGACTAGCTGACTAAATTAATATTTTATATCTATCTTGATTTTGATATATGTAACTTAGTTTTGTGCATGAAATTACCCTTCCTATGATGCATCACTTAAAAGTATTTAAATTATAAATTCTTTTAATTTAAATTAATATTTGGGTGACATTATTGAATACAATGTATTAAATATATCCGTATTCAGTTCGCAATATTTATAAGTAAAATCATTAAAGAAAATATATTTGGTCCACCAAATACAAAATGTTTTGTTATTAACTTTATTTAAATTAAATAGCCTTCTTTAAAATAAATTTAATCTTTTAGGCTTTGTTAACCATAAAAGGTTAATAATTGTTCTAAAATGGTAGACAAAATAAGCGATGGTGAGATATTTTAAAAAAAATATATGGCTAAACGCAAATACTTCTGATTTAAATATCAGGGAAGATAGGAATATTTGAAAATAGTTAGAGTCCAGTATAATTTATTAGAATTACTAATTTTGATGTGTGATTGAATTTGAGGATGGATAACACTTGGATGTTGAAAAAAAATATTTCTCTTACCTATGTTGATTTCCCTTGTAAGACTGCTTGAAGAAATAGGGAAATTTAAAAATCTTCATATACATTAAAATACTCTAACACTTTTCCTATAAACACTCCTAATGCCTTGCTGGACCTTAAACTAACTTTTGGACTAGTTTAACGCAACTTCGGCCATATTTTTTAATTTAATCTTCAAGTTGAAAATACATCGATGTAAATTAAAGTCAATGTCAAAACTACGTCAAAAAAATAAGCTTTGATCTCATTCAAAATTGTTTTATCCTCCTTGATTCTTAGAACAATTTTTTTTTTAATATTACAAAGAAGAAGCCAGAGAAAAACAACCAGATGAAAATAACTTGGTATTTAAACTGGTCTTTGAAAGCTGAAATGGAAGAAAATAAATACTATGAATTGTAAAATATATATACAGGACAAGACCAAGAAAACTCTTTAATCTGATAAATGTAATATTCAAAGAATCCGCAAAAACCTAGTTCTAAATTCTTTAATCTTCTCACTCAAAGGAGATCTGCCGCCGTGACACTGTAGTTAGTCAGGTGATCCTAATAACGCTAAATCAGCGATCAATTTATTCCATTAAGAAAATTGGTGAAAAATAAACAAAATCATCTCGAGTTGATTCGCAGGAATAACAATTGCAGGGCATATTACAAATGACCTAAACGGTACATAATATTGCTTGAAATTGTATTTATCAACTTTGGAATGTGGTAGAAAATCTCCTTGCTGCTGAATTATATTTAAACATAAAACCTGTTTAATTTAAGGCCGTCTTGTCTGGTTGGTTACTTGCTTGGCGGCCATCGTGGTGTTCGGCGTAAAAATAAAATTTTAAAAATATTTACTATTAGAAAATTAGTAGATATTAAAAATTAATGGGAACTTTTTTTCTTTCTTACTAGGGAAACCGACTAGTAAAAAGTGTTTGGAATAGTGTTGCCTAAAAGGAAACTACCATAAAAAGCAAACAAACTTTTTCAATTTTAAGTAAAATATGGATGGTAAAATTTTTTAGTAAAATATTTTATATTTGTAACTATAATTTCATTTAGTTTTGAAATTTTTTTTGCCTAATTTAGTAATTTAGTATCTTAAATTTTCTCTAACATGCATGGGATAAATAGTTACGTAACACATACCAATGGACACTCGTAACAGGAAACAGTCTCGTGTAGTCTGGTTTACTGGGCAAGGGGTGGTCCGGGATCTAACCTTGGACAAGCGTACTAAAGATTTTTTCTTCGTAATTAGTTTCTCCTTACACGTAAAAGTGGGTACAATTCCTCTAAAATATAACCTACTCTCATCACTATTTATGGGCTGTAAGTAGTGGGTAGAGATAAAGATGGTGAGGGTAGTTTTATTATCATTAGCACTGAGTCTTACTACCCGTTCGGGTTATACGCACTTACGCTAATGTGTAATGGTAGGGTGACTGTGAGATTAAATGTGAGGACCTACAGTTTAACGTGGAATCCGAACCACGGTGGAGGCCTGGCATTCCTCACATCCACAAGTTGTGATTAATACACATCTTCTCAGAGGTGAAGGAAGGGTTTGGCAATCAGATAAATCTGTGCCGGTACTAAGAATTGAACCCCGGACCCCCAGCACAGAAGTCTGGAGGGTAGTTTTAAATAAATAAACCAACATTAGCTTTGTAAAGAGGTAAATGCACAGTTATAAATCACATGTGTAAACTCACAATTGTAATAACCCGGCTGGTACTTGAACAATACATTTTTCTTCCTTATTAATCATTAGTTCAATAAATTATTTTCCTCAGTCCTTAGATTGAGTGAACACCATTTTTTGTAGATTAAATATTAAAAAAAACATAATTTCGTCATGGTCCTAAATATTTACAAACTAAAACAATTACAGCTTTTAAAAATAATTTTTGAAGAAAAAAACTCTGTCCGTTAAATGGGGTACCACCCGTAATCAAGACCAAATAACATTTATTTTGTTAGACCTTTTCACAAATAGGGCATGAGTATGGGCGCATAATTAATTATTTTTTTAAATAAATACTGACCAGAAGTAAAACTCTTATAAAGAAATATCTAATAAGAGATGTAGGATTGGAACGGGAACTGGTATCGATTTATCACTGGCCATATCTCATGCTTTGTTATTGGTACGTTGGTTGCTAGGTTACAGATTATCTCCACGATGCAAAAAAAAAAATGCGTTCAGTTGAAATTTCTCCGCATTTGCTTCATTTGCAGAAATTCGATGTATCGATCCAATAGATAATCGTTGAAGTATGATAACAAGAATTGATATACATAGGCAGAGACTCATAAATAGTCAACGTCACAAATGAGACAAAGTAACGTTAAAGGGGTAATGATATCAAAGAAATAATTTAGTGGAAATATACCCAAATTTTTGTCAAGCGATTGGGAAACTATTCAGGAAAAGTCATTCACAGTAAAGTCAGCTGAGACTCTAACCTTGACCTCCTCGTCACCAGCAAACAAAACTATATGAGCATGACATGTAAAGTCTTAAGTGCCCACCCCTCCCTAAATGTTTTCCAGCTGTCTCTTCAAGCAAATGTGGGTATATTTTTCTTTAACTTCTATCTTACTCATAACTACCTTCATTAGTGTAATTCATTTTTGGATATCCTAACTGGGTAGTAAAACACGCAAAAAAGAAACAAAATATCCTGTGCTTACAAACATTCCTATTATTCTAAAAATTGAAAAATGACATCTGGACACGGGAATCGAACCCGGGACCTTTGGCTTAGAACACCAATGCTCTAACTACTGAACTATCCAGGAATCGTCCCGTGCCCAGGGTTATTTCTCACTCATATTTTAAGGCAGAGCCTGTGATGGACTAGCAGAAATCGTCGGCTAGAAGTATGTGATTGTATTAAGATCACGAGCTATCAGATAACGCAGCCATCTTCGACTCGGTAGTTGGCTTATTGCTGCCATTTGTACAATTATTATAACTGTTCCAAGATGGCTGCGTTATATGATAGCTCGTGATATTAATATAATCACATACTTGTAGCCGACGATTTCCGCACGTCCATCATAGGCTCTGCCTTAAAAATATGAGTGAAGAATGACCCTGAGCACGGGACGAATCCTGAATACTAAGCCAAAGGTCCCGGGTTTGATTCCCGTGTCCAGGGGTAGTTTTTAAATTTTAAGAATATGATATCTAGATGAATTAATCCTGACTAAAAGCATAAATAATAGCTTTGGCTATTTAATTCCTATTATTAATGAGGGAGGTGGTTTGTGGGTGAACTTAAAATATATTAAATAAAATACATTATTGCTATAAAGATTTTACACCCCTATAACATAAATTCATCCCCCCAAAAGTAAATGTTTGCACAAAGTTCTATAAATAATTAAAGAAGCGATCTTATTATGATTCATATCCGCAGCTTTCAGCCGCGTTTTAAAGCAGTGAGCACAATCTTTTTATACCTGGTGATCCCAAATTAAAATATCAATCATACGCAGCCCCCATTTGTCTTTGCAAAATAAAAAGTATATATTGAATATATTATTAATGTAACTCAATGATTCTACACTTGATTTTAATTTGAAACGTACACCTGGTTTCTCGGTGTAACCTTACCAATATTTTGTTTAGAATTTGATGGGGCCAGTCTGTCATAGATCTACCTCTACGTCAAATTTATAAATCTTTTACCCAGATTTTAATTTGTATAAAAGAATAATACTGGATCAACAGGAAATTTTAACACAATTTGAAAATCTATTAAAATTTAAGTGACGAAAATGAAAAAGATTTTAATCTTGAACGTTTTACATAAACATGATTGTTTAATCAACTTTTATATTTGTTTTCTGGACGAACCCTCCCTCAGGTTTTGCATTATTGTCTCGAAGACCATTAAATATAACCAAAGGTTGATATTAAAACGTCATATTTCATTTATAAAATAAAATTATTTATTTTATAAACTAAAGGATAAAATAATTGACACCTCTTTTATAAAATATGTAATAATAAATTATATCACATAAATTTAAAAGTTTGAAATGAATTATGTGATTATAAAAATGGGCACAAATCAGGTCAAAAATATTTATTAATGCACCGTCAAACCATTAAAAAAAAATCCAAAGTTTGTCTACTTATTAAAAGGATAAATCACTTCTAATTAATGGAATTTGTGTCAATTAAGGAAATTTTCTGTTCATTCACTACAATTAAACTTTCAACAATTTTGGATGTTTCGAATCACCTTTCAAATTTCACTCATTTTTTTTATAAAACCTGTTCTTTCGATTTAAATGTCTTATAAAAACCTGGTAAAATATATTACATTTTAAATATCTTTGATGTATCGTCAAACCTGTGTCATATTTATTTGATCAAATCACTTTTATTACAGACATACGAGAATGTAATACAGTCTTCCTAATTAATTGCAGTGACGATGAAAATAGGAATGGTCTGCATCAGTCAGTGCTTCTCAATTAATTAATTAATTTTAGCACCGCGTCTTACTACCCGTTCGGGTTATACGCTTAAGTAATAATTACACTAATGGAATAGGAATTGGGAAGGTTGCATTTTAGAGGAAGTGAACCCGCATTTGCGTGGAGGGAAAGTGGAAAACCATTTAGGAAAAACCACCCCCAGTTCACCCGACCGAGATTCGAACCTCGATCTCCCCGTCCTCGGTGGTCTGGTTCAACACGACTGGCGCGTTAGCCAACTACGCCACCGAGGCGGGTAGTGCTTCTTAAATTTTACCCAATAGCACATCACAAATAAACGTTGTATACACAATAATTGTATATGCGGGTAACTTGATAAGCGTTTGATGGATATACAGATCATCTCGGGGATGTTCATAAACTACAGCTCGCTAATATATAGTTATTTTTACCCCCTTTCATCCTTAGTCACACATTGTCACCATCTTATGAGCCCCCTTCTAGTATTAAATCACAATATCACGTACCCACCTATTTAAATAGTACTATTAATTTTAGAGTCTATATAAAAATAACCTTTTTATCGAAAGGTGTTCGTATGTATTCGCCAAGATCGATGATCGAAGTCGATAGGTAAATCGTCGTTTGTTTATACGGGCGTGCAATCGGGTTTATTAACACATAAAGCTGTCCGATACGCTTAGTTGTAATCTGGCAACACGAATTATCTGACTCCCCTACACCCTCGTCACGATTTGTCACGATAAGCAATACTCCCCCTCTTCCCCCTTGATACGCGTACGTAGTTCATGGACAGCCCCCCTACCTTAAGGTGGTATGGAAGGGGAAGAAAGAAAAGGCCAGGGTTTTTTTCATTTTTCTTATATCAACACATTGTTTTAGCCAAAATAAATCAAATATTGTTACAGTAAAAACATAGAGTTTAATTTTCTTCATTTGGTCACATCAACAGTTGTTGAACATCTATCATGAACATAGATAAGAAATTTTCTAATCGAAGAGAAAAAGTTGTCATTAAATTTCAGGACACCCGTAACAGATATTCAAGAAATTTTGACGTCACCATGTGAAGAAAATTAAATTATAATATATTTGTACCGGAGTAATATTTTATCTATTTTGGCCAACAAAATTATTTGGCATAATAACTGCAAAAACACTGGCTTTTTTTTGTCGCATTCCCTTCCGTCCTACCTTAATATACAACTTAACCGTCACCTTGACAAAGTCGGAAATTGTATTAATGTGATGTACGTATTTATTCATACGGTAAGTACAATATTATTACTAAGTTTTATTCTGTAATGCGCGTTTCACATTCAATATTGTTGTCTTAGTGGACTTGACCAGTAACTCTTGTACTTTTTTAGCTCTTTCGCTTAATATTAATTAGTTATTTGTGGTCCTGTCTGCAGCAGTCCACAGTCTAAGAGCCACTAAACTCTACATCATAAAACAAAAAATAGAGTTCATTATGACTACCTTATTCCTCCAACCTAGCTCAACATAACTTATTTTCGAAATGTGACGAGTTCTAAATCATGTTTGAAATGTTACGAGAGTGTATCTGAGTTTTATAGCGTACTCTCGATTCATTTTTGTTTTAATTAAGGGGTAGACTATCTCCGTTATATAACTCCGTTAAACCCCGTCTTTTCCTAGGGCTAATTAATGTCGTTCATAACCTCAAAATTACGGTGTCCCACATCTCTCAAAATAGGGAGGAGTAGGAAAAATTAATTATATTTTTCGTCTGGTTTATTTACTAGCCAAGTATCTGGCCGGAAGTTTGTTTTTTTCTTCATACTAAGAGGATATTTCCAAGTATTAATCCACGGGTGGGATTACTTTAACATTATTTTATTTATTTTACTAAAGGTATCTTATAACGTAAGCTTTAAATACCGACTACTTTTTTTTTACATTCTCTGCATATTACTACCCATCCGAGCTATCAGAATTCAACCCCACTAACAGGGGTAAAATAAAGAAAAGTAGAATTTATCGGAAATGTACTCACCTTTGCGTGTAGGAATGGGGGAAAATAGTTAAGTAAAAAATACATCCTCAGTAAACCCTCACGGGGTTCATGTCTCAACCATCCCAGTAATACTAAGCCCGTTTAAACGATCCTGATCTCACGCCTTTACTTGAATAAACATTTTTTTTTTTCTGTTTAAAGAACATCACTTTTGTGTTTCTTGAGTTAAGATACTTATAGATACATTTTCAATTGAGAATTAAATCTTAAAGTCGGGAGTAGTTAATCATAAACATGCACTAATTGTGATCAGCTATTTAGTCAAATTGTTGCAGTGACCACAGAGCATAAACAATCAGTTAAAGATATTCAGAGCATATAGCATCATTTGAAATCTGAAGAAGAATATTAGACAGTGTGTCCATATGGATAGATTGATTGTCAAACAAAATGCAAGCTATTTTGTTTTGCAAACAAATCTCCAACAAATTATTTTCTATCAGATGTAATATTCATTTTAATTTTATTACATTTTTAATGTGTTGCAAATTAAGAGGTAAGGTTTAAAAGGTGATCCGTGATTTTAGTGCACATAAAATAGTGTTCATTGATAAAATTACTATAGCACCTATTTTTAGTTTTATCAGAAAATACATCTGGATCCTTAGAGCCTTGTTCTAAGGAGGTATTCACGCAATAATATATTATTCACATTTATGAGGGATAAAAGTGATGAAACATAATCTTCCTTTTTTTTGTCAGTAATTTATATATAGCTTACGTAAATCGATGAATTTATATCTGAATCTATAACGGGGTTCCCTAATTGTGTTTAAGGTCTTTAAAGAAATTAAAGTGTATATTCACAACAAAAATCACACATTTTTGAACTGTTATTTGCTTTTACTACAAACCCAATGATTTGGATAAGCAAGAAACTTGACTTAGGTAATATTTCGCCTGGGTAGGAAGACTAGTTTCCTTTAACAGTTATATAAAAAGAATTTTTGTGTGAAAGAAGAGGTGTTTTTTTTCATCCACTAGCTGTTCTCAGTGGGGGGAGGAAAGTCCATTTGCTGTGAAGGAATCCCACCGGGTTGGTTTCATCTTCAAGTGGCGCAGTAATCTTGGGCCCATATCGTTAGTGGTAATGATGCACTTCAGTGTCTTTTGAAAACCTTGGTTTCTATATTTGCCTTCACTGGCTGTCTCGTTATTTAGAGGTTTCTTGTATACAATTTGTCTCACTGTTCAGAGGCTTATTATATACATCTTGCATTATTATCTAGAATTTCCCTATATGTATCGAGTATCAGTATTCAACATTATTTGAATACACATTGTGTCTCAAAATTTAGAAGTATCTTAAATATAGCATGTTTAATAGAATAGGAGGATGCGTTATCAACACAATACAATTTGCAGATCTAGCAATGCTGGGAAAAAAAAATCAGGAAATGAAGGATTGGTTGGTGGAGATAGATTATATGTAATGGAGATCAAAATTTAGAAGTTGAAAGTGATGATAATTTTTTAAAAATGAAGAGCCACCGAAAATCAAAATTGAACACCAGATCTGGAAAAATAGTGCAGTTCAAGTACCTGGGAATTTTTCTGACAAAGGATGCCTATTGCACCAAGGAAACTAGATCGAGGTACGCCATGGCCCAGGAAGCTTTCAACAAGAAGAGGTTTCTGATGACCAGCAAGTTGAATTTGGAACTGAGGAATAAACTAATGAAATACTATATTTGGAGCATCGCACTGCATGGAGCAAAAATTTGAACTCTTAGGAAGATGGAAAATAAATACGTGGAGAACCTTGAAATTTGGTGCTAAATAAGACTTGAGAAAATCAGGTGGACAGACAGGGTGATAAATGAAAAAGTCCTAAGAAAAGGGGGATGAGAATAGAACCATTTTGAATGTGATTCTTCGGTGAAAAGCAAATTGGATCGGACACTTCCTTAGGAAGAACTGTTTGTCAAAACGGCGTTATAGAAGGAAAGGTTGAGGGAAAGAGGAGCTTAGGAAGAAGGAAGATTCAAATGTTATATGACTTGAAGGAAAGAAGAAAATTCTGGGAAGTGAAGGAGGCTGAAGACAGGGCTCATTGGCGGTCTAATTTCACTGACAAAAGGAATAAATCTGTCGTGAGACAGAACACATAATAATAATAATAATAATAATAGTTCAGGAGTGTCTTATGTACATTGTGTTTATTTATTCAAAATTGCATTTTGTACAGCGTGTCTCATTATTAAAGAGTATCTCATTTACAGGTTGTCTCATTACTCAAAGTTTTTTCTTATCACCACGTCTTACTACCCGTTCGGACTCTATTCTCAGAGGTTTATTAAATAAAATGTCTCTCGTTATTCAAAGATTTATTACATACAACATTTCTCATTATTTAACAGTGTATTATATACAGCGTGTCCTATTTTCAGGTGCTTACTATGCACACTATATCTCATTCAGATGTTTGTTAAATAAAGCTTATCTTATTATTCAGAGTTTTCTTATACAAATCTTGTATAAATATTCAGAAGTATCTTATATAAAGCGTGTCTAACAGTTGAGAAATTTCTTATATATAATATGTTTATTTATTCATAATTTTACAACGTGTTTCATTATTCAGAAATTTACTATACACAACAGATCTCACAATTATAATACTTCTCATTTATAAAAAAAAACGTGTGTCACAAATTGAAGGCTTTTATTTACAGCGAAGTTCAAAGGGAAAAATTCCAAGGGCTCTTACTGTAAATGCTCCATGCTTAGCAATATTTATTTGTAAAGTGACCGTTGGTTTTAAAATTCACACATCTAGGCCGTTTACTAATTTCTAATGGTAGAAATAATAGTAATAATATAGAAGAAAATGAGGACGCAGACAAAGGAATAAGTTACATTTGGTCTGGCTAGAACCTGACAGGGAGGTCTGGGTTTAAATCCCTGTGGGTGTACCAAGGAGGCCTATATAATAAATAAATTCTTACTCTTTTTCGACACAAATGCAGGTGTATTTCCTCTAAATACTACCTCTTTCATCCCCACGCTGCTAGTGTAATTAAATGCAGATAGCCCGGACCAATAGTAAGACGCAGTGAAAAAAAAAATCATACTTTGGTATCGAACAATGTTTTACTGGACTTGTAGTTATGTAACCACCTAGCCACCAAGTCTAGCTTTTTTCATTTCACTATAGAATAAATTCTCATGAAACACGGAAAGCACATGTTTCCTGGCAGCCATTGGTTCACAAACTGTACTTTAAATCTATGTACCAGAATCGTAATACATCAAAAGAGGGTAGCTTTCTAAAAGATAAAACGAACCTCTCTTTTGTTCAATAGCCTAGTTTCAGATTAGGGTTAATTGCCAATTTCTCTGTAGTGGATATTACATATTCACGCACAAAGCAAGCACAGTACATTAGGCTTCGTTAATATTGAGTGCTCACTGTAGCGTAGTCTAGATTTGAAAAAAAGCCCTACGATTTTTAAGTAATAATAAATATATTGTTTCATGTTTAAAAAATTTGTTTGTTCCTTTTCTGTATTCAACATAAGTTTTGTCATGTTAGAAAATCATTTATTTTTAGTAAAAATTTAAAAATCTACTAGTCAGTTAACTTTATCAACTGTAAATTAAGTACAACTCCAGGTTAGTAACGTACTATTTATTTAAATTGAAATGCACAATGGTAGGAACGCTGTAAAGGACGTCAGTCTCTTCTTGTGTGGTTTGTCAGTGATAGGATGGTCGGGCTTCGAATCCAAACCACGTATACTGATGATAGTTTTCTTAAATAGTTGTACGTACTACCTTTACTAAAAGTGTGTAGTTTCCTTATCCCTACTCAATTAGTGTATTTAAATGAGTATAACCTAAATGTCTAGTAATATTTAAAGCAAAAGAAAAGTGAATTGAATAAATTATATTACAATGATCCATATTCACTAGAATAATCTGAGTAAATAATAAAAAAATATTTTTCTAGTTATGTTTAGATTTAGTTTCAATTTGTTATATTAAAGTAAAGTACAATTTTCATAGGAATAACTTTATCTGACATCTCAAAAATTTACTAGATTTACTTCCACATATTCGTACATCAAATCATACTATCTGTATTTATCACTTTTGATAGATACTATCAATTCCTATAGAATAACTCTAATAATATATTAAAATGTTACCAATGTTTACCACCAGAAATTTGTTTGTATTTTCTAAAATACTCTCCTCTTGAAAAATTAAACTTTAGTTTCATCAGTTACGGTATTGTCTCTTGGAAACTTTATAAATACCAAACAAACACTGGAAAGTATTAATCTCCCCCGCGCCCGCCCCCCTTAGGGCTCTTGCGCTCTCAACCATGACGGAAAATCGTATAATTTAACTTACTAAGTAGCTATTGTTAAAGCGTTTCTATTATGTCAGTACATTTAAAACATAAATACAAAATTTTATTTGTTAAGTTTAACATTAAAGCTAAGAGGGAATTAATTTTAATCTATAAAGATAGGAATGGATAGGGTATTTTCAGTAGAAGAACACTCGCACTATCGTGAAGAGATAGTGAGTAAACTACAATGATAAGTTGAATAAGTTAAACAGTCTCCAGTGTACACGGACCAGTTTCGAACCTTGACCTCCCCATCACCGGTAATCCATTGTATTACGAGCATGTTGGCTTAGGCTTGAACCGTGTGGCCACAGGTGATGTTAATAATATTAATAATAATAAAATATTGTAGGTTTATTTTCTGAACACAAAAATATGCATGTAAACACAAGATGTATAAGAAAACACGAAAAATTATGCTTAACCTACCAAATAACGTATTCTATTATAAAACAAATTATTTGTATAAAAAACCTTAGTTTTATTTAAGTAATCCACGTATTATTATCAGTCCAGACTATCTACATATTAGCACTAGTGGGCTGGGTAGAAGGACGGTCAAATGTAAGATTAAATACACTATCATTAACGTGGAGAGAGAGAGAGAGAATGCGAAACCATTTTGGTAAATAAAGAACAGCTCTACAACTGGTCGAGATTCGGGCCTCAATAAACTTAGAAACATTAGAAATCCAGACAAAATAGAGAATGACAAAGAGCACCTTAAAGAAAATACAAATATATTTTTGTGATCGACATTGAGAACATTTTGCTATTTTAATAATGTTGTTTCATAGGTATTGAATAGTGTTATGAGTCAGTAATTAGTATGTATCACTTTCTTGATTTACAAATAAATATAAATGTCTATGGGTAGTTAAATATTTAAATTATATTGTTAAATTCAGGCCAACTCCTCCTCTTCATAGTGGTTCCGGAGATACGTCTGGGGGTGGGAGGGTATTTCAAGTTAGCACCCAGACTCCCTTGCCCCCCAAAGGGCAACTCCCTAGCCCCAGTGGCTTAGGATATACGTCTGAAGGTGAAAAGGGTGGTGTTGGGGTTTTAAGTTAATCGTTATAAGCAATTTTAACTAGCTTATAATTATGTTAGTTGTTAAACTTAATGTCTGAGTTGTACATGTGAGAAAATTTCATTTCAATCAATGTCGATTTTGAGTGAAAGGGTAAATTAAATTTATAGAACATGACACGATAACTACAGTGTTATTACTTCATAGTATAGTAGTAGATAATATTAATCAAAAGTAACAGTTTCTGATCACTTCACTTGACTTATGATTGCATGAAAGTAGATCTAGTGACTTTCTTAGCTTTAAGATATGATCATTCGTAAGAAAATTGGGGTATTTCATGGGCACGCACCCTTGTGACTACATTTTCAACCGAATTCAAATATTTCACTCGCTACACACCGATGAATTCACTCACTTGTGAGTGAGCCAGCAGTGAATGATTTCGTTTTTCTAATCAAAGAGTGATAATTTACCCACCTGGAAACAAACCGATAAATTTCCATTGCTCTGCATATAATTTATTACAATTTGTTTTTGTTCGATGCACTTTGTTTCATACATATGCATATAATTTATGTTAAAGATATTTATTTCGCAATTTTAAATTGTTCTCGAAAATATTTATAAATTTCACCAATTAATTCACTTTTTGGATGAAATAAAACAAATATTTTCGTGATTTTTTTCACTTGTTTAGTTATACCCTGCGAATCATACTAGCTGCGAATATATTGGCTATAAAGTATTGATAAGTGTAGAACAATTTTAACTTATATAACTAGTGCTTGGGTGAGTAAACTATTTGGTGGTTTTACTCTCCAGTTAAACTACACTCAACTAATTTACTCACTGAGAGTGAATTCACCAGTGAGTAACGAAAAAAATTTCTTTATATATTTGAGGCTTAGTGGCATAAATATCATGCTCTCATCGATAAAGGCGGCCGGCCCTACCCCTTCAGGAAATGTATTCAGGCTTATGCTCATGTGAAGGGTTGGGCTTTCTTCTTACACTCGTGAGCGACAAATAAAAACAAGGGGGGGGGCCTTCAGCCTTTCACCGATCTGTTGTGCGAATGGATGGAGGATTTATACATGATGATATTTCTCCATACGAAAGGGGAGATAGAAATAGGGAACGCTAACGTCCCAATTGGAATACATTTCAGAAACGTCAATCGTTTTGAAAATATAAATAGTATTTGAAACGTTTTGATAGGTTTATATTTCGCTTTTTCGTTCAGTAGGCTGGGCTAAAGTTGTTAAATTATTACTATTATAAGTTAATATACTAGTTTGGTTTGCAATAAAGGGGCTAACTATTGTTTGAATGTTAGTGCAATTTGTAGTTTGTTCGCTCAGCACTTCTTCAAAGTGATCACTATTCTTTCCACTTATCACTCTTGTAATTTGATGTTTCAAAAATTTTTTTGAATATATATTTTTATTAATGTTGGAGAAGTTTTGTGTCTAGCCCTAGTTCAGTATTGGACGAAGCTCCACTCACCCAATGGAAATAATTTTCTTAATCATTTGACCACGCTCATATTCTAACAAACATATTTTGCCACTAAACCTACAACGTACACTAGCACTCTAACCCGACATTCACGCCCAAATAGCTGAACACGCGGACTAAACATCAAACTCGTAAAGTCTGATTTGTCGATAATGGTGAAATAGTGTTCCAAATCCCAGCCGGGTGAACTTGCTTTGTCCTAAAGGCTTTCTCACTCTCTTTTCCTGCATATACGGGTAAATACTCATCGGACATATCTTACCGTGCGTCCTGTTTCTTCGTATTTTCCTCTCTATCCGGGGTAGAGATGAGGTGGATGGAATTTAAAAGAAATATAGCCGCATTTGTGTGGAGGGAGAGTGAGAAAACATTTATGAAATAACACCACAGAAAACCCAGCATGGATTCGAACCCCTATAAGCCAGACTAGATGAGGTTTACGTTGTCTGAGTGCCCACCAATGTCGAATAGTTCTATATAAGCCGCCGAGGTGACCAAGTGCTCTAATATATTAGAATTTCAATTCATAATATCACCGTTGACAGGGATATCGACGTTTGAAACCAGCTGGGTTTTCTTGGAGTCTTAAGAAACACTAACTTTAAGTATGTCTATGACAAGTTGTTTTAACCAAGCTAACAAAACTTAAGCTTTAATTAATAAGCACATGGAAAGTTTAGCTTTTTTTTTTGTAATTTATTACGTAAGAGTGGGTTAAGTGAGTTAAATAAATAAATTGTATTTTCATTAAACAAAAGAAATAGAAAGTAGATTCGGAACGAGAAAATTCGGTTCCGTTAGGTTTTATCCCATTGTCTATATTATAAGTGTGAAAAGTTTCAACTTTAAAGGTCATCTGGAGGCTTCTGGAGGGTGTAAAAAGACACACATATTAGGAAATTATATATAAAGCTAGATATATGCTATCTCATGGTAGTTTACTCATTCTATTTCCATGCTCAAGTAGTTGCATTTATTCTGAAATGCCCTCATTTTCATCCCTTAGATGAAGCCACTAATATATATATATATATAAACGTATACATTAAAAATAAAAAAAGTTTTATTATTTGCTTAGAATGTTGACCTAGAGACGTATATATCTTATTGAATCAGTACTTACTTTACACGAGACAGCCCTGGCACTAAAATTAATGACCACTTCCTGTTAGTTCCCTTAAATAGCACATCTCTCCTCCCACACTCCCTCATTTTAATCATTAAAGTGTATATATTTAGTTTTTCTTCGCCCTAACCTTCATCTCGAGCTAGAACTGTCAGCGGACGTCAGAGATGCTCGAAGTTGGCAAGAGCAGACACATGTTTGTCGCAGGGTGGAGAGTTTCAGTTTTAAAAGGAGACAACTCCAAGCATTTATTAGGAAGAATATAGTTTCTATATAGCCTACATTTTATACAGAGTGTTTCGTAATTATAAACAATAAAGTGGTGCAGTGGAATCTTCACTGAAAAATAAACTAAGTCTCATAATAACATATTGTAAGGACCACTTCTTTATCGAGATATGGCAACATTGTTGGGGTGGCATTGCGCATGCGTTATTTGGAATGACGGAGATATGGAACGTCACGCCAGTTACTTGCTGTGATTGAAAGTGGCCAGTAAGATGGTGGACCAATACACAAACTAGGAACTGACCAATATGATTCTGATTTCGGTGAGTAGTAACAGAATTCAGCTGCCGCTGCTCGTAAGTATGCTGCACGTTTTCCTGTACAACGACACCCACATTCTAAATTTGTGTAATTGGATCGCCACCTGAGGGAAACCGGTCGTTTTGAACCTGTGATGGTCAACGCTGGTAGGGTGCGACTTTGCAGGACCATCGCAGTGGAAGAGGCAATTCTGCATTATGTGGAACTCTCACCATGGCGATTGGTCTCACGTCATTACCTGTCACAGAAGTCTGTGTGGACAAAAGAACAGAACCAATTACTGTAATCCTTCCATCTGCAACCTGTGCAGGAATTGAATCCAGTTCTCGATTTAGGACGTGATAGGACATTATGTGAGGGTTTGCTGCACCATCACACCACTGATCTACAATTCCTCAGCAGAGTACTGGCAATGGATGAAGTAATATTTCCCAGAAATATCAATTTCGATCTCCGCAACCAGCACATTTGGGTCAACACAAATCCAAATGCTACCCTAAAGCTCAATTTGCCAAATCAATTCTCTGTCAACGTTTGGGTTGGAGTTGTGGGTGATATTATACGTGGACCGTATAAAATGCCTGCATGACTACGAGGTGGAAACTACTTACACTTTCTGCAGACCACTATCCCCTCTGCCCCAACTACTGGAGGACATTCCACTGGCAAAGAAGCTGAACATGTGGCTGCTTCAGGATGGATCCCATGCACATTACGACAGGGCAAAGACGCCATTTGGATGAATTCTATCCCTGGAACGGGCCTGTTGCATGACCAGTCCCATCTTCCGATCTATCTAAGCCAATCACGAGATTTCAGCCTCATCGGCGCGAGCTGTTCTGCTGAAGTTCACCTAATCTTTATTTCTTCCGACTTTTCCTAAGATCTTAGGCACAGGAGAACCAATCAAATCTTAAAACAGCCATCTATAATCATTGCACAAGCGCATTTGATAGCGCATGCGTTATAGAATCAGGGAGCAAACAGAAAACTTCATTGGCTGTTATGAGGAGATTTGAAATAACCATTTAATGGTAAGCGTGTGTATCGATGTATTGGATTGTGCCACTACAGCGAATTATAATTTGAGGACATCCATCATGACGATCTAGAATATATGATTATCCACTAGAAGAGAAAATATTTTGATAATCAGCCGTTTAATTACTGCATTTCAGTACATCATAAGCCAATATAAAGCATGTGAATTGATACATCACTCTCACAGATTCTTTTATCTATTTACGGGAAGTGTGTTAATCAAGTTTATTTGGCAAAACTATGTCTGGAAAAAGAATGTTACTTTAGTAGCCACAATATATTTAATTTTTTATATATCTCAATTGTTTTTTTATTTATTTAAATAAGTTGTTTTTTTAATAATGTGATGGTCACGACAAATATCGAAGGGTGGGTGATATTATTACTATATGTCGAGAATTAAACTAAACGTATATACTGAAATAAAATTGTATTTATTTTGGTCAAAAATGGATTTTACTTATAAGAACATCAAAAATACTTACCGTAGCTCGATTTAACTAGTAACCCACCAAAAGACAGACACTTGGGTAATTAGTTTCAATAATTTTGACGATATTTTTCAAACCAAACATCTGGTAGAATGGTTACGGCCCAGGGCCGTGAAAATGGTAACCGTGACCCTGACAATGTCAGAAAGGAAAACATGCGATTTTATTGGAATATCCACTTTAATAGGAGATGTACATTTTCAGAATTAAAGTAGGACTACTCTATTAGAGGAACTTACTTGATATCAATTTGATAATTTAATGAATCTGTATATTTTTCAAAATTTAATTTATAAAGCTTCTTTAGATAAGCTAGGCTTCTTAGCGTGCGTGATATGAGGCGCCCTGCAGTGAAGATGATACTGATTAATTTCAGAAACAACAAAAATTAATTTATTACTTTTTTTATTTCAATTCTAGCGCAGAAACCAATTAACTGGGCTACGAGATTACTCAAGCTAGAACAATGTATCTTGTACAAATCCAATAACTTGCTACGCTGGTAGTAATTTGGAACAAGCGCGATACCTCCGTTATCATGTTTTCTCTCTGTATTGAAATAAAATATGAAACACTAAAATAATTTTTAAAGAATATTTATCATTATTACCTTTAAATTAAAAAATACATTTTATTTTTATTTTATCATATTTATGAATTCTATATTGTGGCCGTAAATAAGTTTTATGTATGTATACATAATTTCTATAAAAAGAACAAAAATCATATTATTTTGTTACATGTTATGTTCATATTTTAATCTGTAAACGCGCATATTTCAAAAAGGCATTTTTTTTAAATTGTTTACTATAAATATTTCTACATGGAACAAAGAACATGTAACACAAGTTTTATATTCAACAGCTAGCTGTTTGACCCATTCTTCGCATGGTTAAGTAGTACCAAAACTATATAAAATTAGAACGTTCAGCTTCTGCCTGCCCGCTTTTTGGTAGTTCCTTGCTGTACAATCTTGAGCTAACAATGCCAACCACAAGTCAATCAAAGTAATTAATAAATTAAAGTAAATAAAATATTAGAAACAAAATATTACCTTGTCCACAAAACTTAGTGTACAAACAAAGTCAATACATTAACAACGCCATTTTTACCTAAGTGCGTTAATAAAATAATAGAAACGAAATAAATGACATTTTAACAGAAATCTGTTGGAAAAAATAGTATCACAATTTACCAAAGCACATAAATAAATAATATGCTCTGTTACTAAAACATATTGAATAGTAAACATTATGTTTTTCCAAAGAGAATCATGGTTTATCAATAAATGTCACCAGAATTTGTTTATTTAATTATTATGCCACTGCTAGATAGGCGCTAATTTATTTTTATATTTTAGCTTTGTTATTTTAAAGCTCATGAATTCCCCTTAAGATTTTTTTCATTATTATATTTTTAGATTACTTTTGTCTGCCTAAATACAAAATTAACATTTTCTACCATACCGAGAAGTTTTTTTTTCTTTTAGCCATTTCCCACCCCCTATTTTTAAATTCCAAACTTTTAAGCTTCTATAGTTATTGTGGGTTGGTCCTTTAACAAACTTGGCGGATTTAAATTTTCTTCCACGTCTAAAAAAATATTGTATACAATTTATAAAGATTTTAAGCTAATACACCCCTAATCCAGTTTAAGTTCCTATTTTTAAATTTTAAGCCTCACTTGATTATCTTATGTGGTTTATCTACGTATTTGCTGAATTTAAATTTTCAAATCCCACTAAAAGGTAGTGTTGTATATTAGTTGTATCAATTACCAAATCTTCAATTACTCGGGCTTCAATTTTGAAATTTGATATGTTCAGATGACATTCGGCCCTTTAGGAAGGTATGTATATAGAATACCATATAGATGTATATAATATATATACTAATATAATATTATTTTTCATGAGTTTTGTCTTACGACAGGTCCATAATTAGTAATAAACTGTATATTGTACTATCAGATACCTTTGAATGTGATAAATTTTGATTACTGTATTTTGTTGAATTCATATACAATTATATGTTTTATGATAAATTAATTTACAATATTCATAAAGCTTATCTTGTAGTCACCTATGTTTAAAATAAATTAAAATAAGATTTGATTATTTTTTAATAAAATCATACCATCCCTGATAGTGTACTATAATTAAAACAAAAACAAACCTATGGATAATACTATATATTACACGTTTAGTAAATTATTGACATACTAGTGAAAAACAGTTTTCAATACGAAAAAATATTTTTGTTTTTTCTTTTCAACAAATATTTAACTTGTTTATTTGATAAATTACCTTCAACTTATGCTGAAAATGGGGAAATAAAGAGTATTATATTCTCAATGTTGGTATCATTCAGGTGGATTTATTCAGAGCATGATTTGTTTTCAGATTTTTTTTTAGTACAACGTTTTACTACCTATTCGGTTTATACGCTTAGGTTTCAAATTAAGTGTATTTTAAAACCGTGGGTGTAAACACCGTTAGATATGTTTGACACCGTGTTTGTCACTTCCTTTGAAAAATATACATTTATTTCTCTAGTTTCAATGTTTCCTCAAATTGTGAGAATAAAAAGGTTTATACAAAAGAAAGAAAATATATTATACTGTAGCTTGTATAAAATTGATGGTTTAGAATATTGTTAGTGTCAAATTGCAGAACAAAGGAGTACATCTTCAAAAGAAAGTAAGAATTTCAACCCACCAGTGTTTTGTGTGTGCTTGCTTGTGTGTGCGTGTGTGTGCGTGTGTGTGCGTGTGTGTGCGTACGTGCACACACCGCATCCTACTACCTATCTGGGAGACCTGTATATTTACACTAGTGGAGTAGATAAAGAGGAAGGTAGAATTTAAGAGGAAATGTACTAGTATTTAGGTAGAGAAAAAATTTTTATATCATTTGGGAAAAAAAAAACACCGTCAATACACACGCGAGTGGGATTTGAATATTTACCTCTCTGTCACCGGCAAACCAGACCAGGTGAGATTGACGCCTTAGCCCACGTGCCAGTCAATGCAGATAGTACAAAAGCTAGTAAAGTTTGTATCGAAAGAGCAGCTAAGAAGAGTATAGAATAGAGGAAGTAGACCCAAATAAGTGTGGAGAGAGAAGGGGAAAATCACATCGATAGGTCACCTGTCAATATTATATATTTTTATTTTTGGTATTTTTACGTACTTTTTTTCTAAAACTGGATGATTTTCAGCACGTTATTACACACTAACTAGATTCTAGAACAGATATAACTCTCAGTCAACCCCCCCTCCCCCGCTAGTAATTGGATACTGGGAACAAGGAAGTCTCAATTTCCCCAATGTAAACATTTTGGCCATGCTGGGATTCGGACAAACTATTTTTAATTCAGCAAATAGAAGCCCTACTGACAGAACTAAGGCGTCGGCCGTCAAAATAATCTTATTATATATATAATGTCGTACATAATTTAAACAATATTTATTTAGGAGTCGTACGGATCTAGAACACAAATATATAATTAAGTTTATTCCACATGATATTCATTTCAAAGTGATTTGTCGGTATTAATTTGGGAGCAAATTAAGAGACAAGACTCTTAAAGATATATATATTTGCATGGAAGGGGGAGTTGGAGGGGGAATATATATGTACTGAGATGGTTTTTATGACTTAAGAGGAAAGAATTCTATCAAAACGATACAATCTTATGAAAAACACCAACATGTGTTTTGGAATACTAAAATACATTCCGTTGAAACTGTTTATATACTAGTCGTCGTATCCAGGCCAAGCACTTTAAACTTCTTGCATAAGGATTGTAGTAAAGCCCGACGACATTTCAGACTTTTTATGATTTATGTGAAAATCTTCAGCTCAAGACCTCCTTTTAAAGACCTCAACGTTTTCGGAGGGGGAGCATCGATAACACTTCCGTAAAAACATCTACTCATTCACCGAGTAACGTAAATTGTATATAGATATTTAAACAAGTTTTAAAAAATTCTTTATCTCATTTGGTATTTCTATAAAACTAAGTATTCCTGGCTCTATTCCCGGCTTTGACAAACAATTTATTAGTGGTGCAATAGCTGGTTTTACGATGAGGTGCTTTAAGGGTGCCTATCAGAATATTATCCATACCTTAATTTTCTATTTGATTAACAATTAATTAGAAACGTATTTACGAAATCATAAGTGTATATAACTACAATATTTTATTGTTTATAAAATGGCATTGAGTCTCTTAGATGATCATCTATTTAAAATAACACACATTTTCTTAATAAACTAAGTTCTACGCATTTTATTCAAGCTGAAAAGTTTTGTTGACTCCTTATAGCTAATAATTATTATTCTGTGACATCATTCCATGAATAGTCCACTTGACCAAAATTATTTTAAGTCAAAAAGGGTTTTTAATTATTATGATCTTTCCCACAGCGTCTTAGATATCTGTATTTACTTGCTAATGATGTAGGGAAGAGGAATTTAGGGTTTAGAGGAAACATTTTCACATTTGGATGAGAAGCAAAAGATAAATCTTTTAGATAAAAACCTTAGTACACTCATTTGTGATTCGAACCTCGAGCTCCCTATCACCGTCAAACTTGACAAGATTATTTTGAAATTTAATCCGCATGAACATCAATAAGGGTAATACAAAATATTACAATAAATATTTAAAAGGTTGTAACGGTCTTTAAAGAAAATTCGTTTTGAAGGATAAAAAGAAACATATGTTCGGATCTAGATATTGTTAATTCTTTGAATTAATTTATTTCAATAGTTTTATTTAGTTTAGGCCTTATCAGTTATTTCAGTTTTCTTTTGAAAAACCATCAGGATGTATTTGAGAACGCGCCCTAAACAAAGTCAGTTTCCTCTTCTTCTATTAATCATTATGTAAGCAGTGACTTTAGCGGCACATGCACTACATACATCTTTCAAACTAAACATCAGAAAACTTTTTTTATTGGATCTCACAACCTTTATGAACTATTTGTGTATAATATATTAATTAGGCGAGTGAGGTAGAAACTAGAAGGGTAGAATTCAGAGGAAGTGTATCCACATGTACATGAAGGTAAAGTGGGAAACCATCTAGGAAAAAAACACCTTCAATGAACCCTGACATGATTTTATGCCCCCGGTGACCTGGTGGTCTAGGGGTAAGGTGTCAAGACTTCTGTGTTTGGGGTCCGGGGTTCAATCCTTGGTCCCGGTACAGATTTATCTGATTGCCAAACCCTTCTTTCACCTCTGAAAATACGTGTATTAATCACAATTTGTGAATGTGAGGAATACCAGGCCTTCACCGTGGTTCGGATCCCACGTTAAACTGTAGGTCCTCCATTTTGTCTCACAATCACCCTACCATCACACATTAGCGTAAGTGCGTATAACCCGAACGGGTAGTAATACGCGGTGCTAATAATAATAATGTTAACGCCTAACTACTAGTTACCGGCTAACCGGACTTGATTGGCTCATTTTAATTCTAACTCTAAAATTAAGGGTAATTTGTTTACCTATGACTAGTAAGCCTATTTGAAAACAAGAATTTTTTTTGGACAATGGCTTTAATGATTTTATTCAAAATAAATTACTAGTATTTTACATAATATCACTGTATACGTGTTTTAAGAGAAAAAAATATTTAGGGGTAATTCACTAAGGTGGCTTTTGAAAATTAGTTTTTTTAACTTTCTCTAAAAATTTTGTTCAAAAGTCATATCTGAAAATATTTCTGTATGAATAAACAAATATATAGTTTTGATTTTCTGAAAAAAACATATTTAAGGGTAGCTTACGTATAACTGATTTTTTATCACCGCGTTTTACTACCTGTTAAGGTTATATGAATGTATGATTATTACTCTAATGGGGTAAGGATGAGGAAGGAAGTATTTTAGAGGTAGTCTACCCCAATTTTCGGGGAAGGAGAGAAAAGGAAATTATATCTCAGTAGACCCGATCGGGATATAAACCCCGATCTCCCCAGTTTTCAGCAGACCAGTTGAACACGCGAATGACGCCTTAGACCATTCATCCACTAAAGCGGGTTTAAAATTTGTTTACTATAATAGATTATATTGTGATAAACTAACTATGATTCTGTCAAACTGTTTATATTTATACAATTATTATATAAATGCACCACTCCCTTTAAAGTTTGTATTTATTTCCAACAGAGAGATATAATCGAGGGAGATAGAGCCATCATCTTCTCTCTTATTCCCAGTCGGTCCCAGTGTTTCACCAGCTGATCTTCATCAAGTGTAGGATAATGGACCTGTCACAAGTTGCCACAATGTTGTCCGGAACATACGCTGCTCGCTACTCTCATCGTCCCACCACCCCTCACCACCTTCACCACCAGCCCCTCGTGTACTTTCTGGTCGCGTGTGACATCTTTCCTCGCCATTCTGACGTCACGCTCTTGCATGAAAGGCTATGTTATATTGCACCACTCAACTGCCGCTCTCCGGACTGCGGAAGCGATGAGTTTTTGAACCTTAAGACTCGCACCACCAAGTTTAGTTAATTTCACTGAGTGAGCTACTATGTGTAGAGGGATCTCTGGTTTGATACCAGACTAAGCCGCGGTGACACTCTCTAATCATCACTCGGCCATCACTCGTGATCCGAGCCAAGTGTATTCAAACCGTGTTCAGCTCGGATACAAGTAGCATTCCTAAATGTCGGCGGAAACGTGAAAGGAGATCGTGCTAAAAAAAGTGGACTGAACGGAAAAATAATTAGAAGATGCCTCCAATTTTTCACGCCTGAGAATCCATTTAAGGTCCAAATTCTCTTCTTCAATTCACGCGAGCGATTTGGACGACTTTCTAGCTCCTCCATCAACATATCCACGACAGCTCCGATACTTTTCAACATGATATCGGCCATCTTTATAGTGATCCGAGTAGCGAGACGTGAAAACTATCTCTACGAGCGTGGCTTGGACGAGTGGGCTTGGTCGTTGTTATTATTATCATCACCGCGTCTTACTACCCGTTCGGGTTGTACGCACTTACGCTAATGTGTAATGGTAGGGTGATTGTGAGATGAAATGGAGGACCTACAGTTTAACGTGGGATCCGAATCACGGTGGAAGTCTGGCATTCCTCACATTCACAAGTTGTGATTAATACACATCTTGTCAGAGGTGAAGGAAGGGTTTGGCAATCAGATAAATCTGTGCCGGGACCTAGGATTGAACCCTGGACCCCCAACACAGAAGTCTGACACCTTACCCCTAGACCACCAGGTCGTTGTTAACTCGTAGCGTGTCACCGTGGCTTCACCAAGAGAGTGTGTTGGGAGACCAAGAACCAATTATATAAAAAAAAGTATTAATAGTGCATTTTAGTACAACACCTTAGCTTAGTTGGTAGCGTATCTGCCTACTGAGCTAAGGGTCCTGGTTTCCATTTCCGTTATACTCAAAAAAATGTATCGTTGGTGAAATGTGGATTTCCCTTTTCACAGTGAGGATTTAACGGGCGAGGGCTGAGTGCTGTGTTTGTTCTGTATTCAAGTAGGTTTATAAGTCGTGTGCTGATATAATTAGTTGGAACAGTAAGTGCACTTTAAAAACCTAAACAATAAAGTGAATTTATGTTTCTATTTCATACCTATAGACTATAGTAGATAATTTTAAGTCTTACAAAAATTATAACACCTAAAACCCAATTTTTATTAATAAAAACCTGATTCTAGAAGGACCTAATGGTTGAAAACTATTTTCATCTCCTATTGGGTTCCTTCACCCCTAGCTACCAAAGTTATAGCCCCCCTTACTCCCCTCTCCTACTCCCTACTCCTTCCTCAACTATTCTTCTACAGTCTTTTGTGTTTGAGTTCATCATAATTATCAGAAACTTTTGGTGCTAGGGATGTGTGTTAAGAGTTAATATGTGGATTTCCTTTGGTTACTCAATTTACAAGTTTTGTGTTATTATTATTATTAGCACCGCGTCTTACTACCCGTTCGGGTTGTACGCACTTACGCTAATGTTGCAATGGTAGGGTGATTGTGAGATGAAATGGAGGACCTACAGTTTAACGTGGAATCCGAACCACGGTGGAGGCCTGGCATTCCATGCATTCACAAGTTGTGATTAATACACATCTTGTCAGGGGTGAAGGAAGGGTTTGGGAATCAGATAAATCTGTGCCGGGACCGAGGATTGAACCTCGGACCTCAGCACAGAAGTCTGACACTTTACCCCTAGACCACCAGGTCATCCTCAAGTTTTGTGAATATGCGTTGTACGTATGTGTGTTTAAACAACTTTTTAAATCATGGTTCATTTTACAACGAAACATTTTAAAATATACATATTTATAGTTACGTTTTTCTGTGACACAAATTTAAATACAACATTTATTTTAATTTTATAAAACTGTTTTCACAAAATTGATCTGAGTTAATCGTACAATAAAATGGTCAAATATTAAGTGTTTTAAAAAATGCATGAGTGAAACTTCAACTTTTCAAAATTGAACCAAACCCGAGCTAGCTAAATATTCCATTCCAATTCAATTAAAAACTTTCCTAAAGTGCTTTAATTTATTCAGCTAAAATTATACAATTTAAAATATAGGATTTTTACAGGATTGCATTTAAATAATTTTCACGTTAATTTGTTTTGGTTATATAACCCAATGGTTAATCTTTTTTATTTTTATTTTTAAAAAAGGGTTTTGGTTTTACCAATGACCTGAAGGGGGTACACGACTCAAAAGTTTGGTAAACGCTGACACAAGGGAAAGTAAATACAAACTTAAATTTTTAGTTTTAGTTTTAGGAGGGTGAGTTATATATGTGAGCTCAAATTAATGTGGATAAATGTTGTGAAAACTGGAGCAAGAGTCACTCAGTCAAAATTCAATCCTAGAGTCTCACAACTTTTTCCATTCGGCCGATACGTTGGGCTTTTCATAACTATTTCTGGAAGAATTAGAACGCTACATGTATGTGTTATTATTTAAAATATAATATTATAGTTGCATTTTTTTTAAATTTCAAATACAAGTGTTGATATTTTTTACATGTATTTGAGATATTTAACGTGCACTTTCTATTCCAACTGATTACATCAGCACACGACTTATAAACTAACTTAAATATAGAACAGACATAACATCCAGCCTTCATCCGTGAATGGGGAAACCTACATTTAATCAATGATAAATCTTTCGGCCATTCCGGGAATCAAACCAGGGACCTTTATCTTACTAGATAGACATGCTACCGACGGAGCTAAGGTGTCGGACGTTTCTATAACTAATATTATCGTCAAGGTTTAAAGGTGTGTTGATGCTAGGAGCTCATTAGCGCCTTAGTTAAGATATTAGTAATAACACGGTAAAATTCCCTTAGGGCAGTGTTTCTCAAACTTTGGTTCACGTGTGCCCCGTGGAGGAGTTTAGGGAATTCGTAAAGTTACAATTTTTGAAAAGCAATTTGATTCATATCTTGACGTGATAGCAAATATTTTAATAGCCCTTTCATTCTCTCTGTCACTGCTTTATTAAATATTTATAAAAAAACATTTATACCTTATAAAACGTCATTTATTTTGCATAACATTATTTTTATAAAAGGGTTTTCGTTTGACCAATGACCTGAAGGGGGTACACGACTATCAAAAGTTTGGTAAATGCTGACACAGGGGAGAGTAAATACAAACTTAAATGCCAAAAGATATAAATTACAAGAATAATTATAAAAGCACTAAAATTTATTAAAATTAATTCTTAGTGAAAAAAAGAATAGCAAGTTAATCTACACTATTCTGTTAAGAACCAAATGGCATCCAAAAGATTCGCTGGCTTATAAAACGGAGTAAACAAATAGCTTCTTCCGCACAATCGTGAAACAAATAACTAAGGTCACCGTTAAGATTAAGAACCAGGTGAATAGGTTCATACCTGTGACATTCCACAAGAATGTGGTGTACACTAAGGCTGGTTTCACACCAACGAGTCTCGAGTCAAGTCGAGTCTGACTCACCAATTGAGACAAGTACATGTTGTAAATGATAGCACGATGGAGGTCCGATACCTTTCACACCGGCGAGTCGAGTCACCCCGAGTCTAGCCGAGTAATCCCGAGTCGAACCGAGTCACCCCGAGTCTAACCGAGTCTAGGCGAGTCAAGAGTCCATGATGCGGCAGACTACAGATTTCTTCAGTCCAGCCGAGTCAATTGTAATATTTCCACGTGCTTTCCAAGGCTAACAGCATGGACACTGAAAACCTCATTGTTCTAGTTCAAGACAATACTTCGATCTATAACCAGTCTCATCCCGAACATCAGGATAGAAATACAGTTTCCGCTATTTGGAAACACTACCAAAGGTGCATCGTTTCATGTGGGTAAATCCACATTAAGCGACGTCTTTTTAGGCGTCTACGCCAGCGCCTCCATACAATTGTGTTTATAGAAACCGCTAGGACTGCATCCATCTTGCACGAGATCTTTGATCAAACTAGTGGACTCAATTACTCGACTCACTACTGTGAAAGGCCTTTACTCTATAGAGACAGATTGGACTCGACTCCACGAGTCTCGGGACTCGTTGGTGTGTAACCAGCCTTTTAAAGGGAGCAACGTTAAGTCCCCACATAATAGGGAGGTTCCACTCCATGCGTAAGCAGCGTATGTTAAAGATGGAGCCGCGTCACGGCAACTTCCTGTCTTCTAGACAAGTGTCTCTAAAATATGCCAGTCAAGTACCCCTCTTAGGGGTAGCTAACATCTTAAAATTAAGGGTATAAACCCCCGTTATTTCATAATGACTTGTTAGCATCCCCAAACATAGGCATATATGCTGAGGTGGGGGGGGGGGTTTGTCCTATGGTAGGTATGGATGATGAAAGGTGTGTACACAAAATTCTAGCTCTGAAAACTGGAGATACAAGACACCCATTGGTAGACCAAGACGTTGACAGAAGGATGGTGTTAAAATAGCTTGTTTTTAGCACCGCGTCTTGCTACCCGTTCGGGTTATACGCTTATGTACTAATTAAGATAATGTTTTCATTAATTAGGAAGGTTATATTTAGAGAACGTGTATCTGCATTTGCATGGAGGGAGAGTGGAAAACCATTTTGGTAAAACTACCTTCGCAACACCCGAACGAGATTTGAACCTCGGTCTCCCCGTCATCGGAATTCTATAGTCTACTGTGATGGTAGCGCCTTAGACCATACGGTCACCGAAGAGGGTTAAAATCGATTTAAAGGAGGTTGCATGTAGGTTAGGGATTTGATGGAGGTTTCTCAGGATGGGGTTGAATTCAATCTTACGTTCTGGTGGCAATGAACTTCTAAGTTCCTAAAGACCAGAGAGTTAGCTTGTTATACCAGGTATCTGATAAAACATAAACGGTAATTCTAAATGTTAATAAAATTTTAGGGTTAAACTAAACAAAGTCGTGAGAAAGGGCAAAAAATATTTATTAAAATCGATGAAATTACATCAACATATGCAATAATTAGTTTATCAAATTTAGGTTCATAAAAAAAGTTTTGTGAATAATAAAACTCAGTAATACGTCACGTATCGCCTGAAGTACAACAGAGTACCACAGCTTAAGAAACACTACTCTAGATGTACGAATAGTCTCATCACGACACACCGTCCCTTATAATAACGTATTTTGTTAGAATGGAGTTTGAAAGCCACTGTACGTACAAGTTAAAACCACTCCATCTACGTTTTCCTTGTAAATCAATATTAAAACTCTTTAAAAGTTGTTAGTCAGATTCGAAAAATTTGGAAACAGTCTTATTTGTATTCTAACATGTTTTACATAATTTAACTTTGATTTGGAATAGCCTTGAAAATGTTGACACAGCTTAATTTTGATTCAGATTCATTTTGAAAATTTTGACATAACTTGTTTTATACTAGTATTTAACGCAATTTATTTAAATGTTTATATAAATAAAACATGTATGTATATAGATAATTTACATAAATGTTTATATAAATAAAACATATGTATATATAATATACATACATTTTAATTAACTTCATAATATATTCGAGTCTACAATCAGATTCAATTCAAAAAGAGCTTACCATTAGCTTTGTACAGGTTTAAACAATAGCCACCTTAAAACGGGGATTTGACTTCAAACTAATATAACCCAGTGTTTCAGAGATATAGGGCGTCCATTGTAGGAGAGGTGTTATCTTACAACTAGCGGAAGGTTCTTTATTGCAAACATTAACTGAAAGTGACTGCTGCCAACCTATCCAAAAATAATTATTATTTGCTCAGTAATATAATATTATAAATAAAAAGTATTATCAAATTACTCTAATAATATTTTCCTAAGTATTACCCTTTAGTTGGCGTTTTATTAGCTTATTAAAAGAACAAAACATATTAATAAAATTATTATATTTTTTTGTCTTATGGTTGTGGAAACAAGCTATATTATATTTCATGAAATTATATATTAAAAAGTATTATATTCACACACATATATTGTGTTGTAGCTGGCCACCAGAATAAAAACAACTGTTTATTTTATAACTTAGGGAAAGAGCTATACAAAATATTAGTTTCAAAATAAAACGCATTTATTTTGTAAACAGTGCATGAACATATCCGAAGACGGTTTGTATGACGTCATAAACCGCCCTTGTTTCGACTGGTTTGCCATCTTGATTTCAGAATATCATGCTGCATTCTATAAGCACTCGTTTGAAAAGCAATTTTTAAGTGAACAACAAAAAAGAAACATCCTAACCGCTATTTTCATAAGTTCATGATTCAATCATGTAGAAACGACTGGTAATTAGAAACAAAATTGTTTGTGTTAATATTTTGACTGCCAAAAGTAAAAACAAATCAACATATGGCCTTGCAGATAAAATTGTTTGGTGAATGGATGTATGATAGCTTTCCCTAGCTGTCAAATGCCACCTCTATCACCGTGGATGGCCCATAGTCTGTTTTTCCTCCGAGCCTTATGTTCGCCAATATTGTTCACATATTCAGAGTAATTAGCGCGGTTCTATTAACATTCTTGCTACTGGGGTGGAAACTGTTACACTTTCCAACCTCAAAGATACAGAGTAGCCAACATTAGCTTCCTCACACACACCAAACAATCTCTTCTGTGATCGCCCGTTTTCGTGGCTCAGTGGATAAAGTCAACTGGCAGTCTAAGGAATCTGGAATTTGATACAAGACGTTGCAAAATATAATGCATAGCTTGGGTATTCAATCAACCCATTTCTCGAATAATAGCTTCCTTGGTTTGATGTTGCTATGTGGTATTTCTGAGCTAAACATAAGTGGTACGCAAAATAGGATGTAAATTTTGTATGAATTATATTTATGATAATGCGGAGGTTGATGTTCAAATTTTGGTTTTTTATCCACATAAAATATTTTATCCCTCTCTCTCTTCACGCTAATGCGGATACATTTACTCTAAATACTAACTCTCTAAGTCCTACCCCCTCAGTGTAAATAAATGGACCACCCTAACAAGTAGTAAAAAGTTGGAATATCATCACATAATTTTACAAACTATTTTAATTCTAGAACAGACATAGCACCTAGTCCTTTGACAGTCAATTAATCACTGCGAAAGGAGAATATTTAGTTTTGGAAAAGCCAGGGATCGGACCCATACTCTTACATGAGTAGGTAGACGTTCTACCGACTAAGCTAAGACTTTATACTTCACCCCATTAGCTTACGTGTTAAACATATCTTATGTGAGATGGATCCATCCAATAACTATTTACCGAGTGAGATGAGGTTCTGTTTTAATTTGAGGATTTGGTATTTCGTCTATGTGCCCGGATCTTTGCTACGCTATAACTGTCAAATGCGTCGAACGATTTTAACAAAGTTTGGCAGGGATATTCTCTGAGCCCAGGCCACAGACAAATAATATACCCAGACACTCAACCTCCAGGTTAAAAGGGTTACGCTCCTTATGGCAGCTTGAGACCATCAACACTAGTATCGCTGCGGTTAGTCCTATCATCACCCAGCAGTGACGCTAGCGAAGCCCAGTGTTGAAGGACTCAAGCTGGCAAAAGCAGAGCAGCAAAACCCTCGTAAGGTTGAGAGTTTGTTTCTTACTTGTCTGTGGTCTAGGCCGAACGATTTTTGTACACACTTTTTAAATATGGCTATTTATTTCAATATGGAGGTCATCCAAAAGGTTTTTCAGTTGAATGTTTATCTCAAGTTATTTAAATTTATCATTCTAAGCAATTGATCGAGTATCTAGAGCAATATTTGTACTACAAGTATTTCAAGTTGAATTTATATAATAGATTTGTGTGCACATTTGAATAAAACAAATATAACTTTTGTAGAATAATTTGTTGAGTTTTTTTTAGAAGAGTTCATAAAAATCTGGATTCTTAAGTAATTTATCTCCCATTTAGATAAAATTAAATCTTAAGAAACAATTTACTGTGTTATAGTATCTTAAAATTAAATACAACTAATTAATCTCAGAATCATTTATATAACAATAAACATTTGAGGTTCTCAAGTTTATGAGTTTTAAATAGTTCTCAATCTTATGAGTTTTAAATATTTTTTTCGAGTTTAGTTCAAACACCCACTAAAACTGTACTCGCACATTCTGGTGGTATTAGTATACCCTTAGTTTATTTAGGGTTTAATCTATGGGTCAGGAATTAGGGAATTAAGGAAGTGTGCCCAAGTTAGCGTTAGGAAGGAGATGGGATAAGTAGAGTGATACATCACATGTGGAAAACAGACCCCCAAGTGCACACAGCTGAGATTTTGACCAGGAACCAAAATAATAGAGCCGGTATTGTTCCCATGTTTAAACCGACCCATTACAGATACATATTTAATTATCAATTTACTTTTCAAATTAACTCTTTTAAAGGAGTTTGATTACTTTTAGCATTAAAAGCTCTTCATTCATTTGAAATAGTTCATTTTCTCGGCGTTCAATATATTTTCCATTTAATTTTGCTTTTACATACATTTTATACTTTGGTGCAGTATTTGTATTAAAGAAAAAAAAAAGAAAATGTCTCTTTCATATTTACTGTCGCATTGTGTCGCTTTTATTTGTCAGCGAATGCGAGGAAGAGAGGATATGATGAAATGAATCTTGGAAGGACATTCTTAAAGCTTATTAAGTCAAAACCGTTTTCATATTTTGTAAACATCAACAAGCAAAAATGAAAATTAAACTATTTTGAAGATAAGATAAATTTCAACAATTTATGAAATAAAATATTTTAGTAATATAAATTAATGCATAGCGTTGTACTTCAAAGGTAATAAATAATAATTATAGTAAAGTAGTAAACTTCTAAATATTTATGATTCCTAATACTGATTTTTTTTAAATTCGGGATTCTGGCAAGGAGAAGGACTTTCCTGTTTCCCGTTTTCAACCCAACCCAGGACAACTCTACTGTATTCTTGGAAATTTAGGCAAATTTTCTTAGGTATTTATTTTAGACTTATAAACCACCGACCACCCTATCGCCGACAAACCAGACTAGGTGAGCTTAAGGTTTAGCCGAGCTTCAGTCGTTTCGTGTGATGTAAAATCGACAGAGGGGAGCTTTAGATGTTTTAACGGGTATTTTATAAATAGAGGTTTGTCTCAGAATACTAACAAGATATCAACTAAGCCTAGGACAGCATTACCAGGGCTGGTGCTATAGGTATTGCCACGCTGACAAAATGTTGAAAGTCCAACACTTAATATTTTCCACCATACACACTCTAATACTTTTTCCCCCTGTACTTATTATTATTATTATTATTATTATTATTATTATTATTATTATTATTATTAGCACCGCGTCTTACTGCCTGTTCGGGTTACACGCACTTACGCTAATGTGTAATGGTAGGGTGATTGTGAGATTAAATGGAGGACCTACAGTTTAACGTGGAATCCGAACCACGGTGGAGGCCTGGCATTCCTCACATTCACAAGTTGTGATTAATACACGTCTTGTCAGAGGTGAAGGAAGGGTTTGGCTATCAGATAAATCTGTGCCGGGACCGAGGATTGAGCCCCGGACCCTCAGCACAGAAGTCTGACACCTTACCCCTAGACCACCAGGCCACCTACTCACATTTAAAAAAAAACACTTGAAATAAACTACAATGGATCTATGTTTTACTCTTGACAATCATCGCTTACCACCCGACATTATGTGCAATCTCATTTAAAAACACAAAGTGTAAAATTTTTCGCCCAAACTAAACTTAGGATCCCTCTGAACGCCTAACGGGTAAACCCAAGTGCAGTAAAATGGGCATACCAGGGTAAAAGGGTGGTAGTGGAAATAGGGGATGAAAATATTACATGAAAATACCAGGACTATGGTACCTTGGGAGTGGTCAATTGATCTGATAGTAATCAAACTATGTTCTTCAATTAAGTAACAAAAAGACAACCTGGATTCAGGAATCTAACCCGCGACCTTTGGCTTTTTCACCTCAATGCTCTGCCACTGAACAATCCTAGTTTGTCTCGTATCCAGGACCATCCCTCATTTAATTCAATTTGATTCAGCTACCAAGACTGATCCTGTGAACAATCAAGTATAACTTTGTGATACAGATAAATTAAAACCATGCCGTGGTTTTTTGATTAATTCATAATGCAAATGTATCTCTGTCTGAACATAACGTTTCACTGATAACCACAGTACATATTAGTTACAGATTTTGCCAGACCCTCCCCTCCCACCCCCCGAGTTCCCCTCGTCGTTGCACCGGCCTTTGGGAAGAGTCTATAAAATCTTAAATCCTATTTACAGGAAATAAAATTCCTGAGTTGAGTGAGAGCGGCTTAGAATAAAGATATGCACTAAAGTTACCCCTGGAAACTATTTCGAACCACGATTGTAAATGCTATTTATTTCGCTCATATACGTTTTATTTCCCTATTGGGCTATATGGAACCCACAGAATGCTAAGGGCAATTTTTTATGGCAGTGCAATGGGAGCCAAGTAGAGAATAGCTATAAGCCACTGGTTCTTTTTTTATATATTTGCACCACGTCTTACTACCCATCTAATATATTCGCATTTTCTCACTATAGGAGTAAGGATGTTAAACGTATAATTTATTGAAAATGTACTAGTACCCCATTCAAGTGAAAGTCAGGAGTGTCAATCAGTTCCCTAACTAAGGGTAGGAGCAAACAGGTAGTGACGCGACAATTAGAAAACATCATACATAGCTTATGAGCCGAAACAGGCAGATATCGACATGAAGCTGAGCGACGTAAGGCGAACAGGGGTGACCCGCTTTAGAACAAGGTAGCTTGTTTTTAACAGCAATCCCACGCGACAAGATGGACTTCAAGCTCATGTTTGCCGAAGTATTTGAAAAGCCCCAGATTTTCTCCAGTTTGTGGTTTGCTTCATCAAAAACATCCAGAACGTTACTGAGAATATAATAAATGGTCGCGTTTGACATATTTGTAACCTCCGACAAATCGTGACAAGTCTCCTTAGCTAGGGAAACAAATGGTGATATTCCCGATAATAGTTCCTGCCTTGAGAACACACGCTTCTTTACCACTCTTTTAAAGTTTTCCACTTAAAAAAAGAATTTTCACTCAGAAACATCCTTCGTGGTAGTTTTGACGATGTCAGAAAACTAAAAAAAGCACCACACTGCTCCGCAACGCTGTCTGTGTGTTGTTTTCCCGCGCTTTGTCGCGTGCAGGCCCCTCGCTCCTCTGGTAATCGCGTCACCACTTATTTAGACGGTAAGACCCTCCATTCATCATATTTGTGAATGTATACAAAGTACAATTATTTCGCATCTCATTACGACCTAATATTACTATAATATCCCAAACTATATGGTTGAAATTTCTCTAAAACAATAACATTAATTATGTCAGTAGATCATGTGTATAAAAATATTATAATAATTTTGATGGAAATATAAATTGAACCAAATACTCTTATATGTAAATATTTGGTCTTCCAGACCATTCAGCCAAAAGGAGGGGGATTTATAACTCTTTGTCATTCAAAGCGAATTCGGAAATGACCGTTTGGATTGTTTTTATTTTCAATTAAAAAAAACTGGGTCAACGTTCTGAAAGTATTCTCTTTTTCCTTTTAGCTGACAGTGAATCAATAGTCTTGATTCGTTTCCTTTCCAGCTTAGAATGTACTCAGTATTTCAATATAGGCTAGACTCTCTTTTAAAAAATCATTTATAAATTACAATCAAAGCCGTTATTTCTAATTTTTTATCTTATGTTTCGCTCCATATCTTAATACTCTTTCAGACAATTCTCATATTAACTACGCTAATGAGGAAGGGAATTGGAAAGTAAAATTTAGAGGAAACGTACCCTTGTTTTCAAAAAGGTAGTGTGGGAAATAATTTAGGAAAAACATATTTAGCACCCCTAGATGGAATAATTAGAACTATCACCTCCCTGTCACAAACAAAGATGAATAAATGAGCCTGATATTTAGTCCATGTGACTACCGAATCATGTAATAAACTCATAACAATATTTCTTTATACGGAATTTTAGTTCAGTAAGTAACGTATCTGATTAAAATGGTGCTTAATGGAGTTCTTTACTTTCACTTCCTAAACAAAAAATCGTATGACATAAGCCTCGTAAGCTCACACTTTCAAAGCTTCATACTCAGCAGTCGAGTATTCAGACTAGTTCGTGTTTTTAAACATCAGCTGTTTTGCCAAATAGTATAACATCAAAACTAATATCTTAGGGAAAACACCCATTTTAAGTATATATATCAGTGAGTTTTGGACCTTAAGAAAAAATATATAGGGAGCCAGTGAGTCTTATGACAATTGCCAGCGGGGTTAGTTCAAGATGCTCTACATACTGAGCTACCAAGTCTAATCAACTTGTGGGGAGAATATCCCGCAGTTTGAGTCACTGTTAGGTACAGAGGAGGACGCCCCAGCCCATGTAAGAGTCAGAGTTTGATAGAGACAATACAGCGCCAGACGGTCGTGTGTTCGATACCAGCTAGGGTTATAGTATTAAATATGAGTCAGGATAAGCACTGCTTAGTAGGGATATTGACAGAACGAGTACTTTTTTCCAAACTATATTAATTAGTTCTAAATCCTACATCACATTATACACTATTAGTTTTATTACTCTATTTCAATAAACCAGATTAAACTATCCCATCAATTGTTTGACACTATATATATATATATATATATATATATATACATCCCACAAGCTCATCCTGACAGGTCAGACCCACGTGACTGGGGGTAGGGACAATCAACCTAATACTACAACCCCACTTTGAGCATTAGGAATTGATTTCCACATATGATATTTCAATGTGGTTCTGCGATTCCCTCCCAACTCAAATGCGGATACACTTCCTCCTTCAGACTAACTGCCTTATCCATTTACTTTAAATCAAATTATTAATAGCAATTTGGTTGGATTTAATATTAAAAACGTGGCATTGAGTTCCTGAAACTTTTTTTTTTAAAACAAGTGGCTGTGTCTCAATCATATTACATATATATCTTAATCTCCACAGTATTTTACTACCCCTCAAGTCTATCTGAATATTCAAACTACTGGTCCAAGGATGAGAAGGATATAATTTATAGAAAATGTATCTGCAATTGCAGGGAGTGGTAGTGTAAAACTATTTAAGAAAGAACACCATTACACCCAGCTAGGATTCGAAGTTCATATTCCCTGTTTCTGATAAACCAGAGTAGTTGAGCTTGACATTTAGTCCACGTGTCCACCATTGCGGATCATAGAATTTATAGTTGACCGAATCAGACTGTACTGGGTTGGTTTGAGGTAGGTATGCTAATTCACCGACCGGAGGTGGCCTTCAAAACCGACACGCCCAAGGGGTGTATAGGGGGTGGTAGGTGGGAGTTGGGTGGGAGATGACCCCCTAGTAAGTATGGGACGTTAAAGGGGGAGGGGAAAAGCCTCCCCCTCTATGAACACTGTCATCAAATCACCTCACGCGAATCGTGAACTGAAGCAATAAAACATTCCTACGGCTGTGTTAGTTAACGTCGGGGAACAAATTACCTTATCTCCTAGCAGATCCCACCATGGCCACTAGACTTTATTTGTGGAATCTATAACTAATACGTAGAGATAGGGTAAAATAGCATTAATTTTCAGTTTTTTTAACATTAATTATTGGAAATTTAGCGTTTTGTGGCATAATTTAGCATTTTGTAGCAAAATAGGTAAAAATGTCTTTCGTCAATGTTTTTAGGGCCTATACAAAGGATTTATGATAAAAGCAACGACTAACGGAATGTGGCGATTAGCCGGATGGGCTGTGGAAGGCACAGGATGGAAGTAAAACCCGAGCTGAAGCACACAGACGAGTGAAACTCAGTGATTTTTTAATCACTTATTTCCGCTGAAAAAGCATCGTTTTATAGAAATTCTCAGCATTTTATTTAAATGCACAGCATTTTCAGGGAATTCGCGTCTATTTCGCTAAATAAAATAATTTAGCTAAAATACTCTCAAAATCACGTTTTTCGCGTTAATTCGCGAAATAAAAATCGCTTTAAACACTTTCAAATGCCATGAAACGCAAAGAAAACTTATAAATACCCTATTTTCGACCCTTTTTTTTCTCTTCGCGTTTTTCGTAAAAGCGAATTTACCCTATCTCTAGCAATACGTTCTGTTGACTTCAATTTATTTTTGATATTGATACCCACATCGGTGATCACGTAAACTAAATGTCAAGGTAGTCGAGTATGGCTTGTTGGTGACGGGGATGTTCAGAGTTAGAATCCTAACTGGGTGTAAGGATTACTTTTTCCTCATTTTCTCAACATCCCTGCACTTATATGTGAGTTAGCTTCCTCCAAACACTATTTTTCATAAGCCTACTCCATTAGTGTAGTTAAATGTGAATAGCCTGGTCGTGTTTTAAGACGTAGCGAACAGAAATTAGGAAGAAAATATTTTTTTTTAATGTCAAAGTATTTCACAAGAATGCATCCTTAGAAAAGATGGTAAAGCAAGCATTAAAAAAACTATTTATCTAATCTGAGCTATGAAACCGGGTCTTATTTGTCTTAAGCTAACATTGCAGTTAGTTTAAACTCCTTTTTTGTTTTCATTCGTTTATTTAATTTAAATAATGTATTTACATTCTATTGAATTTAAAAAATAAACATTATTTCCGATTATTTAGTAGATAAAAAAACACTTAGCACCTTGACCTGGTAAAAGGAAATCAGTTTATAAGTAGGGCCAGTGACGATTTAAAAAATTATCAAATTGTCACCAAAACTATGTACGGATGATATCCGCTTCTACAAAGATGAAATATGAAGGACTTAGAACTACTTACATAAAATAGACACAACAGACACAATAATAAATTATGACCAGAAGTTGAAGAAATCGGTCAACGTGCATCAAGTGCTTGAAGTTATTATTAGATGTTTCTACCGAAATTATATTTTGGTTGATCAATTTTCTTTCCCCTTTCACCCCTGCCAATATCCCCCTGTCCGTGCTTCCCCACAAATCCTCGTTATATAACTATATTTGTCATTCTCAAATTACTACCATACATCCATTTTCAAGAATGTTACCGATGATATTTAAAAATAAATGGTAAAAGCTTTTAAATAAAATATTTTGTTTTTTATTAATAATAATAATACCATTACTTTAAAAATAACTTTAGGTTAAATATAGCTTAAAAGAGAGTAATTAATTATCTGCTGGTGTTATATTACCACTGGGTATCCCTGCCCTACTTTATTTATTTACTTTACTTATCAAATCATTTCGTAAAATAAGGTAAAATATTGTCTCTGGACATCCAACAATTACTTATGTCATAGACCATAACATTTCATTTAAAAATGTCCCTGAGGTTTGGAAGCCAGTTATCCAGGAATTGTTTCAATTTTCTATCCTACGTTGCTTTTTATGGGCAAGCAATAAACAGGTCTCCTCTTTTGAAGAAATTATTTCTGTTTTTGTACAAACACAAACGATTATTCACGGCCTAAATGTGCAGTAGGAATCTAAATCATAATCAAACTTATAAAATTAAGGCGCTTCGACTGGCAGATGTTACCCAACTAAAAGCACGTGAGGGGGGGTCAGTAGATTGGGCAAAATTAACCAAGTGTGGTGAGTATAAATATTCATTGTCATGAGCATGAACATATGTGTTTTCGAATGTGCTTGGTGTTGTAGTCTCGAGCAGACAGTTCCACCTAAGCGCATTCGAAATATTAATAGACAAAAAGTAAGTGCTAAATTTGCATTTTCAACTCCACATACAATCAGAAGTTTCTATAAGTATGTTTATCAAAGGTGAACATATGAACAGTAATATTATTTTTTAACATTAGAATTTGAATATAAGATATGTGTTACATAACACTTTTATGTACCCCACCCTCCCCCCATGTAACAACATGTATACTTTAGAGCTCATCCCCCCCCCCTCAAAGTGTTACGTGGTTCATGAACGACACCTTATACTCATGGTAATATCAACAGTTGTTGAATATCTGTTATGAGCATAGCAGCATTCTATGATAAACTTTTTAAATAAAAATAAAATTTTTCATTATATTCCAGGACAGCCTTGTTTGTAGACGTTTATAAATCCCACCTTATTTTAAAAAGTTGCTCTTTATTTTAAAATAAGGTCCAGTCCAAAATTAAATTTAATACCATGTCTCTATATGAATGAGAGTTTATACCTTAAATTTTCATTTTTCGACTAAAGAAAATAATGAAAATGTGAAATTAGCTAATTTTCAAGGACATTTCATTTGAATTTGTTAGAAACATGTGTCTTGCCTGCCTCTAAAAATAAAGATATTTGTTAACATGACCACAGTAAAACATTCTAAGTTAGTTGATAATGGTTCTAGGTGTTTTGAATCTTCCGAAAAGCTATTCCTATAAGTATCTGTGAAGATATGGATTAAAGTAGGCATGCCTTTAAGAATATTCCTTTGTTACTCTCAGCATCCTGTAAATTCAAAGTAAATATTCAATATTAATACAAAGTCAGAATCAAACCATTTAATCCTTTGAATGTGGTTACATAACTTTTAATTTACAAGCATAATAATAAGATAAGTTTTTTAAATAGCATTTTATCTCAAGAGATACATTATTGACATGAAATAATATATAACATTTTAGAAAACATTCTAAAAGAATAGTTGAAGTAAGGAGTGGTTATAATGAGATCTAATTCTTAGCTTTCATGAAATATTAGTATATATAAGGCCTTTCAGATTATCTTGATAGAATCTACTTTGTAAGGCTACTTACAAGTTGAATCTTTCCTGTGGTGAGGTTGGCCTATGATTGTTAAATTGAGATGTAAGGAGAGTGGGGGGGGGGACCATATTTCGATCCCTAGGTGTTATTTGAAAAATGTTTCATTTTGTGCTTTTGAACCAAAAAATGGAAAATTTCTAATACTATTTGAGTATTTATAATTTCACCACTGTTTTTATTATTTATTATTATTTTGACTATTTAGTTTTTACTTTTCAAACCTATTGACTAAATAAACTTACAGCTTAAATACTTACTAAACTTCAACCCACCTCTAACTTCACTAAGGTGTTAGACATATTATATTAAACTCATTTATAAATCCTGCATAAACCATAATGATAAGTTGTTGTTCTTTAGAACCGGGTCTTACGCTTATGTACTAATTACGCTAATGGATGGATTTAGGGATTAGGAATGTTATATTTCAAGGAAGTATACCAGCATTTTCATGGAGGAAGATTGGTAAGCCATTTTGGGAAGACCACCCTCAGTACACCTGACCTAGATTCGAACCTTAATCTCCCCGTCTTCAGCAGTTTAGTCTACTGCGAGTGTAACGCTTTAGACCATGTAGTCACCAAAGTGGGTGATAAGTTATAACACATGTGAAAAACACAATATATAATTCAACCAACCAAGATTCGAATCTTGGTCCTTCCCGTCACTAGTAATCTAATATATTGTGAGCCTGACCCCATCATAACGCGTTACTATTTTAAAAAGAGCGATGATTTTTCTTTCAAGCAAGACTGTACCAGCGTCGATTTTAGATAGTCAACCCTTAAGGGTTTGGTAGGATTTGTTGAAAATTGGATGTCGTTTTGGAAAAGCTTTCCTTATCAGACATGAGCAGGTATTTCTCCTCCCTTTCCCCGACCCTTCAAACAGCCTCCACCCACGAGGTTGAAACTTGGTTAGAAGTTTGCTACAAGCTTGATAAATAATGATAAACGCTGTGAAATTATGTTTGTGTTACTTAATATTGGTTTTTCTTTATGTTTCAGCTACCTTCTTGTATCTAAAGAGTTTAACGTCTTAAAAAACGGAGATAGATTTTTGTTTTTCTATTTTTCTTTTCCTAACCATTTATTCTCTATTGTCTTGCTCCTTTGGTCACATGACCTAAGGTGTAATTCTTCCAATGGACTGAATTACCGTTTAAGGGGAGAATTGGGTTTCGAAGCCCATCCGGGTGTATTAAGAGTGTATTTTTACTTATATTATATATAAAGTGGATAAAAAAGTATTTAATAAATTGAAGTACATAAAACAAAATTGATTTTGTTAGTACAAACATATGTACAGTACTTACGAATTATTACGATTTGAAAAAGCAATCAAGTGTATTATATATTTGCACCTGCGATAACTTTAGTAAATTTACATTTTTCATCCCTTAAACCTGGATTTTGATTAATATAATGATATTAAAAATTCAAAAATACTGGCTTCAATTTGGTTTAAAATGATCCATAAATGTAAACTAAAACTCATTAAAAAATGCACATGAATAAATACCTTCGCAAATTGAAATTAAAATATATCTGTATGGAATGAAAAACCTTTACATGTTCTATGAAATATGCTGGATACATCCATAAATTCGATATATAAGGGACATCGAACTATTGGCACTCTTCTATATATACTATATATTTGTGTCTCTTATCAAACTTTTCATTTTTCTTGCTAAACCCTTTATGGGTTGATCTTAGACTCATCCAATTTTTGTTTTTGTTAGAAAAGTTGCGTTGAAGGTTTTACACTTACTACCAAAATGTTCCTACAAAACGAAGCCTAGAACTGATTAACGAATAGTAAATACGCTGTGTTGGTACTCACTACTGCACGTATCGCATCGTATTGACTTACATTGGCTAATGTTTATGTTGGCAAGTGCTTGTTCGTATCTTGACAAATCGGCTAGTTTTTTTTTCTTCATTAATTTGGACGAAAATGAGTGTAAACTTAAAACGATAATATTTTCTGAGATGGGCCGATGTGATATGCCATAGTATGAACCTACCTTACCTCGTCGTTTCAGCATGAACTTGTTACTTTCAATATTTTTTTTAAATATATTTTTAGTTATAAAGAAATATATTAAGAATTGACAATGAATAAAAGTTTTCAACAGTGTCACATATAAGTAAATATCTGAAATAAAAGTAAAATTGTTCTAATTAAAGAAAGTACCGCGAATCAAGTGTACTATGAAAACAAATGTATTAATTAATATGACTACTCCTTTTTGTAGACTGGGTTAATCTATTTCAACGTTACACTATAAACAGTATTATTTTGTGACTATGAGCCATTTTACATTCATTTTTATAATACGTTAAACTATATGTAAAAATTAAGCTCATTTTCTGAAGTGGGCCCTGAAATATCTATATAGTGGAAACAATCAAAAGTATGAATTTTTTTTTCTTTCCTTTTCCATTGCAAAGGTCGTAACGAGTTTTTGTTACATTTTTAACGTTATTCATATAAATAATAATAGTCTTTACTTGTGTGAATTTTATATTCAACCCTTTAAATGTATTTGTATTTTTGTGGTGGAAGAGGGGAAGATGTCACTTGCAATCCAGACTGACACCTTAGCCCGTGTGTCCACCATATAGGGTAACACAAAATATATTTAAGACTCTACTTGTATCAGTGGTCGCATGGTCTAACGCGTCATTTTTGCATCAGACTGGATTGCCAGAGACTGGTAGATCGAGGTTCAAATCGCGGTTGGATGTAGTGAGGGTAGTTTTTCCTTAATGGTTTTCTACTCTCCCTCCACGTAAATTCGTGTACAATTTATCTAAATCCAACCTTATTCACCCCTAAGCATTATCGTAGTTAGTACTTATGTTTGCAACCAAAACGGATAGTGAGATGAGGTGAATGTTTCAATATATTTAAAACGCGTATAACCCGAACGGGTAGTAAGACACGGTGCTAATATATATATATATATATATATATTTAATATTTGATACAAGGGTTAGGGATTATGACGGAAACAGAGGAAATGCACTCACATTAGAGTGAAGATGGAAAGGGGAGAACACAGTTATAAATCACATAGGAAAATTCACCCCTAGTGTACCCTGCCAAGACTCGACGCCCTGACCTTCCCGATACAATTAAACTAAACAATATTGAATTGACTCATATGCATACATCCAACTATTGCGGGTCTATTGACATGTTTAAAAATTATGTTTCAATAAAAAAAATATGTTAGCATATTTAATTTTATAGAAAAACTGCTCAGAAAAATATGTGTTGTGTTTATGTTAAGTAGACTATTTGTACCGTCATTGGTCTCAACAAGTAAACAAAAATAACCTTTGAACCAAGGACTTTCACACCAACTCAAACGCAGCAACCCCCACTAACATTCAGTGTCCAATTAACCAAATACCCTCGAGGCCTACAAAGTAAATCAATGTGGTTCCGAATGCCAATTTATTTCCATTCGTAAACGGGCGTTGAAACGGGTAACGAAAGGGACAAAGCACTGGGTAAAAAGTGGAGGGGGAGAGGTGGAATTAATTCAAAACAACTTTGGCAACTGAAACTTTCAAATAAAAAAAAAACACATACCGGTACGCAAACATAAACAGTGTTTCGTGGGAAACGTTGGTGGAATTGGAGTGTTGCACAATTAGGCTTTTGAATAGAAAAAACGTGTTAAGTTACAACTTGAAAATATAGCTAAAAATATATGGAGCGTTTAGACCTACTCACATCTTTATTAATAATACCAGGTATTTGTATAATCATATGTAACAGAGGATTTTAAATGAGTACGAATGCTGCAGGGGTCGGCAACCTTTTTGGGTCCCGGTCGACTTTTACATTTATCAAAGGCCCCATTACGCGATCGACTGAAAATTGCTTCGTGATCGACCTGTTGCCGACCTCTGGTATACTATATTTGAAACACAGATAAGTTTAAGCGCAATTACATATTTTGCAGCCTGCCAATGCAATGAAGATTGGGGTTCGAATCCTGGTCGAGTCTATTGAAAGTGGTTTTCCAAAATTGTGTTTTACTCCTTAGCTCTCTCTCCCTCCACACACACATATGTAGGTACCTTTACTCTAAATTCATCCTTCCTCATCCTTAACTCACTAGCATAACTAGTACGTTTGCGTGTAGACTGAACAGCTAGTGAGACGGGGTGCTAAAAAAACTATTTTGCATCGTGTCTTAATACCTGTCCGCGCTATATGCATGTAATTATACTTAGGGTGAGACAAGAAAGGTATATTATTAGAAGCTATGTACCGGTGTTTGCGTGGTGGGAGAGTTGAAAACAACCTCAGTAAAACCAACTGGGATTCAAGCCATGTCACTGTTGCTTGTAAAATAATCTTGACAAGCTTGACGTTTAGTCTGTGGGCACACCGATGCAAGTAATACTACAGCAATCGTATTTTACGTTTGGTCCCGGGCTTACCAAGAGGGTAAGGGTGGGTTACTCACCTTGAACTCACCTTTTTTTTAAATTCTAGATACGTATTTATTTAATCATTCTGATAGTTTGTTCCTTTTTATAATTTTTTACTAATAATTATTTTATCAAAATTAATTTAAAAACTAAAAATGCATACTCTTGGTAAAATAACATAAAAATGAAGTAAAATTATTATTATTATTATTATTATTATGATAAATCGCTGTTTGTTTCACAATTTGTAAGTGCAAACCACAGTTTTATTTACCTTTTGTATAGGTTGAATACTTCTGTATATAGATTCATGATATTTAGTGCTGGGCATTCTTAACTGCAAACAATGTTGCCACAAATGACACGAAAAATATCTCTATGACACCAAAAGAGAGGGTTCAATTACCTCTACCTAAAATTAACTGTAATAGTTGACCAACTGTTTGCAAATAAATAACAAACAGAGATTGAATAAATAAATAGTAATCAGGTAGACAACTACATGGCAGGTAATTAATTCAGATTCAAAATAGTATATTAATTAATATAAAATACTGATGCGTGGGCTCAACTAAATACCCATCCTCCTCTCCTTTGGATTGTTAGTGTTGATTAAAAAGTGTTAGATATAAATATATTATTCAAATTCAAGAATTATAAATATCAGCCTACTTAAATGTGGAAAAATTCCAGTTATATTAAAGATAAATATAATTAAATTGTATGCAAAAGAAAAAAATTGTTAGCCAATTTTTTTTTTGTAAGCATTGGTGTGCCCAGTATTAAATAATTTCAAAAAATCAATAAATTAGTACAATAAAAATCGTAGAAGGGAGAGCACTTGGTAAAATAAATTTAAAATAAATTTTGCCATCGAAATTTAAAATAAAATGTGCTATAATAATTTGAGCTAAGAACGCCATCTTCACTTGAAAAAAGTTCTTTAATTCCAATTCATAAAGAAGTTGCTACTCCTCTTACTGACAATTTTTGTCATACAATTTAATTATGTAATTGAAAATGTAATAATTTTGTATTAGTATTATTTAATATTATGTAATATCAGAAAATGTATTTTGGTATAAAAAATTAGATCTGTTTGAATTGAATTTTTGTTTAGAGATAAACGTTCTGCTTTTCTTAAATTGCGCCCTACTCCCCACCCAGGCATATGAAATTAATTACATTAATGGGTGGAGACGAGAAGGTAGATTTCAGATGAAATGTAACCCTATTAACGTGTATAAAAAGTTGTTAACCATTACCCAAACCAGACTAGACTAGCTTGGCATTTGGTCCGAGATTCCACCGATGTTAGCCAACTGTTTTATTAAGATGATAGTAAATCGTCAGATTTTGTGCAAAGGTTAGCACTCCTGAATGATCAAGGATTCAGAGGTTTTAATTCTAACTAGATGAACTAGGGGAAATTGATTGGGGGTGCAGGTGGGGCTTGTATGACTGGTGGCATTTCCTCCCTTTTTCAACGTATGCTCGAGCATTTCCTTTGAGTTTAGCCTTCTAATCCTGCTTAGTATTAGTTGACGTAAGCCACAAATGGTTAAAAAAAAAAGTAAAATGAGAGACATCAAAAAGAGTTGTTGAGGGGGGTCTTTATTTAAATTATTATTTTATGAAAACTTCGGTTTTGAAAAATGTAAATTTCAAAATCATTTCATCTGATTTGAAGAATCATTTCAAATTATTTATAGCATATATAAAGAGATGGAGATTTATTCCTTACAAGCAAGTTAAATTTTAGAAAATTAACAAATTTTGTAATTATAAGTTGATACAATACCCTGATTTGTTACATATCTCAGTTAATAATCTGACCCCTATACCAAATAAACATATTGCATCTAACGTTTTATTTTAAACTGCACGCTTAGTTTACCTTTAAATATGTTAAGCTTACCTTTCTTTGTTCTACTATGGTGTATCTTATAAGATAAATCCATAGTGTAGTTATTCAAGGTAAGATTATTACTATCTTGCTTGGTTTCATAATGGTACCGTCTATAAGATAGGGACATAGTGTAGATTGTAAGATTGCTACCATGCTTTGTTCAACTATGGTTCAGCCAATAATATAGGCTCATTGTGTAACTAACCAACGCTACCTTTGAGGGTGGATAGGGTTTTGTAATCAAGTTAAATGCTAACTATTTTACAAATTACAAAAAACTTTAAACTAAACACAGTCCTCTCTTGTTGGATGATGTAGTGTATAAATATTTACAAATTAGAAGCAAAATAATTAACAACTGACACCCAAAATATAAAATTAATGACTTACCACAGGTAAAAAACCACAGTTAGAAGTTCGTAATGAAGAAGCACAATGACAGGAAGTTACCTTAGTAGGGAAGATTTATGGCGTCCTACCTTACTACACCAAGAAGCAATGAACCATATAGTTGACACCTATGTTTAAAATAAATAAATAAACATGGAGACTTGGAAAGGAAGAGGGATATTTATCCTTAAAGGAATCCATCCATGGATGCGAGGATTTATTCCTATCCAAATATTATTGTCGTAAAAAGTTCTTATTCTCTTACAAAGAAAAATAAAAGAAGAAGAAAAATGAACTGGAGGGAGATAAAAAGAGACACTCCTAAAGGAAGATACGCCAGGTTTGAAGGGACGTACGGCGACGTCTGACCTCGTTTGGCACGGATACCGACTTGACTGACAGACGCTCGAGAGAAGTTCGTCAATCGGTCCGAAAAGACGTAGCACCACCGACCTACCTACCCCCCCACTCCCCCACTCTTGCCACCCTGGTGGTTGCCATGGCAACGGACGCCCGTCTCCTGCCACGCCCACCCTAGGACCCCCTCTTAACCTCCCCCAACACCCCCGGTTACTCGTCAAAAGCTCGTTGTAGACCTCCCTCCCATACCCTTTAGAATATTGGTACTGACCGCGGACCGGGGAATATACGGACCAGGCTTTTTTCCGTCACTGGCTAGCAACCTTGACGTAGGCCAGGGCTGAAACCAGGACCAGATGACTCTCGATGGACACGTGGACTAAGGCATTAAGTACACCTAGTCTTGTTTGAAGGCGACGGGAGAATTCGGGCTCACCACGCAGTCTGTGTATCAGGGATGGGTTTACCGAAAGTGTTTCACACTTTTCCTTTACGCAAACTGGGGTACATTCACTTTAAGTTCTGTCTTCCTCATTGATAGAACATTAATGAAATTTAATGCAGATATTCGGGATGGGTGGTAAAATAAAATGGGTGCATCATTCTTTAATCAACATAACCCCCAGCCCACTGCTTCACACATAAAACGTAGATTTTCACACTCTTTTCAAGTGAATGCTTGCATTTGAATCCACCCTACTCCTCCAGAGGGGTGTTAATTTAAGTTAAACGATTTGAGACTCCCACTATTAGCTTAAGAGACTATAGTTCTGTTCCGGGTGTGGCTGACAAAGGTAGTTACTACTTACAAATCTAGATTTCAAAATAAAATTAATAAATTCATAAGATTTCAAACAAACTCATAATACACATGGCGATTTATTAAGTTATAGTAATATCCGAATAAACCTCGGTGGTATTGGGGTAAATTTCTCGCCTAAGTACCCGAAATACAGTTTCGGATTTTTATCGCTGAAGAAAAATCAGTCGACCTTGGCTTGGTTTTGCACCCACAGGGATATAATCGAGGACGTTTCTAGTTTTAACAAACAAAATGCTCAACCGCTAAACCAGCCAGCTCTTTTATCACAAACTCACCCTTCTTTATTTGACTTGGGCATGTTCAAACTTCATTTTGCCTGAGGCTACTTTTTTGAACTGTTGAACTATTTACTTTTATCATTACAAGTCAAACTACAAAAACGTTGGCACGAAGGAAATACTTTTCCCTGGATTACGTTTTGGTTTTGGAAGCACAACTTAATGAAAGAAAACAAAGAGATTTGGTTTTAATTGGAGATGGTTCTTTTAAATAATCGATTCCTCTAATCCCTTGAATCTTTGGGAAGGAAGGAAGGAAGTTAAAGTTAATGTGCATATTTGTTGTACTTTTTTTATAAGAAAAAATGTTGTAGGGCAAATGAATCAGATATTGGTTCAGTAGATAAATTTAATTTAATTCCCAACATTTAGTACTCTCAACAAGTCTTGAATATTTGTTATGGCCCCCCAGAGATTTAAATAACACTTTTTCCTCTTATTTAAAATTTTCCTGGAAAATTAAATTAAATGTACCTACTGAAGCAATATTCTATTTAATTTTTTGCTATAAAAACTGTAAAAAATACAGACCTTAACTCACGCACCCTTCCATTTTACCCTTAAAAAATCCTATAGTCAAGTATTTAAAAAAAATCATATTAAAGACTCAAAATTTGGGTTTAAAAAAATTGAATCTGAACTTTATTCTTGAAACTATTACTAGCGTTAATTAAAGAACACCTATCATTAATTTATCCAGTACATTCTCTACCTCTAATATTTGAATATGCAATATTCTACTTAATGTTTTTATTTTTTAAATGTTAGCAATGCCTATTTATTTTCACTACTATTTATTAATGTAGATTATTATTATTATTGTTATTATTGCTGTCATTTAGTAACTATTTATTTGTATGTAATATTATTTAGCTTTGATTGTTTATTTTATTTTCTAATATATTTATGTTTACATATCAATTACTTGTCACTACCCTCTATACACTCAGCCAGCATTCAAACTCCAACCCCCCTGTGACTGGTCAGACTAGTAAATCCTGAAATTTAGTCCACTTGCCTATTGAAGTGGGTATAAGAAAGGTATTATAATGAAAATGCACCAGCGTTAACGGGAAAATAATATATGAAAATTACAATAATATATCAAAGTTGGAAAATCTCACATCAGTGCGCTTAGCCAGGAATCCATCCTTATCTCTATTGTCACCAGTAATCAGATAAATTTTAAGACTTACACCTTATACTGTGTGAACACCATGGCGAGTAATCTCCAAGAGTAATTATTTTGGAATGCTACTAGATTAATTCTCATAAATAATAATCTTATTGTTACAGAAACTAATTTTGAAAAAGTAATTTTTATATAAATCATATAAATACACATAAAAAGTTATGACTTTAATGTAGGACTATTTATTACACAGGGCGTTAACAAACAAAATACGAATCTCAATTCACAAGATAATTTAGGAAGACCCAACAAACACTAAAATGTTAACGTGTACATGGAAATAATTACCTAATAAATAGTAAAACCCAATCTTATGTATTTTACTACATGTATATGGTGGAGCGGAAACCACTAGACGACCCATGCTGAGGAAAGGTATAGAAAACATGCTGAGGTTTGCCTGATGTTCGGTGATCACCGGAGTGAAATTATTTTCAAAAAGTGAAAAAGTGTTATATGTAGTTTACTTATATTGAGCTAGAGAATATTTACTTTGCAATTAAAGTGTTAATATGCAAGTTACTAATCTTCTAATTATTTATGTCCCACGCTGTATATTTACTTTTTTTATAGTAAAACACTCCTAAATTAATTTTATTAGCAAATATAATAACACATTAATTTAATAATATTATAAAACATTGCAAATATTGGTACTAAGCAACAATTTAATGTCAATTTTTAAAAAAATCTAAAATTTAGTCACCAGTAAAATACCATTAAATCAATTTTTATTTTTTAAAAAAAGCACAAGAATATAAAATAATGTATCATGTAAAACACTCACACATATCCATTTTGAAGTAAATCGTCTGAGATATTTTCAAATAGCTCAAAGTTTTCATAAATAGATCATCAGTGAACTACGCTCATTCCTATATCTACAATCGAAATTACATTTAGTCTCAACATGTGATGATATTTAAATATCAAGTTCAAACAAAATCCATCAAAGTGGTTTTGTTGTAGCCCTAGGTTTAAATAAATAGATAGACAAACAAACGGATAAATCTGTATATATATAGGTATATATATATATATATAATTATCAGGACAGAGAGAATGCTAAAACCCCCTTTTTTAGTTCGTGGGTAGATAAAAATCTTCAGGTAGAAAATTGTCACGATTTCAATAATAATTACTCTATATGGAAAAGTAAATATTAGATCACGTGTGTCTTTTAGAAGTTAATTTAGTACAACAAACGTACAGTACTTAGAAACGGAATAAATTGTTGTTATTTTATAAAATAAGCCTTTATTTCTTTATTTAAAAAAAACTACATGATTGTTGTTGGCTGGATGGAGGAGGTGGGGAAGGGAGAAATAACAGATAATGAGAATGAAAACATTCAAGCAGCTTTCCTTGTTTGTTAACTTTATGGAATTGAAGATAAATATCTATATTTATCACATACTAACGATTTATTTTATTTTTCAGTCCATCTAACATAATAGAGCTAACTCCAAAAGAGTTATAACGCTGTGGTTCGTGATTGCGACCTCTATCAGTGGTCACATAGTCTACCGCGTCAAACCCTCAATAGGTGGGATTGTCCATCACAGTGAATGTTTAGGTTCTAATCTCGGCTGGATGCACTAGGAGTGGTGATGATTACCCCCCCCCTCCAGGTTATTTAAAACGGTAGTTTTCTCACTTTCACCCCATGCTGATGGTATCCACTGTAGCCCTATTAGATAAGCTACTTCACAGTGTAAACAAACAAGGTAAGCTCTTTCTACTACAGTGTAAGTCAGCGTAGCAGGGAATATTACCAGAACTCCCTAGAGAGACTGAGCCTCATATCCGATGTAAAAGCATTTAGATTCTAGCTAAATAATTTATTTTAAATTATATGATTATACTTATAAAAAAATGACTGACATAAAATTATCCCTTATTGACCCCCCATTTTATTCTTTTTAAAATTTAGAAAAAAAAAATTGGATAGAAATATGGTATTACTACACATGGTTTCCTAAATTATTTTTCAGGATCAACAATCGAGTAACAGAGCTATGCTATTTGAATTTACAGAATTGTATTTTCGCGGGGCTTGAGTAAATTTGGGTCTTAGTTATTGGCCTCTTTTAATCTCACACTAAAGCCTGTTATCCCCTTCTTGTGCTTTTTTTTTCTTCAACGGAGAGCTTATGCTTCAAGGACAGATAGCTCACGGTTTATTCTTAATTTGTCGGCTCTAACCACTAAGATACGGAGACAAAAAGGTGAGGGACTCAATTCTAAATTAGGTTAACAAATGCATTTTAATGCATCGTAGTTTTTACATTTTTAATGTTTATATCTTAATATTAATTCACCCTCATCACTATAATCTCGAACTATATTGAGGATCATTATTGGGGCTTGCACGTACAAGATTCCCGAAATCTTTGGCAAGGACGAGCCAGACGAGCGCAAATGATCGTCTTGTGGAATGCGGTGCTCCAAGAGTGTTACGTCAAAATCAAGACACTCCATATAAGCGTATTCTTTGTCCCGCCATCTTGGAGTGTGCAAGAGAAGAGACTACGGGTAGATTTTTAAAAATGTGTCCTATCCCGCAGGAATGAAACGTTTTATGACGCACTTAAAATTCAACACTCCAGTCGTAGCTTGTTTATCTTGAAAAAAAAAAGTGCTAACTAAGGAAAAGTGAAAAACGTGGATGAATTTGAGAATAATATTGTAATTGGCTTCTGAATTAATACATTTAGATATTTTGCCTCACTGAATACACGCAGCATTTGTTTAAGTTTGAGTTTGTGTACTCGTTTTATTTTAGTTTCCACAGACATTAATGGGCTCACTTTGCGTCTATAGATTCCGTTACGACTGGACTATTGATTTAATGGTCAGCACCCTTGGTTACTGATCTAGAGGTCCCGGATTCGATTTTCAGTGTTTTTCCCGAAAGGGGAACTGTTCCTGTGGTCACATAGTCGCACGGTTAGTTAGGATTAAGTTAGGTCTAAGATTTCCACTGAATCCACACCTTCATAATCACTATAATCACATCATCTCACACTGTGGGCATGATGTGTAAACAATCTCTCCAAGATGGTCAAAGTTCTGTTCCTACAGAGCAGCTAAAAGTCTACAGACAAGGCGACCAAACAAGATGCTGCATCTCTCATAGTCAAATATGTCATGTGCAAAACAATCCATTAAAAACTCCTTTGTCTAGTACCTGGTATCAGACATAAGACAAAAACACTTAAAGCTAAAAGTAATGGTGACTTGACTGGAATGCGTAACTGGCTCGTAAGAAAATTGTATCAAATGGCGCTACGGGAACGAGCGATTTGACTGAAGAAATGAGCACACGTCAATCATTACTCACTTAGTTGAATTTATACGCACAATATCTCTCGCGCGCTTGGATCGCGCTGTTTCAAATCTCCATGAATGCGTTTTAAAGCCCACTATTGCCAGCGAGCACACTAGCGTTAAAGCACATACACTTTTGACGTGAATACGTCTTTAAATTTGCTACCATACGGGGGCAATCCAAAAAACCTAATGATAACAAAATCGGGGGATACAGTTTGATGTTGTAGTTTCGAATCTTTGCTCTACATCCAAAATTAAATTATACCACTGGATAGCTAAAAGATCAAAGAATTCATTACGATAAACGAGAACAGTGACGCATCGCGCGCGGTGGAGGGAGAAGCGCCGCCATTTTGAGGTTATTTTGCTGCGTATCGAGATTTGCAATTAGTATAACTTTTGACTCGGAGAAGCTACGATGTTCGTTTAAGTTTAAACGTATTCACGTACAACACACGGCCGTGTCCATGACACAGCCACACCCCAATTTTTTTTTACTACCACTACTTTATTTTTTTTAATTATTTTAGCACCGAGTCTAACTATCTGTTCAGACTATATGAATATTTAATAATCACACTAATGAGTTAGGGATGAGAAAGGTTTTATTTAGAGGATGTGTATCCGGATTTGCGTGGAGGAAGAGTGGAGAACCATTTTGGAGAAAAAAAACCTCAGTAATTCGAGCCTTTATATCCCTATAATCGGTAGTCTAGTCTATTGCAAGAGGGACGCCTTAGACCAAGTGTCCACCAAAGCGTGTTCCGCAACTTCTTACTATGTAGCCGGTCAGGCTAGTCTTATTTAATTACGCTAGCTGGGTAAGGATGGGGCGGATAGATAACTATGTGTAGACGTGTCCCCTTTGTGTGGAAGGAAAGTTGAGAAAACATTTAGGGAAAACTTATCTCGTTACATCAGACCAGAATTCGAAACTATCACAGACACGTCAGGCCAGATCAGCTTGACGTTTATTCCACGAGTCCACAAATACATATGTTCTAATATAATATAAAAAAGGAAGGATAAAACAGAGGAATACAAGCGAGACAATAGTACGGAGATGTCTAGTCCATTATTAATGATAGAACATCCGTGACGAATGGAACGTGGAAATACCCCATACCTTGTAATGTCTACGAATAAAGAGGACTCCCTAGGGGATTAACGAGGTCGTCTGTTTGGTGGATTAACTCCGCGCGTGCTGCATTTCAAGTGACACAGATATCAATATTCTCTTCCAGTTTTATTTGAACCTGAGCTCTTCCTCCCCTCACTATAACAGCTCGACAATAAGTGGCTCTTCATGTTATGATAGTATTCACACTCTCTCAAATCTTGTGTCTGAGCTGAGTGATATCTCCCCTTACCTGTGAATGAGGTTTTCATATTTCTAAGATGTTCATTCAACCTCTGAAAAAGACCTTCTCTAAAATCTTGAAACCTGAGCGCTCCCTCCCCTCGCTATAACAGATTAACAATGAGTAGCACACCCTGCTAGGTTGCTTGTTTACCTCCTACATGCACTTTCCCGCCTTTTATTATTCATAAACACAACGTTTAAGATCTTACCAACTTGTTTTCCCTGCACAGTAGCGATCAGGATTTTCTAAACCCTTTTCTTGTTCCCTATTTTAGATTATTATTATTATCATCATCATCATCATCACCGCGTCTTACTAACCGTTCGGGTTATACGCACTTACATTAATGTGTAATGGTAGGGTGATTGTGAGATGAAATGGAGGACCTACAGTTTAACGTGGAATTTGGAGGCCTGGCATTCCTCACATTCACAAGTTGTGATTAATACACGTCTTGTCAGAGATGAAGGAAGGGTTTGGAAATCAGATAAACTTATTCTAGATATATTTTAAACTATTGGACTTTTATTTAGAAATCGTTAACAATTTTGCTAGTATTTATGTGTATGTGTATAGTTTTATAAATATGAGTGTTATATATAAGTTATATATAATTTATGCAACGCTTTCTTTACATCTATAACAACACAATTTTAATACTAAAATATTTAATTACATCTTAACTTAAATTACGATGAACTAATGTAATTATATATTTGAATACATAAACTGTAGGGTCAGGGGAAAATCTTGAGGATAGTTTAGTAGATTTAAGCTTCGATCCCAGGTTGTGGTGTTTTACCCAAAAAAACTTTCCTGCGCTCTCCTGGTAAATGATGGTGTATATTTTTAAAATTTGATCTTCTTATACCTTAAATTGATAAATTAACTTTACCTGAACTCGAATGTAGCAATAAAAATGTCACACTATATTAAAACAGTATTATGTCCGTAAATATACTCTAAATACCAATTACATTTAAAAAAGTAATTTTATACTTTGCACAACTCTATTTTCACTTGTTCCACATCTAGGATATCCGTATATTTACACGATAAGGATGAAGAAGGTCTGCTAAAAATGAAATTACTCGAATTTGTGTGGAGGGGGAAATGAGAAACTATTTAGAAAATAGCAGATCGGTATACTCAACCCAAAATTTGATCGTCAACCTACCTGATACCAGGAAACCAGGAAAACTGTGAAACAGTCAGTGTGGGTAAAGTTGCGGCTCTGTTCTCCCTACATTCCTTTTTTTCGATCTTCTATCACCCACCCCTCTCTTTGGCGGTTTTGACAGACTTGGGGCTGGTCCCGAGCACACCATCACTCCACCATTTAACCTATGATGACGCAAGCAAACCCACGCTAGTTTCCTCTTAGCATCCACTTAGTCAAGTTCTTGCATACGGCCCTTGGAGCTAAGAAATAAATATTATACTGTACGTGGTTACATTCATAAATATAGGAATAGAAAATGTAACCTAGTTTACTTTTTTACCAATGCGTCTTACTACCCGTTTAAGTTATATGCCTATGTATTAATTCATCTAATATATTAGAGATTAATAAGATTTAATTTTCACACTTTAATGAAGGGAGAGTAGAAAAAACATTTTAGGGAAAACCACACCCAGTATACCTGAACTTGTATTCGAACCCCGATATCCCTGTCATTGGCAATCTGGTCTATTGCGAGAGTGAAGCTTTAAGCCATGCGGCCACCGAAGTGACTTTGTTGTTAACGTCTTTATTGTTTTAATGTTTTTGTTTTTTTTGTCGTTAAAAAGCTACAGCATAAATTCACGAATGTAGCCGCGTACAATTTTATACATACTTCTTAGTTCAAAGTTTGTCATTTCACAATGCTTTATTATTTCTGTGGAACAGATTTTATTTCAATTTTATGTTTCTTCCCTTAGTTTGTATTTTACATCACCAGTTTGAAACATGTTTGATTTTTATGTTAATTATCCTCGTGACAGATAATATAAGAAATTATCTCAAATCCAGGTAGAATCAAAATATATACTTCTGGGTGTCCAAATTATAAAAATAAATGTTGATATAAATAGGATCACCCCTTCCTGCAGGATCAAAAAAGTATGCGTTTTAAGTTTCGATCTGTAAGAAGTTTAGTAATTACACCAACAAGAACTGGTAAAGAAAGAAGTAAAAATTTCATTAAACTTTAATTTAGATTTTAATTCAGATTGTATAAGTAAAATACCATGTTACTATATATATAAAGTAAAATAGCTTGTTACTATATATATAAAGTAAAATAGCTTGTTACTATATATATATATATATATATATATATCAGTTCTTAGTGATTTTAACTTTATTATATTGAATATATTTTCGAAAATTTATTTTAATAATTTGTATACAAGCAATTTTGTACAAGTTATATTCTTAGTAAGATTTAAGCTTTCCTTATTACTAATTTACTCAGAATGTTTTGTAAATTATTAACGAATAAATTAAGATAGAGATGTAATTTATAGAAACTTATTCAAAATTGTATTCATATTTCAACCCATTTCAATTAAAATATTCGGAGAGAGAAGTATTTCTTATTATTTCCATTGATTTAACATAAAACATCAAAAATAAAGAGAGTGCAAGTTCATTGAGTTAGAAAATTAAGCGTTTACTTAACCAAGATTTCTTTATGTCAAAAAGTTCAAAGTACCTCTAATTACGTTATAAGGAGGTAAAAACGAATTGAGGAAGTAACCTTTTTAAGAGGAGAGAGGGGAAAAAAAAGTTTTAGAAGAACTCCCCCTTCCCCACGTAGACTCTTTGGCTAGTCTAATTAGCATTTCTATTAACTTTGACTTTCTGTCACCGACTAATTCTCGGCATCCCCCACCCCCACCCTTCTTACACAATATACTTTGACACTTTCTAAATGTCGATTTAATAAAATTCACTTCAGAGATATGTTAAGACGCTAAGTGTATAGTCTTGTCCATATAAAAAAAGAATAACGTGACCATGAGAAAGAATAAAGTTTCTGACAGCATTTTATTGAAGGTGTTGTACTTAAATGCGAACTTTCAACAACCTCGGGGCTTTGTATAGATACATTTTGAATTAGTAAAATGGGTTTCCAATACAAATCTACTTAAAGGTCAATTGGGGGGACCTAATCTACTTTTAATATACAAATGGTGGTCATTAAAATATATCTGATGAAATAATAAAATATGTGTCGATACATGTGTATTGTACTGTACGTTAAAGTAGTGATATGGATGTCAATACATGTCCGATAAAGCGTTAAAATGGGTGTCAATAACATGCTTGTTGAAGTAGTAAAATGGGTGTCAATACATGTCTGTTGAAGTATTCAAATAGATGAGAATCCATTTTTGTCTAAAAAGCCAAATTGGTTGCAATACATACATTACGAATTTATCAACTGTGTGTGTTTTCTTGCCAGCTTAAGTGATAAACAGGTATCGATACCTAATCTGTTTTTTGTTTTTTGTTTTGGGCTATACACAACCGGTTTGTTTAATCAGTCAGATGGGTGTTTCTTGAAGTGATCAAATTTGTATCAATAAATTATTAGTCAAAGTTGTCAAAGGTGCGAAAAAATATGTAACCGATCTAGATGAATGGTTTTATGAATTATCAAATGGATGCCTGTATTTGGCTCTAAATGGAGTTTTTTTAAAGCTACATTCACAGTTTCTTGGCTACTCCGTAAGATAATGGCATGATTTGGTATGTCCTATGTATACAGGTATGTTTGTTTATTTATTTATTTTTATCAAACCAACTTACTACCCGTTCAGGTTGAACCCATATATGATAATTACTCTATTAAAGTAGGAATCTGGAATTAAGCATTTTAGAGGTAATCTCTCCACATTTGCGTGGAAGGAGAGTGATAAACCATTTTAAATAAACAACCCTGAATAAACCCGACCGAGAATCGAATCCCGATCTCCCAGTCCTCAGAAGGCCAGTCTAATACGAGATTAACGGCTAAGGCGGTTTGCTGGATGTTGGGATTTCTCCATTTATTTTCACGCAAATACTGACACATTTTCTCTCAATTTTCACTGCTTAATTCCTACACAACTATCATAATTAAAATCAGTATAGCCTAGGTGGATAGTGATATGCGGTATAAAAATATAGGTTCATTAAGTTCCGCGTTTTACCACCCAATCGCGCTATCCACATATTTAAACTAGTGGAGCTAGGAATGAGAAAGATAAAATTTAAGTGAAAGTATACCCACATTTGGTGACCTAGTGGTCTAGGGGTAAGGTGTCAGACTTCTGTGCTAGAGGTCCGGGGTTCAATCCTCGGTCCCGGCACAGATTTATCTGATTGCCAATTAGGTCCTCCATTTCATCTCACAATCACCCTACCATTGCACATTAGCGTAAGTGCGTATAACCCGAATGGGTAGTAAGACGTGGTGATAATAATAATAATAATAATAATAATAATAATATACCCACATTTAGTTAGAAGGAGAGTGGGAAATTATTGAGGTTAAAAAAAATCTTCAGTACACCCATCTGAGATCAAGACGACCTTGTCAAGGGCAAATCCGAGCAGATTAAACGCAATGTTAAGCATAATATATTGTTTGGTTTTACATTTTCTAATATCCAACAGCTTAAATTTAATTAATAAATCATTTTAAGCATATAAACCTTCACTGGCTTAGGGCAAGCTTAATGGTTTTTGGCAGGATTTAACCGCCAAACTTGTGAATCCCCGTGAAAGGTAAACTAAGATCACTCAAGAATAAACCCCATGATCTTTAGTCTAGTGGATGTAAACAGGTTAAGATTGATAAGCTGTACACTTTGTTACCATCAAATACCAGCCCACCCCAAACAATACTTTACAATAAGATGCATGGGAAATAAGCAGTTTAAAATTAAATCCTTAGCATATTAATTTTTTTAAATCCAATTTTGTAGCATTTTAATTTAAACAAAGTAGTACTTTGAGCATCTTAAGTTTATTATTATTATTATTATTATTATTATTAGCATTAGCACCGCGTCTTACTACCCGTTCATGTTATACACACTTACGCTAATGTGCAATGGTAGGGTGATTATGAGATGAAAGGGAGGACCTACAGTTTAACGTGGGATCCGAACCACGGTGGAGGCATGGCATTCCACACATTCATAAGTTGTGATTAATACACGTACTTTCAGAGGTGAAGAAAGGGTTTGGCAATCAGATAAATCTGTGCCGGGACCGAGTATTGAACCCCGGACCCTCAGCACAGAAGTCAGACACCTTACCCCTAGACCACCAGGTCACCCACCTGGTGTGTTAATTCATCACTGTAAAATGGGAAACCCATATTTCACCAATTATACATTTTTGGCTATGCCAGGAATCAAACCCATGACCCTTGGCCCAGTAGACATACAAGCTTCTAGCTGAGCTAAGGTGTCGGCCTGTGATTACTATATATTTGTGTAACCCAAGAGGGTAGTAAGACGTGGGGAAATAAAATGCTAGGCTGACGCAATTATATGAGTGTCCATTGGCCCGGATGAACTCTTATTAAAATATAATTTCTGGAAATATAAATCGTTGGTTTACTCGAACGTTATGTAGTTATCAAAGACTGTCTCAAACCCCCACGCACATGATTACAATCCAATTCGAAACTACTAAACAAATGGGGAAGAGGGTGAACTAGTATAATTACTTTGTGATTATAGTTTAACGAATGACAAAAGCCCAATTCGGTGGACGCGTGTTATAACCCGCTATTCTCACAGTAAACTAGACTGGCGATGATGTGGAGATCAAGGTTCGAATCTCAGTCGGGTGTATCAAGTGGGATTTTTACAAAATGGTTTTCCACTCTCTCTCCAAGCAAATGTGTGTACACTTCCTAAATATAACCTTCGCCACATCTATTATTAGCGTAATTAGTACATAAGCGTATAACCCGAATGGCTACAAAGACATGTTGCTAAAAAATGAATTACAAAGGGAATAATGTAAATGAATCCTCCATTGTTCTTTAAAAAGGAAACTGTACTCGCTAAAAAGGGTACAAGTAAAGGGAATACATGTTAGTTTTGGTAAAGTCAATAGTTCGATACCGCACCGATTCAAACAACTGTTGACAACCTTGAACAAAGTCGGACGAAGGAACGTGTTGGGAACAGTTTCCGTTTCCTGTCCAGTTTCACACTTCAATGATTCTTACCACACACGTATTGGTCAGTTCAACGAGCGCATTTAATCCATTGATCATCGAAACGTGTCAGCCGCGTCGACTGCCTCTGTTTGACAAAACGTCAGTTCCAGTACGTTTTATGTTGTATATTCGATAGTAATATGTAACCCTAATAAGTAACGTGTTTAATTAACTGCTTCGGTGGCCGTATGGTCTAAGGCGTCACTCTCGTTTTAGACTAAACTGCTGATGACAAAGAGCTCGGAGATTCAAATCCCAGTCGGATGTATTGAGAGTGGATTTTTACAAACTGGTTTTCCACTCTCCCTCCACACAAATGCTGGTACACGTTCTCTAAATTCAAACTTCATCCATAGCTCATGAGTGTAATTAATAACTGGTTCGACACCTTAGCTCAGTCAGTAGCGTGACTGTCTACTAGGCTAAGGGTCCTGGGTTCAATTCCCAGAATGGTCGAAAAATGTATCATTGGTAAAAATCTAGGTTTCACTTTTCACGGTGATGAATTAACGGCCGGGGATTGGGTGTTGGGTCTGTTCTATATTTAATTTAGTTTATAAGTTGTGTGCTGATAGAATCAGTCAGTTCGGAAAGTAAATAAATAATAAAAAAGTAAAACCTGAACATATTGAAAGACTGCTGTAAAAAATGGTCAATTATAATAATAGGTGAAAAATTGACCAAATCAACTTTATTACTTGTCCAAAACACATCGTTTGTAGCAAATTCCAAAAAAGTCCAGAAACTTCAACTACTTTTTTCTATGACATCGACTATTATATCAAAATAGTCTTCATAAATTTAATGATGCACGTAAATTACGTATGGATTGAACATTTTTTAAATAATTTGAGGTTATTAACTTACACTTTATGAACGAGTTGACTATATCAATACATGACTTAAAGAAATAACTCATCCAAGAAGAGACAAAATGCCTAGTCCCTCAGACTTGGCTGAATCTTTGTTAAAAGAAAAGTCCCCAATTAACCATTGATACTTTTTTTGGGACTTGCATGAATTGCACCAATCCACCTAGCTTGGACCCGAATTGCGCTAAGAGCTTAAAAGTGCCCCCCCCAGACCGGACCCGAATTGCGCCAACTGTGAACATAAACAAATATTAATGCTTTGGCTGGCGGTACGAAGGACACAATTCAAAAAATATTATTTAACTAGGTATATTTAACTATATAAAACAAAATCTAACATTATAACATCACAATAAGATTTCCATATTAAAAACATTGTCAATAATGGCAAAGTGTAGATTAAAATATAATAATAACAAAAATAAAATAAAAACAAGTCAAACATAAAAAATAAGTCATAAAAAGGATTTTTGAGGGTCGCATACTTCACAAAGTTTAATCTATCAATTAAAAAAATCGTTAAAAATAATTTCAAAATATTTTGAATTTTTGAAAACTAGTCATCAGTAAACTATCCTTAAAAGGACTTTGCCCCCAAAACCAAGTATACAGTATTAATTGTCATCTTAAATATACCCAAGATGTATGTTTTAATCAAAATTGTCAAAGCTATTTTTGAGAAATTTCAAATTCTTTTAAAATTAGTCATTAGTAAAAATCCCATAGTTCAATTTTTTTAAAGATCAATTATACATTCCTGTTCAATATTTAAAAAACTCCCCAGATATACATTTTGAAAAAATTACCTAAGCCAATGATTGGGTAGTTGGGGTTCGAATCCTGACGAGTGAACTGAAGGTGGTTTTCCCTAAATAGTTTTTCACTCTCCCTCCAGGTGAATTCGTATTCCCTTTCTCTACATTCCACCTATCTCATTCCAAAGTCCATTATTATAACTAGCACATAAAGGTATAACTCAAACAGGTAGTAGAACGCAATGCAAAAAATAAATTCAACAGTGAAAAGTATAATAATCAACACCTGTGTATGATAAAAAGCTGAAGAAAATGTTTCGGTGCTTATTCAAAGGTTCCATCCATTAGCACAATATCATTCTGACACAAATTCTCAAGATTTGAGTCACAAGAAAATATCACAACCCCCTTCTCTTTTTCGTTTTTTAACAAAAAGTTTTCGTCTAGAGTAGTATTTAGTTCAATTGAATCTAAGGCGAATTGAATTTCGACGGATGATTTAGGCAAATTTGGCAGTGTTTTTAGGTTAGTATGTTAGTGTTATTCCTGAAACATTTCATGTCCTTGCGGGTCAATGTTTTTTTAGTTTTTTGTCTGTATGTACCTCTTTGTGGATCAACCTTAAAGGCCTTACTTTAATCGCCTCATCTTTCCTCTTAACTGCGTTGCTGATGGATTTTCTTTTCAACTCTTGATCTAGTAGTGATTCGTGGTTGTGTTGATCTTCAATTTGCGAGAAAATATTTTCTCCATCAAGTATGAACATTTCGTCCTTACAGTCCTTTTTATTGCATCTCCACCTCTCTTCCCTCATCAAATTCAATTGATTCACCTGTTGATACGTATAATTATTATAGACAGTCAGATCTTTCCCTCTTTCACAATAAATCCTTTCCATATCAATAATTATCGCTAATATGACAGTCCACACAAAACCCGAAAAAAATAAATAAAAAAATCACACATCTGGACCGTTACCGTTGCCGAGATAATTCGTTAATACTGGCCAGACTTATGTCAGAAAAGCTAATACAGATCTCGATGGTGGCTCTTAGGGCGTTTTTAGATCCCTTTATCTAAGGAAGGGAAGACAAGAAGTGGAGAAAGCTTGTTTGCGTTGGTGTTTGTTTATTTCGTCCCCCCTCGTCTACCTGAACTAGACTTGGCGCAATTCGGGTCCGGGTTAAGTGAACATTTTTACATCCCTTAATTACTGGCACAGTTTGGGCTTGCCCTTTTTTTGGGGGCCTACCGTAAATATAATCCAGACCCTCAGCCCAAAGGGCTCACTCACTACCAACTAAACTAATGTGTCAATATATTTTTCTTCTTGTTTTCCTCCTTTATTTGATCACACATGAAAACATATGTATTTAAACATATATACATACATATATACATATACGGAAAACCTATTTAAATAAATGGTACGGCACACCGCACAGACTTTCTCTCTCTTTCTATAAACTCGTAAGATTTCTGAACGGAATAATGTACATTGTATCATCACCACTCCACATAAGAACACGCATAAAATAATATACAATGATATATAATCAATGAGAAAAGAGGCGCATCTTTGTCCACCTAAGAGCATTTCAAACAGTTTAATGTCTTCCACAAGGGTCAACACTTCGTATTAAAATTTCGATTTCTGGTTAAAATTTTAACATTTTATAAGGTGTTGCAGATCTTCAAGTCATCGCATTGATATTTAATTATTCATTTATACATTTTGACCAATAAAAAATGTAAATATTGACTATTGAGTCTAAAATGGAGATAGATCATTGCTATGCAAACATTTCTCCTAAGAGATTTAAGGAAAAATAACATACTTTTTTAGATACTTATATTTAATTACTCTATGGCATTGGAGAATTATTGCGTTAAGACTTAAGTAGTATATGTTTACAACTAAAGCTCACAAAATTGTATTAATATATTTGCAAATATCTCAGAAACTGTTGCTTTTATAAAAATATATGTCAAATAAAAGTTTTTTATTTCTAATAGTCCTACAATTTTGCAATGATAAGTTGTTTAGTTTCTCCAATAGTTGTGGAGATACGGAAATTAACGCTTCTGTAATGTACCCTAAAAATCATTTTCATAGGAAAATGAAAATAGCCAGTTTATTTATAATCTTAATCAACGCCTAGATACGAATTTTAATCAAAATCGTTTGAGCAGATTTTGAGAAAACCAAATTTTTCTCTTTTCGCCCTTCAGTAAACTACCCTTAATTTTAGGGGTAGATATCCAATTCCAAAAACCCCTCGGGGCAACCCTATGAAAACCCTAGATATCAAGTTTCAGCTCAATCGGTAAAATAGTTTAGGCTCTAGTTGGAGGTACAGACAGACAGACAGACAGACAGACGGAAATTCAAAAACCACTTTTTCGGATTCAGGAAGTCATGAAACGTCAAAATTCATCAAAATCTCGAGTTCGATTTTTTTGACGATCACCATACTTTCTCTACCTATAAGATAGAGAGAAAGTAAAAATACCTCACGTAATAAGTTAGTCTTATTTACATATATATGTATATAATACTAAAATAGGACGTAAAAAATATTTTTCAAATATCTCACGTAATTACTTAGTCTTATTTACATATATATGTATATATGTAAATAAGACTAAGTAATTACGTGAGGTATTTTTAAAATATTTTTTACGTCCTATTTTAGTAACCATAAAGGTTATCCGAATATCTTCCTCGATGAGGGTATGGATTATCAAAGGTAGGATTTAGAGTAAATGTACCAAAATTGGCGTAGAGGGGAAGTGATAACCAAATGAGTAAATCCCTCCTTCATAAAACCCGATTGAGATTGAAGCCATGACCTCCCAGTCACTGGCAAACCAGGCCTGGCAAGATTCATGCCATAGCCCACGTGACAACCAATGCGGGCCAGTTAGAATACAATTGTATTGCTACGTTAAACACCACAGTTCTTGACTGCTCTTTGTTAAGTGCTTGGTAAGTAAGGGTACTCCTAAAGGAAGTAGGCCTACACTCTACCCGCATCAACTTGGAGAAATAAAAGAAAAATAACGGCGGGTAAAAAGTATGTCTGTAAACGGTGTCCTTGTGTAAAATAAGTCAAACACTTTAGACCATGCGGCCACTAGCGTAGATGAAAATGAAAATGTTTTGACGTGAATACGTCTTTAAATTTGCTACCATACGGGGGCAATCCAAAAAACCTAATGATAACAAAATCGGGGGATTCAGTTGGGTGTTGTAGTTTCTAATCTTTCCTCTAGCTATCCAGTGGTATAATTTAATTTTGGATGTAAAGGATCAAAGAATTCATTACGATAAGCGAGAACAGTGACGCATCGCACGCGGTGTAGGGGGAAGCGCCGCCATTTTGAGGTTATTTTGCTGCGTATCTAGATTTTCAATTAGTATAACTTTTGACTCAGAGAAGCTACGATGTTCGTTTAGGTTTAAACGTATTCACGTACAACACACGGCCGTGTCCATGACACAGCCACACTCCATTTTTTTTAAATAAAAAAAGTAATTTTTAAAAAATAACTTAAAACATTTATAAAAACTCGAGAAAAAACTTTATCGCGATAACTTTGTTTTGATAAAACACTTAATTGGTAAAATACTTTGGAGGTAAATCAATGCTGGCACTACAAAGAAGGGAAAGTAGAAAATAACTAGCAAAAGGGGCTAGAGAAGAATTGTTGTTAGGTTTTATAAATCTGTCAGGAGAATGGAAGCAATTACAAGGGAACTTTGAAACAAGGACTCGGAAGGAAGGCGGGAAAGATAAAATCCGATCACTCTGTTGTAGTAGTAGGCCTACCTACATCCAACAAGACACTTCCCCGTCCCTTTTCAAAAACCAACATCCATCATCCTAATTATCAACAGCTTTATTTCTTATCTTTCTCTCTTTATCTCTCCCGACTTCTTTAAATCCCTTATTTATGTCTCTTTTTCACTCTCTTTCTTTCTTCTGGTGTCTTGTTCCTTTCTAGTTTCGCCGTAATCATTTGTAAGCGTCGAGGAAGTTTTATCTTTGGGAGTTGGTGGAATTTCGTGGATTTGTTGGGAAAATCCCTTGACGCGAAACTACATCATTACTTGAGAAATAGTCTTGCCCAACCAATAAGTTCGTTGGTTGGAACGGCTGACCACGTCTCTAAGGAACCTCCGGTCGATTCTGGGTAGTTCTGCTGAATAGATTCTACTGTTTGCATACAAGCTCACCCTGTTATCAAACTAGTAGATATCTAGTTGATATGGTTGAGTGTATCAGACTTTCTATCCTAGCTTAATATTTTGTAAGTAGTACAATCTGTGCGTTCAGAGGCCTGGAAGGACCTTAATGGCATGAAATTTGGGAGTACTTTAATTTAGCCTTGAAAATGGAGGGACCTTTATTGTGGCTTTAATTTTAGAAGAACCTTAATAATTGTTCCTTAAAGCTTGGGAGCACCTTAATAATATGCTTTTAAGTACGAGAATATATAAGACCAAGCCGGGGAAGACCTTAAATTGTGCTTTGAAACATTTGAATACTATAATTGTTGCTTTGATCCTGGAAGAACCTCAATTGTGGCTTGAAACCACGATGGAACTTGAATGTGGCTTAATACTTGAGAGAACCTCAATTATTGTTCCTTTAAACCTGGGATAACCTTAATTGTGCTTTGAAATATGAGGGTACCTTAATTATAGCTTTAAACCTGGGATATATTTAACTGTGGTTTTAACCTAGAAGGACTTTAATTGTGGATTTAAGCGTTGGAAGACCTTAAATGTGTATTAACACCAAGGTGAACCTTAATTTATGGTTTGAAACCTAATATAATCTTAAATTGTTGATTTAAATCTGAGATAACCTTGAATTGTTGTGGAAAGAAACCTAAGAGAACCAAAGCTGTGACTAAAAAGCGTGAAGAACTTTAATTGTGGCTTAAGGCTTGGGTGGAACTTAATTTTGGATTGAGGCCTGAGATTACTTTAATTTGTGGTTGTAAAGCGTTGAGGATATTGATTGTAGCTTCAAGCCTCGGAGGACCTGAATTATGGCTTGAAAGCGTAGATGACCTTAGTTGTGGCTTTAAATCTGTAAGGACCTTAATTGTGCCAGGGGATTCAACAAAGAGTACGAATGTTAAATAAAGTTTAATTTGAAATTCTTTGTGTCCATTCTATTTCTTTTTGAATTTCTAGTTAACATAACTGCTCATGGGACATGTCTTTGTCATTGTTGTATCCAATCATAGGAGGGCTAGAGATGTAGAGGGTGGAACTTGTGGCAAAGGGGGTGTGGGCGTGATATTATAATATCTATAGAAGCTGTTCAGATGGTTTGTTCATGGTAATTAGGAGCATAAGTATCAATAATTGATTTTTTACTAAGTTGAAAGATTTATAAAATTTGATAGTAATTTATATTTTCATTATTTTTAAAGGTTTAAGACAGGAGAGTAAAGCCCCTGCTCCTCATTCACCCCATCTCCCCCTTTTAACTGATATGTTAGACACTGCTGGTTGATTTTTAAAATAAATGGTACGGAACTCTACTTGAACTTTCTCGCTCTATTGTTTAGAAATGGCAGTATAATATACACTAGCAAACCCGAGAACAAATTGGGCTAGACATACGTAAAACATTTTTTACTAATGGTATTAAATTTAATAATTTTATTTTTAAAGAATTAACGTCTTCATTTGTATATTTGTACTAATAAAAATATCGATATTGGGTCCCTGAGGGCCAACATTTCATATTAAAATTTTGACTTGCGGTTAAAATTTTCGTCATTTTACTTGGAGATGCACATCTTTTGGTTATCGCATTGCTATTAAATTTCTCTTTTATAAATTTTGAACAATAAAATAGGTAATTATTGACTATTGAGTCTAAAATGAGAGAAATAGAATCCTTATAGACGATTTTGAAAAAATATTATTTTTCTCTTTTTATCCTCTAGTAAACTGCTATTAATGTTAGAGTTAGGCAGACACACAGACAGACGGCGTTGAAAAAAACACTTTTTAAGGTTCGGGGGGTCATGAAACGTCGACATCGATCAAAATCTCGAGTTAAATTTATCAGAAACTGTTGGTTTTATAAAAATATATTTCATATAATTTTATTTTATTTTTAATAGTACTACAATTTTGCAATGATAAGCTACTTAGTATATCAAATAATTGGGGGGATACGGGAATTTCCGCGTCTGCTAAGTACCCTAAAAGTCATTTTCACGGGAAAATGAAAGTAGCCAGTTTATTTATAATCTTAATCAACGCCTAGATACGAATTTTAATCAAAATCATTATAGCCAATTTTGAGGAAATCTATCTTTTCACTTTTTACTAAACTACTCTTAATTTTGGGGTTAAAAAGACACACAGACAGACAGCATTACAAATACCACTTTTTAGGGCTCAGGGGGTCATGAGACTTCGACATCCATCAACATTTCAGGTTAGACTTGTTTTTACGGTCACAATACATTGCTTTTAGTGTTGGAAAAGTTAAAAATATATATATTTTCGTATAGTTTGAAAGTTATTGGTTATATAAAAATATGCTCCGAGTAAAGTATTTGTATTATAAATAGATCTACATATTTGCAAGGTTCAGTAATTTCTTTTCTCAAATAGTTTCGGAGATATCATAAAAAATGAGAATTTATTCATCAAATCGGAGCCCTTAAAGTAATTTTGCCGAAATATTGAGAATATCCATTTTGTTTAGAATATTTATAAATGTTTTGAAATTAAATTTAATCAAAATCGTTAGATCCGTCTTTGAGAAAATCGTCCTTCTCTCTTTTTTACCTTCTGTAAACTACCCTTAATTTTAAGGTTAGGTATCCAATTCCAAAAACCCTCTGAGCAATCCTATGAAAACCCTATATACCAAGTTTTAGCCCGATTGGTAAAATAGTTTAGGCTCTAGTCGGGTGTACAGAGAGACAGACAAACAGACAGATGGAAATGAAAAAAAAACACTTTTTCGGATTCGGGGGTTCATGAAACGTCGAGATTCATCAAAATCTCGAGTTATATTTTTTTGACGATCACAATACTTTCTCTACTTGTAAGAACGCGAGAAATCCTTAGTGAGGCTTAGTTCGTATGCTACCTTTTCATGTAAAAAGAGTACGTGACAATTGTTATGCAGCCGGATGTTTACTCCATGACTTGTCTTGAGATACATTTGAGTCCTTACTAAGTCTCAAGATACATTTGAATCCCTTTCAAATTACAAATTATCGCCATGCCTTTCCAAGTCTCAATGTACATTAAGTCCTTCTAGGTTCTAAGATAAATTTAAAGCCCTTCCAAATATTCAAGTACATTCAAGCCTTTCTAAGTTAATTTATATTTAAGTCCTTCCTAATTATTAAGGTACATTTAAAGCCCTTCCAAATCCCTATGAGCACTTAAGACTTTTCAAAGTCTCAAAATCAGACTAAGACTTAAATATAATATAAATTACTGCGTAAACTTACAAACCCCCTAAAGCATAAAATATTAAGTAATAATGTTTGATTTAACACTAACTATAGAATAGAATTAATTATATTTTAATGTATCATTCTGAACATACTATATTTATCCTTCCAATTTTATTTATATTACTTAGATTTCACTACTTCGGACGTAACTCAGTTGGCAGTAAAATGTATCTGTTTTATGCTTCGTATGCAATTCAGGTTGTAGTAGGATTTTATCTGTCCCCGGGATGAAACTCGCTTAAAGGGCGTGACTTGGGACGCAGCTTGATACAGCCCTGTAGTACCTCTCCTATTGTACTTACAGTTAATTAAATATATATAGTTACCCCAAGCCCATAGCCTATTTCACGTATACAATTGTTGCACTAACTCAACTGAGCAATTGCGTCATCCTAATCAAATAACAAATTACAATTGCTACATTTCAGTTCGGCACTAATTGATTATGTCAAATGGAAACTAGCCCGCGGTTGTTGGTAAGTTTTATGTGTTTCCCAAATATAAAGGCTGCACCTGCTTCACAGGGATGCCAACCGGATGCATACTAAAGTTAGTTTAAACAATTATAAAACTTTAACTAAGAGACACAAATTTTTTTTCTTTGATAAACTTTATATTTACACAATACTTTTCTATGACTTTATAAAATGTAAATGTTTAGCCAATGAAAAGTAAGGATCAAATAAAATGATGACATTTAGAGAAGTATTTATTACTAGGTTGTATAGTTGACTGCTATATTTAGATTATATATTTGTAATTTATTAATGTGATTTAATTGCATTATTGAATAATCGTGTTCCATTTTCTCATATTATAATTACATGAACGGGTATAGCCCGGATGAGGCGCTAGAAAATATATAAATGAAAGATGGCGCTAACGACAGATTATCTTATAGATCTATCAGACTATAAACACCCACAGGATGATAATAATTTCCAATTGACTAGCCAAAAAAAACTGTGACCTTACGTTTTCAACATTCCAAATCTGTAAAGTCAAAAATGTTCCGATTGTGAGGTGAAAGACACAATTGTGTCTTATTGATACAATGGCCTGCCATACTCTTATTCTTAAAGTCACACATTCAAGCTACAACTTTATATCGTTAAGATTTTTATTTTGTAAACAGCTTAGAAAAAGGGTAAAAAGAGACTAAAATGTTAACTCAGATCAAAGACACATGTACAAAGGCGTTGGTTTTCCATTGACAGGAGGGTTGGGATTCGTATCTTGACAAGGTGTACTAAAGTACTTGCTACAAAATTGTTTCCTACTCTCCCTCCACGAAAATCTGAGTACACCTCTTCCATTATTTTTTTGGTGAGCCACGTTTTACTACCAATCTGGTCTATTATAATTTAACTACACTGATAGGGTAGGGATATATAATTTAGAGGAAATGTTCCCTAATTTGTACTAAGAAACATTAATGAAACATTAAGTAATTATCTTCTTAGTGCATCTGACCGGGATTCAAATACTTACCTCCCCATCATTCGAAAATCCGATAAGATAAGATTGATGTATAGCCCAATGATTCTAGTTTCTAAATTATAGATTCTCCTTGCGTGCATCGGTTGTAGCGTGGTTTAAAACATCACCGCCGCATTAGACAGGACTTCCGAAGACAGAGAGGTCAGGGTTTGAATTCAGGTTGGGTGTTCTTAAATGGTTTACCATTATCCCTTTAAAAAACCTAGTATATGTTCTCTCTAAGTTCTATCTTCCTCATCTCTTATTAGTGTAGATTTGAGGATAGCCTGGCTGGGTAGTAATATGTGGAGCATTGATATACACATGTTGTATTTTAAGAGTTAATTTTTCGAACTTGACCTTAAATATGAATTATTGTTTTTTCTAAACTAGTTTTCTTTGAGAACTTTCTTTACAAAAAAATATGGTCAAACATAAATAGTAGATAGCACGTCTACCTTCTTAACCAAATATCCTGGATTCTATTCTGGGCATTACTAAAACCTTTATAATAATTAGTGTAATTAATGTTTACCTTTTTCACAATGTTGAATTAGTTGACGTGTGACTGGGTATGTTATCTAGAGTTTAGTTGGCATGCAATTTGATTGCTGACATTATAATCAGTTTATTTGAAAAGTGCAAGTTAAACGCCCCTAAAAATTAAAGTAAATAGTCACTAGTCCATGAGTTTATATCACCATTTTAATGGGAAGCAATTAGAATTCAACTCGAAAGATGTCTCGAAAACTCGTTAAACAATTTGAAGCCCACAACAAACAAACCCGAAACAATCACTCTTAAAAACCCACTTCATTGCAATCACGCGGTTCTGGTTACCCAATTGGTCAATTTCCAGAGTTCCCTGGATAAAGGTGTTAGAGAAACAATTAAACTATAGTTTGTTTTAGTTTATTTGTCGTTAGTTTATTCGTAATAAAGTTAGATGATTTAAAAAAAGTTAAGCGTGATTACCATGTAATGTACGTATAAATACACGGTTATATGAGTTCACGACTTAAAATATTGCCGGAATAATCTTATATTTATGTAGTGTTTTATAAAAGAAATGTAGCCACATTTGTTTTATGGAAGAATGTTAAACAATCTAGAGTGTACAATAGAACTCATCTCAGACATTTTAGGGTGAGGGTGTAGGAGATGCGAGAAAATTTCAGTGTTTTGCAGTTTTTATAGCAATTTTTCATTAAATAAATCAAATATTGATCCAGTATAAACATAAAGTTAAATTTTCTTCACATGCTGCTACTAACATTTATTGAATATCTGTCAAAGGGTGTCCTGAAATTAAAATACAACATTTTCTCTTCATTTAAAGGAGTTTGTCATCTAATACTGCTGTGATCATGACAGATATTCAACCATAAGTTGATGTCACCTTGGGAAGAAATTTAAACTCTATGTTTGTACTGAAAAATTATTTTATTTATTTTGATAAAAAATGTAGGTATATGAATTGAAAAACAGTGGCCATTTATCGCGTCTCCTACACCCCCACCTTAAAACAGAAGGTCTGATGCACTCAGGTTAACCTTATTTGGAAATAACCTAAGTGGAGGTGAGGTTGCAGATATTAAAAACCAATCAAATATAATTGGAGGATCACCCCTGTGAAAAACAAGGGGAATAGAAGAAATTATAATAATTTAAAAACCGTTATGATAAAACTCACCTTAGCGCTCGTGTTCTCTTACCTCGTAGTTCCTGATCGTGATAAATTTAAATAAATGTGGGGTAGGTTTTTTTTAAAGTACGTGGTACAGGGACAGAAACAGGTATAGCCCCGGAGTTACAACCGCTCGTGAAAAAGCCACAAAAGAACTTATTACGTCGACTGGTTCAACGGCTGCCACGTTTTCTCTAGTTAAAATTTAGTAATTAAAACTTTGCACTAGGATGAATGTAGCAAGAATAAATATATTTAATATAAATATAATAAATAGAGACGATATACTGCAAATAACACGTGATAAAAGCGCATTAAATATAATATTATGATCGATCAACTGCTTCCAACATCAATCCCACCGACTCGTTAAGCCGTCCCCTCTCCCCTAGTGGCAATCATGAATTCTACGTTAACAACAATATGACGTCAGGTGACGACGAACCATACTGACATGACAAGAGAGAGAGAGAGAAGAGAATTGGACGATGCCAATAAAAAAATAAAAAATTTCCCTAGCCTCAAATGGCATCTCCAAACAAAATTTATTGAGAGAGCGGATGGATTAACATCAAATGAAATTTACTTTCTGTTGTACATGAGACCCCGCTACTATATAGCAATTTTATACCCAAAATAATACTCAAAATTCAGAATATATGGGGTGAATGTTGGGTGACCACTTGCAAGCAGAGGGTAAAATGATACCACGAGGTATGTGGTACAAAATTAGCTACAACATGGTCTTCGGAAATTAAAGGCACACGTAAGTTTATTTGTACTTTAGTCCACCTTTGGCTCGGGAACGCCTACACGAAATATGCGCAAGGTTCCGTCTTCCCATTGTGTTGTTTGCCACGTTCCTGAAACATTAGAACATTTATTTATGACTTGCCCTGTACATCAATTGGCACGGGTAGATTACGTTTATAATTATATTACAGACTTTTCTTAAGTTAATGTGTTACTAAACTCATACAACGTTATTTTGTATAAGCAGCTGTTTAATTTCCTTCTAGATATAAATATATCATGTATCTACGGAAGAGAGTCGTGACTAACTAAGGCTAGGTCATGTGGTTTAGAACTGGTTTGAACGCATGAGGGTATCAAGAAAGTAACATCTCAAGTGGGTCAGATACGAGTGTTCCTGACTGTTTGAAGTAAATGCCTTCAGTGTCAATGAAGGAAAAAAAATCCTTCACCAGCAGGAGAGGGTAGTTTATATATAATTAAAAATTATAGTGGGAACAGGGTATAAACAACAGTATATGACCAAACACAAACGTTACTTTTTTCTTTCATGTATTCATACATCGAGTCATAAGATTTGTGGTTCTCATTTTTGATAGTATTAACACCAATTGAACGCCTACGTGGTCTAGTGGTCAGAGCTCCTGGTTACAGAACCAGAGGGCCTAGGTTCGATCCCCGGCACTTTCGTATTTTCCTGTGAAGCAGTGAATCTGTAAGGGGGTCAAACTCAGCCTTGTGAGGAAAAATTGGGGAGCTTCTTGAATACATAAGTAGCGGCTCTAGTCTAGAAAACTGAGATTAATGCCTTTATGATTCGTTGTGCTGACCCCATTACACCCTCTATCCGCAAATGCTGTCACTTTTTTCGCCAAATGCGGTGGCCGCTTGGTCGAGACTGACATATTTATCCATTCCTATGAGATCACCTCCACTTCCTTCCAAACATACCTCCCTCCATTTCCAGGACACTCAAAAATATATTTCTTATCCCCAAGGCTTCTTTGAATGTTAGTCCAGTGGTTACTTGGATCCGAGCAGACAAACCTTTCTTCTACCGTAATCTCAGGTAAAATAATACCCAATTAATACTTATATCATAACAGTGGACACAGTGACAAAGAACTTAATATCGTCTGGTTTGGTTGATGCTGATTGAAAGGTTAGGGTTCAAATCTTTACCCCTCCCGCCCCCCTTCCCCTCCCCGAGATTGATATTTCTATATTGTTTCCAGTTCTTCATACACGCCAACCTTTGTGCACTTCCTTTAAATCCTACTTTCCTCTTCTATACCTCATTATATTAAATACTTAAATAGCCCGGATGGGTAGTAAGATGAGAATCATGTAAAAATAAGTCAATCCGAAGCCTTGTAGGAATGACCCACACCAGTGGGCAAGTAATCTTAATGTCAAGCTTATCTAGTTTGTTTGGTTTTGGTCATAATGTAAAGAATAAATATAAATTTTAAGCTAAGAAATGTTTTAATTTAGAAAAATTGATTTTTATATTAAGATACTTAAAGTATTTGATCACTTGGGAAACGTTATTATATTTGGCTATGTTCATAATAGTTATGTATGTATTTATTATGTATTACTGTATTTATCTTAATACTAAACTCAAATTAATCTAAATTAAAATCTTTCTTAACTTTAAATTTATAAAGTTTGGTTTGCCGTTGATAGGAAGGTCAGGGTTCTAACCCCAACTAATTGTACTGAGAATGTATTTAGTTAAATGGTTCCCCCCC
>CABFWO010000279.1:263399-295861 GCA_902155825.1 Timema genevievae | reverse complement strand
TCCATTAGTGAAAATGTGCAGATAAACCGGAATGGTGGTAAGAAGTGATTCACTTAAAATAAAAACAATCCACTTCCCTTTAAGTACTGAATGAATGAATACGAACGCTTTGTAAACATACAATTTGTTTCAACAGAGTTTGAACTATAGCCAAAACCAGAACAAAACACATTTCAATACGGTAGTCGGGTAGCCAAACTTCACATACCCCAATATCAACCAACAAATAATTATGAATACCCGTTGATTAATAAACAATTCAAACCGTCGAGGTACTAATTAATACACATCATTATTTGTCGGTATATGAGGAGAATACCGATGCTGAGTGGTAATAAGTGGGGTGGGGGGGGTTGGGGTGATAGAAGAGTGAGGGGGAGGGAAGAGAGAGAGGCGGGGCGGGCAAACAATCAAAATCTAGGACACTCAGGACGACTGGTATGAATTAACAAGTGGGGGTTGAATTATGTCGTATTAATTATACTGATCCTAAATGAGCTTGGAATCGGCCATATTAATATTTGAGAAGCTTCTATCGATGAGTGTGTTCAATGGTTGAAGAGTCAACAAAGGCTCAAGTGATTTATTGTTCTTTAGACAACAGTGAATATTGTGCTGCCTTGTTTATTTGATGTTGCGTTGATATTTTTAACTGCCCGTGTACACGTGTGATGCTTTCGGTACATAATTCAGTAGATAAACATGTACCGGAACTATTATGGTAGCTATCACAAAATAGTCAGCTACGAAATATACGATAGATATTCGCATGGTCTTTGTTTTTAATCTATTATTGGCAATAGATTATGCAACCAACAAAAATAAAATTGATATCAGAAAGGGATTTTTGTATGTATAAACTAGCACTTTTATCAATGTGTATATTGAAATAACCCGAGATTTATAATTAAATTATCAATATATCTTCAAAATACATTTAATGACAAAAAATGCCTCAAATATTTTTTTTAAAACAAAGATATTTGTTTGAAAGACAAGGAAATAACTGTAGAATTGGATTCAAATATCTTATCTGCGCATAAGTCTGTACTTAATTATCTATGGAAGCTACGACCTTAGCTAACACAAAATTGCGCCCATATTTTCCTGGTGGATTAATTTTTTAATTTTTATTACCGTGTTTTACTACTCGTTCGGATTATAAACTTATGTACTAATTAAACTAATGTACTAGGACTTAGGAAGGTTTAATTTTTATGTTGTGAATCCACATTTGTGTGTAGGGAGAGTAGAACATCATTTATGGAAAAACCACCCTCAATGCACCGGACCCAGATTAAATTCCGATCACTTCGTCTTCAGCAGTCTAGTCTATTGTGAGAGAAGCCTTATACCATGTGACCACCAAAGTGGGTCTGATGTATTCTGGTTTTTCTAATAGTTTCCGCGGTGGTCATTCACAGGGTAGTACTGGAATTGTAGTGAATTAAGTAGTTAATGTACGGGACAAACATAGCTACTGGAATGGGGCGCGTTCATTTATTTTACGTAGGTATATATATATTTTGTTGTACACCTCGACTTTTCACAATCTACAGCCAACTAATTTAGGAGCCAATGAACGTCCTCCTTCCCGAGAATGCACTTACCCATCGACTACTACCCAAACCCGATTAAACTAGCTCAGGTTATTTTCCCAACCAGTCACATAATTCATTAATCACATCAATCATCCAAAATTGTAAGAATATCACCACTAACCATGTATCACTAATAAAACAGGCCAAACATTTCATATAATTATTCAATTTTTTAAAAAAAATCTTAAATCCACTTATCAGCATGCACAGTTATCAAGGCCTGAAGCGTGAGGTTTACTAATCAGGCTGGTAATCGCTACCCTCAAACAATAAAATCAAATAAGGCTAGAAAAGAAAAAAAAAGTATCTGTTCTTCTTCGTCTCCTGTGCCAGAGAGACTGATGCTTGCATCGGCTACCTACAGGTGCTCAGGGTGGCCCCTAAAGACTGGTACACCTCCGTTAGACTATTTTCGTTATAAGTAGTACACAGGGCTGGGTGTCGAAAGCCTAGCGGCGGCTCAGAAATGGGTTGGACTCTGTGGGGCAGTGCAGTTTAAATACCGACGAGTGATGGCGCTGGCGGCGTGGTAGGGTAAGAGCTTTTGGGTCCGGGCTCCTGGAGTTCTGGACCACAAGGCCTCGGCTCTTTGGGGTACTGGGCTAGTGGGTCTGGGTCTCTCCGTTCATGCGGTTAGTCATTGTAGAGCTCCGGTGCTAACCCGGACAGTTAGTAGAACATGGGTGCCTCCACTCGTACGCACGAGGAGTGGGGGATGACTTTCCCCCGCGCAATGGGCGTAATCCCATTCCCCTACACACGGGAGGGAAAGAGTGGAGATAGTAAGGTAGCTTCTGTGAGTGGAAGTAAAGAGCTCCGGGTACCAACCTGGATAGGTGGTAGGCACGAGCCCCCGGTGTCGGTCCAACCAGTCACTGGTAGTTAATTCTCGCCTCCCTTGGTATCCGGCCTGAGCCGGATCATTCCACCCTTCGGGGTGCGGGGATTTGAGCTGTTTAGGTACCGACCTAGAAGCTACCCTGGGCCACGATGTCCAGGGGTACTTGGCACCAGTTCTGTGCCAAGACCATAGCACGTTAAAGCCAAGGTAGTCCTTCTTCGTCACTGTAAAATACCATCAATCAACCATTCACGCACAGCTCATTTTCAAAATTTAGCTACACAATAGTATCATAATTTCCACGACAATATAGATATCTGATCATATATGAAGCCATTCGGCTGAAGAGGTTGAACTAATTTTAAACTATCCAGTCCTGAGTGAATTTATTTATTTGTTTGTTTGACTTCTATTCATTCGGATAGTACACGTATTTACCCTAAAGAGGTAGGTAAAAGGAAGGTAGAATTTACAGAAGGTGTACCCGCATTATTTTGGAGGTAAATTGAGAAATATTTAGGAAAATAAACTCTGTACACCAGGTGGAAATTCGAACCCCTACTGGATAAGAATTTCATTTATTCCGCGTGTCCACCGATAAGAGTAATTAAATCATTAAATCAACACATTACTTGTAAACTAAATTAAATACAAGTCATATCAGCCAGTCCCAGGCCATCAATGCATTACTATAAATATAACATTTTTTTATCCATAAATGGAAATGAACCAGGTACCTATAGATTTATGGATCTATATTAAGTTATTAGTCAAATGACTATTTTTAATTACTATGTTTAACTTCAAGGTTATTAACTGTTGAATCTAATAATAACCTAATTTAGAGTAAGTTGCACCCTATTAGCGTTGAGAAGGGGTTTCAAGATTAGAACCTCAACATCCCACGTCACAGGAAATCCCAATATAATGCGAGGTTGACGCCTTAAACCACATAGCCACCAGCGCGGGTCTGTTTGTCGTGAAACCCTCCCAGAAATACCTAATAAATATTCGGTTATAAGGGGCGACATCAGCCAGCAAGGTAGAGCCATTTCCATACGACACGAGAAAAGCTTTCAACAATATTATCAGAGCCTTGGGAGGAGGGGGAGTTTCTCCTACGACCAAGCCGTGGTGACGTCACGAGACTTCAGAATTGCATTTTGCAACCAATGACACGTGACTGTGGTATCTTTTATGGCTATCGTTAGTTCACGAATAACGTCAGTATTTTGGTGCTCCTTGACGTAAGGAGGAGGTAAATTGGTAGCCCCCTATCCGACATTTTTTTCGACAGTGCTAGGAATCCAACTCGGGCCCCTTAGCGAATTCTAATGAAACTAATGAAATCTAATGACAGAACATGTACAGACTCATCTAATTGGAACTAATAAAATATCTGTGTTAACTAACAAATCCTTTGGGTGAAACTATAACTTACGGGAATAGTAATAATAAGAACCTATATTTAATTGGTTTGAAACAGGGGTTTTCAACAGGTGGTATCTCCATATCTGGAGATATGCAGTATATTGATTAGAAGTACGTAAAAATACTGTAGCTAATTTTTTTTATTTTTGATCCAAGGTGACCTTATTTAAACCTAATATGAAAATGTGTTATTTGAAACAAATTCAGTGCAATAACTGTCTATGTATACCTTATTAATGGTTTCACTCATATTATTAGTGCAACTATATTGAACCTAATTGTCATATGATTTTGTAAATGTTTTACCCTAGCTAAAATATTTTAGTTGATTTTTGTAAGTTTATATATTTAGAATATATAGCTAAGTATTCTTGAAATATTAATATTCTTAAAAAAATAAAACCCATTTTTTCTTACATAAATTAAGTAATTAGGGTTTTAAATGTCAGTATGACTAGAAAGAATACTTTAAATAATTTATTTTAAAAAAAATTCAACACTTAGAGTGTTTGAGAGAAGTATTCACGAATGAGGGAAATAGGCAGCCGTAAAAAATATTATAAGCCACTGCTATAAATAAACAGGTTTCAAACAAAAATAAAATAGGTGGTAGGAGCCCCTCGCCCTACACTGAGTTTCAATTATTGTTCTTAATTATAGAGAAATATCGTCCCTTACCTTGAAATTTAGGGTATTTGAAAACAATGAATAATATAGTCGTACTTAGGGATAAAAAAAACTTCCAAAAATGAGTGAATATAATGAAGAATGAAAGAGTTTACATAATAATGAGTTAATTACCTTTAAATAAGTATTGATCACCAGACCTTGTTAGGGTGATCAATAATTGGAGATTACAGTTGGTAGTACATGCAGCTTGAATGGAAGAATCTAGAACCATGTTCAAAGTATTGACTTGCAAATCCAATGGTAAGAGAACAGTGAATAGACCTAGATGCAGATAGGAGGATGACATTATAATGGACCTGAAATAGATAGGGTGTAATGAGGTGGACTGGATGAAATTAGCTCAAAACAATGATAAGTGGTGGCAAACTTTCTAGGTGTGATAATGAACTTTCAAGTTCCTGGTGTCATAGAGTAATACAACTTTTAATAGCGTTCATCTTAACGGGCCGTTTCAAACCCGGCGTTACATTTTAAATATTGCTTGACATGGTTTGTTGTTTATATCAAAAATAATGAAATATGGCTACACACAATTGTTTGAAAAAGGTTACCTATAACTATAATAGTATGTATAAAAAATCAATTTAAAGAAAGTACCAATGATTGGCGTTTCAGAAGAAAATATTTAATATTGGTAATATTTTATTACTTCAGACGGGGGCGATTTATTTTTACAGCTATGCGGTTATATCTAAGTTTGTCATATTTTATAAATATTAATGAATATTGGTGTATTTGATTCCCTTCCAATCACTGTGTACACAATTGTACACAATTGTACACAACACTAACCCCGTCTCCTAGTAACAATGTTTGACTGGTTTTCATATTTCAAATAATGTTTTCGTTTGTAGAAACATGAAAAGTAGAAGTGGCGAGTGTTACTATATAGCAATAAGTATTTCAAATACTAGGATTATATTTCAAGAAAGCAAGATGTGATAAATGAAAGTATTCATTACCGAAAAAGATAAAATTTAAGCTTTTTCACTCTGTGCTCTTGATCTAAATAATTTAATTATTTGGTAAATCATGCTGGTAAAATAACGTATTAAATAAATCAAATGGAATTAATATACAAAAAGAATAGAAAATGGAAAGTTGTATTGAAATTATTTTTAACTTTTACTTTCTAAAGATCTTATTATTTTTGGTGCACACGAATTGCGGGGTAACTAACACGGGTGTACACGAATTGCTGAACAACTCGTCCGATCTCAGTAATACCCTTACACGAACTGAGGGGTACAAGTTACATTCATAATGAATTTGTTCAAAATAGAACATGGAGGTTAGGTTAGGTTAGGTTGGGTTGGCTCTAATTAGGTTAGGTTAGGTCAGGTTAGGTCAGATTAGGTCAGGTTAGGTTAGGTTAGGTTGACTTGAATTAGGTTAGGTTAGGTTAGGTTATTGGCTAGGAGTTGAATGGAACTACAGATTTTCCGCAATTCATGTGGCCCTATTGACAGGTATAATTTATTCTGCAATTCCAGTGGGTCCTAATTGAATGTCTGCTGACAGGTGTACCTTATTCCGCAATTTGAGTGCTCCCATTATTTTATCACAGACGTGACTTTACAGCTTAATTAACATAATTTAAAACTCATAAAAATAAATATCCAGTCCTAACGGGGGACGAACTTATGCAAAAAATACTTACCTACTTGTGTGACATTGAGGATCAACTCAGTATTCACACAATTTGGAGTCGACCTTTATAGCCACTAATCCAATTAAAAGTCATACATACAGCTTTCATGTTATCTTAAGGAGGGGATATAGAGAACGCGAGAAAATATTACTGTTTTTTTAGTTTTTAAATCAAAACTTTTTTTGGTTAAAATAAGTCAAATATTGCTTTAATATACTAATAAAGTTTAATTTTCTTCTTCTGGTTACCTAAATAGTCCTTAAATATCTGTAAGGAGTGTACTAGGGTTTAGTAACGAATTTTTCTCTTCATTTTAAAAGTTTGTCATTTAATGCCTCTATACTCATAACAGATTTTCAACAACTGTTGATATCATCATGTGTAGAAAATTAAACTCTATGTTTCAACTGAAGCAATATTTAAATTATTTTGTCAAAAAGTATGTTTTTCTATAAAACATGCAGAAACACTGGCCTTTTTTCACGTTCCGTACATCCCCACTTAAATGCCTGAAATCAATCGCGAATATACCCGAACGTATATAAATTGTTCCCTCAAATCGCCGTGACATTATTTGGCCGGTGACTTGTTGGACGTCCAAGTGCTGCGGATAGTCTATAACCCGACCAAAGACCAGATTGAATTGGAAAATAAAGATTATCTTACCAAAGTTAATTTCTAGACCAAAATGCTTGTTTCTAGGTCATTTAATTATATAATTATTACAGACACTGTACTTAGTTTCCTTGACTTTTAATCACCATTGCGTAAGAGGGAAATCCGATTTATTAAAATAGATATACATTTTTTGTTACTTAGCTAAGATTTCGATCAAAATAATGGTGAATTGTCCCACAGGCAGTAACAATCAAATTATTACATTAAGCATACGAGTTGCTAGAAATTTGTACCACGGAGTAAGGGTGAGTATACTCGTTTATAGGAAATTACCTGCATTAATGTAGAAAAAGAGTGGGGAAACTAAAGCTAAAATTACATAAAATAAGACCTGCTTCAGTGGCCGCTTGGTCTAATGCACTACTCTCACAGTAGAATAGACTTCAAACGACAGGGAGATTGAGGTTCGAATCTCGGTCAGGTGTACTGAGAGGGGCTTTTCCAAAATGGTTTTCCAATCTCGCTCTCCGCAAGTGTGGTTACACTTTCTCTAAATATATCCTTCATAATCCCTAAAAATTAGCTTAATTACTACATAATCATACATTCTGACCGGGTAGTAAGAGGCGGTGCTAAATGATAATAAAAAACATGAGAAAACACTTCTAGGGCACCCCATTGGAATCTTACTAAGATTAGAATTCTATTCTTAATTTTGAATCGTAATATTGGGAGATTCGGATTAGATTTGAGATTTCAAATCTAAATAAAGCCTAGATTAATATTCTATGGGATTAGCTCAAAATTCAAATCTATACATACTTAACTAACAAATTAATATAATTAGAGTGGAAACCAGTTGCATGGTAGAGTGAATAGATGCATTAGCTTGAGTTTCAGGTGGTAAAAGAATCACATGGCTAACAGTTGTTTGTGACACTGAATATTTTGTACGGTATTTTAAAAAAGCAGGGAGGCTCACCTTTTAGTAAATATTAATCAACATCTGCACAGAGATTAAAATAGTGGGGTGGTATTAATTTGATTTTTCACTTTTGGATATTAATTCTATCGATAACACTTTTTTAAATAAACCTAAAATGGTTTTAAAATATGTATAAACATTTCTTTTAAATATTATATTATTGGATTGGACTTGGTAACTTAATATAGTAGAGTATTCAATTTCGATTTGTATTTGAAACACTATCACAGTAAACTCAAAATAAATTATTTGATTCAGATCTGAACCTATTTAAAAATAAAATATTCATTCTATTTTTTTCCAAGCATAGGATTTGATTCAAATTCGACTCGAAATTTTTTAGGCATGAGATTCGATTCGGACTAGACGCAACATTTATTTAAGTATGAGACTCGATTAGGACTCAACTCAAAAATATGTTAGGCATAAGATCCGATTCGGATTCAGTTCGAGTCAGTTAGTGAAGATTCGGATTCGATTCGAAATTGAAAATTATGGATTCGCACAGGCTTAACGTGGACCCACTTCGGTGGTCGCGTGGTCTAACGCGCTACTCTCCTGTTAGAGTAGACTGCCGAAGACGAGAAGGTCACGGTTAGTTCCTGGTTGGGAGCACTGAAGCTTTTTTCAAAATGGTTTTCCACTCTACCTCCAAGCAAATGCTGTTGCACTTTATCTAAATTAAGCTTTCCAAATTTCTAGCACATTATTGTAATATTAATAAATAGGCTTATAACCCGTATGGGTAGTAAAATGCGGTGCTAAAAAAAATTGTCTGGTCTGTTTGGATGGTGATGGGAAGATCGGGGTTCTAATTTCAGCAGGGTATATTTTGGTGTCCATCCCAAGATGGTTTCTTACCCTTACTCCCCACAAATGTTTATACATTTCCTCTATATTATATCCTATCAATCCTTACTTAATTAGTGTGGTTGAATGTAGAGTGCTCAGATCGGTAGTAAAACGTGGAGCCAAAAAATAACCTAGCTATAGAAAGTGCCGTAATTATATTTTGTCAAAAAACATTCATAGAAAATATTGGGCCTCGTTTGTATTAAAACCACATCTTTTGGTTAAAAAAAAGACTTAATATTTCTATCACAGACAATTAGGTACTTGTTTTATTACTTGGAATATACGCACTGGTGTCGACGTGGTCTAAGAGGACCGACTCGCATTGCATGGATCCATCTAAAATTCTGGGAAATGGCACGCCAGAAGGTTGGGTCAAACATTACCGTGGTTTTCCTATCCTCTCTCTAAGCTAATGTGGGAGCACTACCTCTAAAACTACTCTCTTCATTCATACACTCTATATCTAGACGTTAATAGTCCTTGTGTTGATTGTAATAATTAAAAAAAGCGTAAACCACAACTTTTAATATTATTTAAAAATTTATAAACATCTCAAATTTTTAATATTAATTTTATATTATGATTTAAATACTAGTCGCTTTAAGATAATAACAAATTATCTTGATTAATATTTAATTGATAGGTTTATTTGTCTAAGGTTGTTTTAATTTTACCCAATTACTTCATTTATTTCTTAATCAAGTCTCTATTTACATTTTTATTGTTTACCTACACCTTTAAAAAATTTATTCTCGCTGTATGAGGCAAGTACTAAAGTGAGACATTACCTCCCTCACATCTACAACTCCACCTGTGTAGAGAGAGAGAGGTTGAGGAGAGAGGTTGAGGAGAGGGGTTGAGGAGAGGGGACGCTTGCGCAACAGAAGCAACCTCATTCAACCCTCCCACCCTCCGAACCGCCTTCAGCAGATTATTTGCATTTACTTTGCATAACCGTATTTGAACAAGGTTCCTTATCTCAGTCACCCTACCGAGGGTGCTGCCTTCCCCCCCACCTTACCACCCAACCCCTTTGTGGTTCCCTATGGTTCTTCCTCCTCTCCCCCTCTACCCATTTTCCTCAACAGATCTTTGTTTATGTTACTAGGACGTCAATAAAAAGAGAGGTGTGGGGGAGGGGGGTGAATTGCTCAGAGCCTGATTCAATGTTTGCAAGGATAACTTCATTTAGAATCGCACCAGTGTACATGCTGACTAAGGCGTCAACCACATATGGGTTTGTTTTTTTAAATGAGGGTAAGTTTGGAGTTATAATCTTGTCTAGGTGTAATGTTGGTGTTTTAATTTTCTAAACGGTTTCCCCGCAATTGAGAGTGCATTTCCTCTCAAATTCTACCTTGCTTATCTCTACGCCACTACTGTGATTAGGTGCAAATAGCTAGGACGAGTATTAAAGTCGTGAAACTGTCAGTGAAGTACCGCAAGTATCACACACACTGGCCGATACGTTCCATGCGGTAAATATCAGCGTGGGAGAAAGATGGTCCAGATTCAAAGACGCGTTGACAACTTCCTTCTGTCAATTCGGACCGGTGAGTGAGGCCCGCGGAAAGGGATGTGCTATTTTCCAAACGAGTCCAATAATTCAGATGTCTAGGGAGAACAGTAATTGAGGGTTTTGGTGCAATAATGGGCCATGTGACAAACACTACATTTCTCAGGAGGAAAAAAAATCTTCTACTACATGTGATATTTGCGCCAAAGAACCAATTTAATCAGCAAATGTTTTTAATTGATGACTCAAATAGTTTTATAAATAATACATTTATTAAAAATATACAAGTTGCCCAAGTTTCAATTTAAATTGCTATCTTTGACCAAATACAGGAGATTATAATTTTATACATTTAATTACATATCTCTAGTTCTTAAAGAAAGTGATCCATTAAAAATAATGTAAGCTTTATTTACAAAGCTCTCATTTAGCTATGTTGTAAAAAGAGGGATATTGTAAAGGTTAATAAAATAAACAAATAACCCGCCTCGGTTGAGTAGTTGGCTAGCGTGCTTGTTTCTTGTTGAGCTAGACTGCCGATGACGAGGAGACTGGGGTTAGAATCTCGGTCGGGTGAACTGGGGGAGGTTTTCCCTAAATGGTTTTCCACTCTCCCTCCACGCAAATTCGGGTTCACTTCCTTTAAATTCAACCTTCCTCATTCCTAGCCCATTATCTTAACTAATACTTAAGCGTATAACCCGAACGGGTAATAAGACGTGGGGCTAAATAAATTAGAAGAGTAATAATTTGTAAAAAGGAGATATTTAGCCATATAAAGAAGTAGCATGAAGTTGTATGTTGTTATCACCTAATAATTATTTTCTTCCCCCAAAGCTATATTAACATATTTGAATTTGGGGCAAACAAATACTCTTGGGAACAAACACAGCTGGTTTTTGCTCCAAATACTATAAATTGTAAAAAGGTTTCCTCATATACTTTTTTTCATGTTGAAGATACAGAATCTATTTTTGCACCAAATGACTTGCCAATTCTTTACATACAGATGGCGTATAAAGCCCTGTCTCTTATCACCACAAGTGGTGAATTGGCCATAAAAGTGTGGTGAATTTGAGTTTGCCAGCTCTCACAGCAAAATAAATATTTCCTGATGATGCGTACTGATTGTAACTTGATATTTCCTGCATAGGCTTATCCTTGAAAGCACTCCGCAAGTTAATTGTTTTCAGATATTTAACCAATGTTTCTGCAATTTATCAGACAAAAATTTGTCAAATTTATTAATAAGTTGTTTTACATTTTCAATTTGAAACATTTCCATCATTTGCGTCTGAGTCAGTTGTAGCTTATTAGTTATAGTTTACATGTCTTTAATAAACTTGTTCAAATAGTGTGTGTTGTTTTAAATGTTCGATTGTGCACCCTAATTTTTCAATTTTTATATAGTGTGATGAATTTCACTTCTCATTCACTGCACCTGAGGTTACAATGAAAAAATATGTTGCCCATATCTGCTTTACAGATACACGCATATTGCTTATTTTCTACAAAATGTAACTTCTATTCGGCTGTTACACTTCAGGCTCAATAAAATTCAAATTAAGGGATATAAGAGAAAATACCTAACAGTATATTTTAGCCTTCTTCTGCGTCTTACTAACCTTCTTATCTGACATTTTTTCCTGTTACTGATTTTTGTATTTTCAGCGTCGAAACATGTCGAATTGAGTATTATAGCCTCTTCTAACGTTGAAAATTCAAAAAGGAGTAAAGGGAAAAAATATAATTTAATAATTATTAGAATATTACAAAATTCGCCATATCAATTATATACTTTCCAAACTGGTTAACATAAAAATTAAAATGTTGTACTTGTCAACTTTTACACTTGTCAACTCTATTACTTTTGGCATAGTTTCAACAAATATTCATTTTATAAAGTCGTTGTATATTAATACTCAAACAAATAATTAATCTTAATCTTTTTGCAGATGTTATCTTTTTACCTAAATTTGTTTATAATTTGAAATATGAACTCACATAAACTAAACATTGTACTTTTAACCTCTTTTCTTATTTGTAAGGCTTGAAACATTTTTAACCTGTTCAATGTATTTTAGACTTGTCATCACCCGGTATACAGCTAAATTGATGATTAACTATTGTTATTAAATGTGTAATGTTCACTATTTTGACAATATGTTAGCACTATAAATTTAACATAATTATAATTTTTGATCTACAATTTTGTTTTATATCAACCAACTTAACAAAATTTATCAATCCACTCTTTCTATAGATTTTTAAGTAATATATCTAAGGCTTATATTATAAATTATTATTGGGTTAAAATTTATATATATATTGGTAATTTAAAATTTCTAATCCCTCTGATTACCTGACTAAAAGTTCCTGGTGCTTCATCGCTTGGAATAGAAATATACTCGTTGCTAAATCCTATATTTTCATTCATAAAAATATTTTTAAAACATTAAATTTGGTGATAACTTTCTGCTTATTCTTTTTTTACTAATATTTACTGGCCTCACTACTTTTCTTCTTATATTAGAAAAATATTGAAACTTTATTTTCAATATTACAATCCTATGGCTAGTGACTTAGTTCAGGGTTATAACAAAATTTAACAATGTTTGAGAAGGAAATGGTGAAGACAAAACAAGAATTTCAGGGCTTAGATACGTACTCTTCGTTTCGTCTACGTGAAAGCTTGATAAAATACTCTCTATACGTGTATGAGGATTGTGTCGTCACACACACACTCACCGCCATTATTCTTTCTCCAATCCGTAAATCCTGTGACGTAAGCCATGCTCCAATCTGTGTGGAAAACCGCTCCTCATCTGATATTCTCTCTTATCTCTGGTCATTTCACCCCGTTCTCTCCCTCAGTCTTTTACCCCACAGCCTCCCTCAATAAAACGCCTTGTCTCCAAAGTTACACCCCACCTCCTCACACACACACACACAAACACACACACACACAAATTGGGTCATTCCCCTCTTTCGTCTCTCACCCACTGATTCCGTCAACTCCTTTAACCGTATCATCAAACTCCCTCTGTCTACTCCTCCTCACTTCTAATTGGAAGCCACCAGACAATATCCCCCTCCACTCCATCCCCTACTCCTACTTCTATTTCAATCCCGTTGTTCAGACTCTAATCCTAATCTATCGAACATCTGCCCCAGAGTCAATTTTCACTTGGCGCGTTTACTAACAGAAGGGGACATTTTGTATGGCTTGTGTTGTGCCAAGTTTTTTTTTGTGTGCCCCACGTCTTACTAACCATCTAAGTTATCTACACATTCATACAAATGCGGTCGGGCAGGAAGGTTTAATTTAAGAGAAATGTACAGTATTTTGCGTGCAAGGAGACTGTTAAACTATTTAGTTAAAATCCCCCTCCAAAACGGTCATCGCTAGTGAGGTGAGGGGAGAGACACGTTCTCCTAAAAAAATTTACTAACATGCAAACATGAGAATTTATGTTTATGACAATGCCGTCATAATTAGGACATATTTATCCCTAGTGTATGGAATATTGCTTACAGCCCCTACCAGTGGTTTTGACGTTCACGTTGTATATAAACAGGATTATAGGAGCTAGTAACTTTATGATGATAGTCGCCTAGTTCCCAGGATATATAGTTATACGGGACATTAGGATGATGAATATATATTTTGTGGCTTTCTACTTGGTGCCTTGTGTTTTATAAGCACTAAGCTAAACAAGTTGAGTTATAGCTGCCATTTTAAAACTTTTGAAACTATGATAGTAGCCTTATTCCTCTTGTAGGTTTTCATTACTCTATGTTGGCCGCCTAACTTTGTTTATTGTATTGATATTAATTTTACCTCATAAAGCTCTAATAATATGTGTACACTTTTTAAGGCTTTTTGTGGCCAGCCTGACACATAGTTAATCAAAACTTACCTTCTCAACTACATGTTTTATTTATTCTCTTATGTTGTATAATCAGGTTGTATAATCAGAGAATACACCTTGACAACAACTAAAGGGGCAGAATTTTTTTATGTAGCAAATTATCTATTCAATAAATTATTGTATGCCTTGTACTTGTTCTTTCAATCATAACTCAAACCCCCCCTTAAGAAGGGCTCAATGTAATTTATATAATAAATCATGTGTAGTATAACTATTATGATTTAACATTTATTTGATATTCATCTCTATTTTATTATATCAATTAACCGTAAAAATTAGAAACAATTAAATATGTGAAAGTATATGTTGAGTTTATTAACTTTGTTACTATGTGTTCAAATATTGGAAGGGTATTCAGGTGTTTTTCCTTAAATGGTTTCCTATTTTCTTTCTCTTTCTCCACGGAAATGTAGATGAAATTACTTTAAAATATACTTTACTCTTCCATACCCAACTAGTGTATGTATTTGAATATTTCATATTGATAAGACGCTGTGGAAATAAAACACAATACTCATGCTAACAACTAGGGATATTATTATTATTATTATTAATTAAACCAAATTGTTTGAATCCACCTTTATTGGTTGTAGTTTGAAATATTGAACACTCCACAAGCCTTTTAGATCGTAAATCAACCTTAAAGTATGTTCATCATCAACAGCATCAACTGATGGAATCGAGTAGATTGCACATGACGCCGTGAGATGGTTTAGAAGGCAACTTATCATACATGGAAGTGATGCGGGAAGTCTATACAACGTAGAACATCGTTTATGTCCGAAGAAGAGCGAGAAGGGTAGCTAGTCGTCCTAAGTTAATAAAGCCTCGTTCACAATTTGACAGTACTGTCACGGCTGTATAAGTCATGGCAGTGATCGATAGCTACTGTCATGGTGGTACACATTCACGCACTGGACTGAAATGAATGTGATAGTGTGACAGTGAATACCTCAACCTCTGTGAATCTGATGGAACGTGTGTGGGCTGTTCATATAGGGGTTGAAAAATTGATTTCTATTGAGGTAGATATACGCACGAAAAAAAAGGAAATAAATAAAAGAAAATGGATAGCAAAGATGGATATCCTGGGTGCATTAAACACGCTGCTAAATAACCTACAATTAAGAGATCCTCTATCGTTCTGTAATGTTCTTCTAATTAATCAAGATAATTATGTGTTTATTGATCTGAATCAAGGAAGTGAATTCTAAATTACATTTTAGCTTCGGTCGTGAGACACAACAGGGCTTGGTGCGAACAATAGGACTGGCTCTCTGTCACACTACCCTATACCAAAATGATTTGATTTGCGTAGTATTTCTATGGAAAACTGAGAGTAACAATAATATTTGTTCACGTGACAATAGTGTGACTGCCATGACAGCAACAGCTGTCACGATTTATTTGCCTCGTGTGAATTAGGCTTTGTGGTAATAAATTGAACTGCGGTAATATACATTAAACACCATTGTTTGGTTTAAGTATTCTGAAGATTGAAAAATGACAGCTGGACACGGAAATCGAACCCGGGACATTTGGCTTAGTACGCCAATGCTCTAACCACTCAGATATCCAAAATTCGTCCCGTCACATACTTGTAGCCGACGATTTCCGCACGTCCATCATAGGCTCTGCCTTAAAATATGAGTGAAGAATGACCCTGGGCACGGGACGAATCCTGGATAGCTCAGTGGGTAGAGCATTGGTGTACTAAGCCGAAAGACCCGGCTTCGATTCCCGTGTCCAGGTTTAATTTTTCAATTTTCAGAATATGATATCTAGATGGAGTAATCCTCACTAAAAGCATAAATAATAGCTTTGGCTATTTAATTCTGGTTTAAGTATATTGATCATATTATATTATTTTTTATTCTTCTTTTCTCAACTTTAATATTAATATTTATTTATCTCCCCTTGGAAATAAGTTTGATCTTTTTAACTTGCTATACTCATGGTTAGGGTGGTATTTTCCTGAGATTATTATAAATTACATAATACTTTGCTAAAAGTACGCAAATAAAATTTCAAAATAAATTTAAGGTCCTAACTAAAGTAATGTCAATTTAAATTTAATTTTTTTAGATACTATAAACTCTCATTGAAATATAAATGATTGATTTACTACACTTTAACTTTTATATTAATATAATAATACTATTTATGAAAATTATAAAATATATTTTATATATGGACAAATATCATAATTAATATATCTTGTTATATTATCATAATTCAAATTCAAAAAGAATAGTACGTTTCGATTTCAAATAATTATCCACGTCGGTGGGCCCTCAAATTCAACGTCAGATTTGTCTAGCCTAGATTGCCTTTGATGGAGAGATTAGGGCTATAATTCTGGCAGTGTATTTTGTTACTAAATGGTTTCCAAAGCTCTCTCTCTCTACGTGAATGTAGGTACAGTGCTTCTAAATTCTATTTTCTTGAATCCTATCAAATTAGTGATATTCTAGCACCTCGTTTTACTACCCGTTTGGGTTATACGCCTATGTACTAATTACACTTTTGTGTTAGGGATTAGGAAGGGTTAATTTAGATGAAGTCCATCCAATTTGCGTGGAGGGAGAGGGAAAGTGGAAAATCATTTAGAAAAATCATCCTCACTGCATCCGACCAGATAGAACCCCGATATCCTCGCCTTTAATAGTATTTATATTGTGATAGCAGCGCCTTAGACTATTCGGTCACCAAAGTGGGTAATAATTAAATTAAATGTGGACATCTTGGAGGGATAGTAAGATGTGATTTAATTATAAAATACTAAATTTTTTAAACAAACATTAAATTATAATATTTTATTTTAGTGTTAATAATTTCTTGTAAAATATTTCACGTAACTCGTTAAAATTTTATGTGTCGATCTTGTTCAGCATCAATGTTTCAGAAAAAATCTTTCTGAAATAATATGTAGCAAAAACAAAGTTTTGTCAAAATATGTGCCGTGCATTTTTGGAAATATTTTGTACATCTATAATACACGTTGTTACTATATTTATGCCTATAAATTGAACCTTCTCCATATTTTAAAACAAACGCACTTTTAGCTTTGCAAGCAAAAGGTAATATTTTTATAAATTTAGTTTTACCTCTAGTAATTAAAAAATGTATTATGTGAAGTGGAAAAAAAGTATGAATGAGTAAAACTGCTATTTATTAGAAACAATGAATACAATTCATACTTCGTTAGATAAAGCACTGAATTATCAACTCCTTTTTGTGTTTCATTTCTATCAAAATCATTCTGGTGAATATATGACGTCATTATAGAAAGGATTTACTGATATTTTCACAACGATTCAAAAGCCTACATCACATATCATATGAGTCCAAGCGATACGTAATTTCCTATCGAATAAGCCAAATAATTACCCACTAACACAGGCTGAGATATAATAGTTTGCAATATATTGAGGGGATCGGAAACGTAAAATGAAATTAATAAATCCCTTTCTAACACGTAAAGCTACATGTGCAGTCGCGTAGTATTTGCAATAGATAACAAAGATTAAATTTTTCACACGCGATGAAATTAACACATAATGCTTGTTTGTACCGCTTTACTAAATTATGAGTCGCATGTCCAATGTATTTGATGAATCAAAATTATTTGTCTATTCTCATCAAATCGCTTCAAAAATTGTGATAAAATTTCATCTAATATCGTTTGATGCATTATAAAACATAGTAGAACTTGCATAGAGTTAGGAAAAGGTTCATTAAACTATAACAGGCTAAAAACATGTAATCGTTGGGTAATGAACGACAATAATATTTATGCTGAGAAAACTTGTAATTGTGCTGTCAATGATTTATGTATAAGCTAAATATAGAATAGAAGAATATAGAACCTTGTTCAGGGTAATGACTGGCAAACCCAATGAAAAGACACCATTGGGAAGACCTAAACGGAGATGAGAGGATAACATTAGAATGCACCTGAGAGAGATAGGATGTAATGAGGTGGACTTAATAGAACTAGCTCATGATGGGGATATGTGGCATAATTTTTGTGAGTCCCTAGTGCCATAGAGAAAGTAAATAAATCCTTTATATTTTTGTTTTTTTCTACGTAGCCTCGAAGTGTTCATCACTCTTAATTTTTTCTGGAATTTCACTTTCATCGTACTATTCCTACTCCGAATTTGACTTACAGGGAGTGTCTAGTTTTCCCCATAATTTTATTCTAAGTAGTTAAAGTTGTTGTTCATATCGACACTCTGTATATGTTTAAATGCTGGCCACATCCCTACCTAAAACTATCAATATTATTCTGTATTGATACAATGTAAATACGATGGATTGATACTGCGTCGAAGTCAGGCACGCTATCCATACGGACAGCCTTTAGCCTTCTAATTTTAATTCGTAGCTGTGTTTCACGTGCCAAAGTGGCCAATCTCCTCTTGGATGGCTCTAAAACACGTTGTGTGCGAGAGAGACAGTGATCTCCACATGGTTTAATAAGTGTACACTCTCTTCTCCTCTTCTCCAACCAACACTGTCAATGCCCCCTCGTAAAACCAGTAGATAGGCCACACGTTGTGGAGGAGCCGATACTCGAGTCGAAGGGAGCCCTCGAACAACTACCCTTCAATAAAGTCACCGTCAGCCATTTCTCAGCCAGTAAACCCTTTCATCCCCCATCCCCCTATGTCCTTTCCACCCTCCCTTTCACCCTCGACGGGGCTGAGTGGAAAGGGAAACAAACTACAGATCTTGCAGGCCTAAGATTTTATTATTCCCTAAGGGTATTAAACGTACACATTCTGAATCAACTGATGATCATATCAGCTGTAGAAAAACATATACTAAGTGTCAATGTTTTTCTAAATTTATGAGTCCCACTGAAGAAGGACATACTGAGCTTCATTTCTTGTTCTAACATTCTCAAGCAAGGGTACAATAAATTTTGTGTTTTTCAGGATTTACGATCTTGACATAAAAAATAGCTGAACTTTTTTTAATACAGTGAATTTGACCTTGGCCGATTTCCTCCTATCAAAGGAGGTCTTACAAGGGGAGTGGACCAATTTTTTTTTTTACCACGGCGAGGGGCAAGAAGCCTTCACGGTGGCCATTGGAGAAACTCTAGCTATCCCACCGTCATCTAGATCGGACGGGTGTTGAACAATCACACGGTCAAAGGGTGTTAAAATGAAGTAGTCACTCCAACTTAGCTTCCGTTACTTATATGCATTATTTAAATGATAATTACAGTCAATTATGTTGGAATAATTTAACCCTAATGATTAATTTGTGATCTTTAATTTAAATCAAAACTATTATTATAATTGTTGGTAGAGAGCTTGAAACTACCTGTCACCGAACACAATATATTTAAATTTATAAATCTAGCGCTGAGCTATAAACTGACGCACGTGAATCCAGGACGAGCCGGTCGTATACTAACCCGGTCAGGATCTGAACCAAATACGGTGGGGTGGATTCGATGAGTGCCATTAAACAGCAAACGATCTACAAACTAATTTAGTTATAGAGCAATATCATTACCTTGTTCATTCATCATCAAACCATCAGACCAACCTCGGTGGTGTGGTTAGCTAACGTGCTATTTTCACGTTGAGCTCAACTGCCGAGGACGGGAGGATCAAGGTTCGAATCACGGTCGGGTGAACTGGGGGGTTCCTAAATGGTTTTCACTCTCCCTCCACGCAAATGCGTGTTCACTTGCTCTAAATTCAACCTTCCTATTCTAAAAAATTAGCGTAATTAGTACTTAAGCTTAATAGCCCTACGGGTAGTAATACGCAGTCCTAAGTATTATTATTATTATCATAGCAAACATGGAGTTTTTAAATGTTTGAATATATCAAACTGGATAAGAAACTAGATATTGAGATCATGTGCAAATTAATTAATGTTGACTGGTACCTGCGCTGGTTGTCGTGCAGAAAAAGGTGTCAGTCTCAATAAGTATATTTTTCCAGTTTGAGGTTTGAATCCCAATTAACTATTCTGATGTGTTTCTTTTTTACTAAATGGCTGTCCACTCTCTCTTCATGTAAATGTGGGGTGGACTTAGTCTTAGCTCTACCTTATATATTCATATCCACATTTGTGTAAATATGCGGTTAGTTTGGACTGTTGGTAGAACTTGAAGCGTGTAAAACGCAACTAATCCCTCACCTAAAAGTTCTTAAAAATACTAGCCTACATATTTCTTAAAAAATACACAATGTCTTGGTGACGCAGAGTAAAAAATATTTCACCACACTACATTCTATTACGACCTTTTTTGTCCCTTTAGGTTTCAGCCTGCAGCTTTTAGTTTCTTAAAAGATAAAAAAATAAAAAAATTCTCGAGTTCATATGTCCACGCCACATATGGAAATAAAAGTCATAAATATCCGACAACAATTTCTTCTCTCGCCCTTCACGTAGCTTTCGAAAACTTTCAACGCTAAAAATGCAAAGATTTTTATATGCAAATGAAATTTTCTCTTTTCCAAAAGATGGAAATTCTAGAGCAGCATTTTTATGTATCAATATGGATCTAGAATATTATTCCTTTTCCTTTTACCAGAAATTGATGTAGTGACATAATTTAAATTGGTTTATGTCCATACTTAACATTGGTTTATGTCCGTACTTAATTCAGTACAATTAGTCTATTACTATGTGAACGACCAACTATCGTAAAATTATTATGTAAACTTTTAAAAACGAAATAACAAAAAAAATCTTGTTCATAATTTTTCAATGGTGGAGGTAAAAGTTTTCATATATTTCTAAATACAAAAACATGTGCAGAAGAGATATATCAGTATTTCAGAACAAGGTTGATTACTGAATTGAGTATTAAAACATTGGCCTTGTGAATGAACATTATGAACTAAAAATGTATTGATTCTACCCAAAAAAGAGGGCTTTCATGTCGAAAAACTAGCTGGGCTAACTCAGATGGATTCTGTACTAGGCAATGATTGTTGCGGATTTGGTAAAAGTGGTGTTACACATTTGTCCTTAAATTAACCCGGCTTACTTATATTTCTTTGAGTGGGGGTAAGGAATTGAGAAAATATGTACCAGTATTTTCATGAAGAAACAATGTAAATTCTATCCAACCAAACTTCCATTTTACATGGTTACACACTTCAGTGGCCGCATGGTCTAAAGAGTACCTTTCGCAATAGACTAGACTGCAAATTACTGGGAGATCGGAGTTCGGTCCCAGTTGTGTGTATTTAGGGTGGGTTTTCCTAAATGGTTTCTTCACTCTCTCTCAAAACAAACCTGGGTACACTTTCTCTAAACTCAACAATCTTCATCCCTAAACCATAAGCGTAGTTAGTCCACTGGCGTATAAACCGAATGGGTAGTAAAATATACCTAGTCAAGAACTAAACCTCAACCTACTGATTGTATATTACCTAATACAACTGTGTTTCTGCGTGTCCATCTAAATGTGTGTACCTATTTGAGTGTATGTGTGTGTTATTATGCCTATTCATCTGCATATGTCTCCTTGTGCCTATTTTTCTTTGTATTTGTCACGGTAATTATTTGTATCTGTATGTGTTAATGTGCTTATCTATCTTTGTGTGTGTCCATGTGACTATTTATATTTATATGTTGGCGCCTATTTATATATGTGTTTGTGTGTTTATGCGTTTAATGGGGAATAAGTTTTGGAAGAAATAAAATATTTTAACAGATTCGAACTAAACTCGAAAAAAATGCATAAATCACTTAGATCACCCACTATTAACATAGGGAAAACATATTGAAAAATATGTTTGAGATAAAAATATTTTAATTAGATTTTTATATAGATATATTACTACATATTCAAAACTCTCCAAACTAAGTGTTTAAAATTGCTATGGAAATTTAAAATTATTATTTTAACTCTATAGCCACAAAATCTTTTATTTTATGCTTATACATTTGGGTGAGTTTTTTTTATTGCAATAAAATACAATATAATGCTTTATTTCTCACGGAAAAAATATATGTTTTTAAAGGAGTGTAAAGGAAAAATAACTCCACTCTTTTTATTTATACTTTCTCTATTTTACTTNTCCCCCTCCTACTCCCCTTGCGCTTGTGTGTGGCACGAACGTGGCCCGAATTATCCCTCTGGCACTCTCTCTTGTGAAAAAAAAAAATAGAAAGATGAATAAGCTAGGGAATTTTGAGGTTTCAACCTTCTGTGTTCTCGTCTTTTAATATTTGATTTTTTTTTTCGCATGTAAATTTTCTACACTCACTGTTGGATAAAATATTTTTAATATTGTTTCAAGGAAATTTTTCGAATTATATTGAGTATTTTAATCAAGGTAAGAGTTTTTCAAATAAAAATTATGAGTTTCTGCCAGGTTTATAAAAAAAATATAAACTAAAATCACACGACATAAGTACCAAAACAAATTTTTATAATGTTTTATTTTTCAGCGTCTGTTAACACGTCTGGGCTGGGGTTTTTTCATATTTACACTAATACAGTATAAGAAAAGAATGTATATTTCTAATTTCATTTATTTTAGGTATTTAAAGTGTACTTTCTGAGCCGACTGATTATATCAGCACTCAACTTATAATGTAAACTAAATCTAGAAAAGACACAGCATCTGAACCCCAGACGGTAATTCATCACTTTGTAACAGGAAACCCACTTTTCATCAATGAAAAAAATTCGTTCATACTATGAATCGACCCCGGGTCCATTAATTTAGTGGACAGACACGCTAAAAACTTGACTAAGGTATAAGAACAACTACAGTACTTGATTAGTATTAGAACGAAGGCAATTAAGATTCAAGTAGCGAAGCGAGCTTGAAGCCAAACAAGTGAATAGAAAACTGTTCTATTTTAGAGTGAACTTGCCTTTCCCCACAACAAAAATATTTCACAGGCCCGTTTTACCTGCCCGATTACTTTCCCCATTTGAACATGTTGTAGTAAGCTCTAGATTACCCCATCGCATGTAAATAGGGCTTTATTTATGTTTTTTTGTGTCATTTTCAGATTACTTTAATTCGCTTAACATTAAGGTTACGACTGGACTTGCTTGAAATACTTGATTGTTTGTGTCACGTTTACACGAGGGCAGTTTTTTTTATCACCGCGTCTTACTAACCATTCGGGTTATACGCTTATGTACTAATTACGCTAATGGTTTATGGATTATGAAGGTTACATTTAAAGTAGGAGTGCCCGCATTCGCGTGAAGAGATAGTGGTAAATCATTTTGTAAAAACCACCCTCAAATAGCCCGACCAAGATTCGAACCTCAATCTCCGTGTCATCGGCAGGCTAATCTACTGCAAGAGTAGCGTGTTAGAACACGTGGCCATCGAAGCGGGTTACGAGGTCAGTTGATAAGCAGGCTTGACTAGCTTCGTGTGGGCAGTACTGACCTGATTTTTTGGGCAGGTTGCAACCGGACTGGCCAGGCAGGTCGACTTACTCAAGGAGTAGTTTTTGAGCCAGTGGATTCTCCCACCACCGAATGTTTTTTTGACTGACGCCTCAACCAGCGCCCTGTGGACGATCCCAGGACCGACCGGCCCATCACAAGTCAGTTGTCATCAGTGTGTTGTAGTGTGTTGTAGTGTGTTGAATTTTTTTAGCACCGTGTCTTATTACCCACTCGCCTACGCCTATGTACTAATTACACTAATGTGTTAAGGAGTAGGAAGGCTTAATTTAGAGGAAGTGCACCTGCATTTTCATAGATGGTGAGTGGAAAACCTCCTATTAAAACTCCATTTCAGTGCATCCAACCTATATCGAACCCCAATTTCTCAGTCTACGGCAATCTAGTATAACACGAAAGTAGCGCGTTAGACCATAAGGCTACCGAAGCGGGTTTGAGATAATTGCAGTTTGCATTTCTTTTCAGTCCTCTGTGTCATTTTATTTAACTGTTATCGATGGCGCACACAAAAGATGGACAGAGGAAGTGACCCTACAGTTCATTGAACTATACAATGATAGATAAGTTTTGTGAAACCGGTTCCATCAGTTGTATAATAACAAAAACGCACGTGACACCACATAAAGTGAAATGGTGTCTGACATTTAAATTGAAGGTTTTGGGTTGGCTGATGTCAAAACCAAAATTAAAATAATACGGCTGCATAATAATGGGATGATAGTAAAAATAGAAAAAAAATTGAAAGATCAGAGTGTGGTCTTATGATATTTATGTGCCTGCTTTGAAGTGGTTCAATGTGATATTCGTACTACCATAGGTCCTCAAATCTGCATGGTTTATCCTCCGTGTGGATGGGTCACTGAAAATGTACAGGTCCCTCACTGCCCTCAGTCAAATCGACGCCAATCTATTCTGCTTATCAACTAGTCTCGTGTAAACGCGGCTTATATGAACAACCCTTGCATGTGCTATGTACTTATGATAAAACAACCAAGAAACACGATCTCTTGACTTACCTCCTTATTTACCTCGTGAAAACACGCCTTCATTACACTTAGCTGTGGCCTCAACCAGTCTATTTATATATTGTAATAGTAATACCTTAAAAATTGTGACCACCGATCTCGATAGTTTTTAAATTTAAAGTGGGAGCTTCCCATATAAAAGTAACACGTTTCTTTCTAGTTTTCAAAAGAGGTCAAGACCTATTCTACACGATCCTATTACTAATATTATCTCTTACAAAATTAAATAATTAAAATTAAATAAATTAAAATTACACCTTCCTTATTTTTAGAGTATTACTGTTAATATTTGTTTAGCCTGGATGGGTAGTAGAATACAGTGTGTGATAAAAAAAATATCAGGTTTGTCTGCGTTAAACCATTACTGATCTAATTAGTTCTGAATGTGCACGTTAAATACGCCAAATTAATAATAAAAAAGGGTGACGTGGTGGTCTAGGGGTAAGGTATCAGATTTCTGTGCTGGGGGTCTGGGGCTCAATCCTTGGTCCCGCCATAGATTTATCTGATTACCAAACCCTTCCTTCACCTCTGACAAGACGTGTATTAATCACAACTTGTGAATGTGTGGAGTACCAGGCCTCCACCGTGGTTCGGATCCCACGTTAAACTGTAGGTCCTTCATTTCATCTCACAATCACCCTACCATCACACATTAGCGTAAGTGCGTATAAACCGAACGGGCAGTAAGACGTGGTGCTAATAATAATAATAATAATAATAATAATAATAAACATACATGGACAAAAAAATTCCAAAATCTACCCAGTATAGGCCTACAAACCTAACCTATAATGTATCTATATTCACTGGATCCGATTGAATCCTAAACTCTTCATCACGGGAAAGAGATGTAGACATTTATTTGGGACTAGTAAGAAATAAAGATTACACACATCTAATATTTACTTCTTCGTGTGTGCCAACTTTCCTCACGCAGGGGGTTTAATAGAAGAGACCATTTGAGTTATGGAATCTTGCCATGGCCATTCGACCGCTAAATTAAAAGAGGTACTCAAACCGTCGTTTAAGAATGCTCATCAGAGGTGTACAGATGCAGGCATCCGTGAATTTTAACTGAGATTTTACTAATGCACCGACAATGAATCGTGATAGTATATTACGATGTTTATTAAGAGGATTTTATGTTATTCACACTTAGCAACACTACAACTGTATAAAACGTTTTAATTATGCTATCCAATGGTATTAGATTTAACTCATAGAATTATATATACATAAATATTGATTATACATTCTGGTCCCATAAGACTTATTTACGCCCTAAAAAGATGTCATTTTTACGCAACTCAAGTATTGATTTTCAATAATCATTTATAAAAAATTTAAAACATTTATCTAAAAAAAATAATTATTTAAAACAATTTATTTACAAAAATAAAATAATGATTTAAAGAAATCCTTTATGAAGGGTAGTTTATAAATTTTAATCTTTTGTCCATTGGGTCTATCAATCCGCTCAGGCTATTTACACATTTACACTAAAGGGATGATGATGATGATGATGATGATGATTAAGAAAATATAGTTCAGAGCAAAGGAAAGGAGATTATGCAACTGTTTAGTAAACACTACCATCTGTACGCCCAGCCAGGATTAGAACCCTGAGCCCCAATGTTCTCGTCTATTTTAAAAGTGACGCCACCTGCTTCAGTGGCCACGGGGTCTAACGCGCTACTCTTGCAGAAAACTACTGCAGATGATGGGTAGATTGAGGTTCGAATCTCTGTCGGGTGTACTGAGGCTTTTTCCAAAATGATTTTCCACTTTGCCTACACGCAAATGCAGGTACACTTCTTAAAAATATAACCTTCCTAATCCCTAAAACCAATAGGTAATTAATACATAAGCGTATAACCCAAACAGATAGTAAGAAGCGGTTCTTAAAAAAGTTACTCCTTAATTAGGATACACATTGATAAGACTGTGCGCCAACTGTGCTCCGACTGTGCTCCGACCGTGCTCCGACCGTGCTCCGACCGTGCTCCGAGTACTAAAGACACCTTGTAAGGCCCCTTTCATACGGTCCGGGTGTTCGTCCATCCGAGCATTGGCCTGGACAGCCAGCACCCGGATGATGGCTTCACACGATAAACCATATTTATCCAAGTTTCTAAGTGTTTCCCGGGCCAAACCTTTTCTCTGTATTTTAAATTGATCGCAACTATAGTTAAAACTTAGGTGTTTTTACAGCTGTCCACGTATTTGTGGGAAAATATATGTGTGGACCAGGCATTACACGTACGCCTTTAAAAAAAAAAAGACATGGAAAATTAACTAGTTTTGGTTAACTTTTTATTTTTCATACACATACTATGTTTATTTATTATATTGTCACGTAACAAAAATACTAATAAACGCAAATAATTACATTTTTTTAGTTACGTGGGATTTATATAGGTTCTAACTTGATAGAATAATATATATAGGCTACTCTACAAAAATATATAAAAATGACAAATAACATTTTAAACTTACCAAATTCTTTCCTCTTCCAATCATTTAAAAGTTCAATATCTGGCTTCAGTTGGTCACAAACACTTTTCCACGCATCTCTTGTTTGATTGCGATCTTTGTACTCTTCAATATATTTGTCCCAAATTTCTGGTTTTTCCTCTACTAAACTAGCTAGCATTTCCACGTCTACATCTTTTTCTTTTGTCATGTCTTGAGTGGCTACGGCAAACAATACACTCCTCAACAAACCTCAACAGCACACCAAGAGACCATTTGGACAACTAAATAGTCGGATCATGTGAAGGCATTCATTACACACTGTGGTCCAATATAGCTCAGTCCGGACAAACGCCCGTCCGAGATTCGGAGGTTTGTAGCAGGAAGATCCGGGCGATTTCTACTCTCGGACGGATATTTACCCGGGTCCGGATGGCGTGAAAGAACACATGCCTGTCCATGTGTTTCTATCTGTACGGGTACCGGGAGACCACCCGGACTGACCTGGTGCTCTAGGGGTAAGGTGTCAGACCTCTGTTCTGGGGGTCCGGGGTTCAATCCTTGGTCCCGGCACAGCTTTATCGGATTACTAAACCCTTCCTTCACCTCTTACAAGACCTGTATTAATCACATACTTGTGAATGTGTGGAATGCCAGGCCTCCACCGTGGTTCGGATTCCACGTTAAACTGTAGGTCCTCCATTTCAACTCACAATCACGTAAGCGTAAGTGCGTAAAACCCGAACGGGTAGTAACACACGGTGCTAATAATAATAAACACCCGGATGGGTGAAAATCCGGACCGTGGGAAAGGGGCCTAAGTGTGAATCTAACATTAAGGTCAGCTCACACTGTAACACACCACTGCACATTCTATACTCTACGCGTATTGAAATGTCACACTTAACTACCACCAGAGCGTGGCGCGCCAATGTGAGTGGTGCCATTTAGACCACTCAACCACTAATTTCGAGCTTCATTAAATACAACGGCAACAAACATATTTTATTTGCCGACAATATCTGAGTTTTTAGTATAGTGTTTTATAATGAAACCCTTTACTAATCATATTAATTGTTATTATAAACTACTTATACTGGTATCACAATATAATCATCATCATTATCATCACATCATCTCATTGGTCTGATGTAACTGCACCTACTGTATGGTATCCCAACCTTATAATACGGTTACATATCCACCAATGGCAGTAGAAGACCAGGAATGTCTAGTCGACAAACCCGGGTGACATACGCTAAACAATATTGTATATTCTAGTGTATGTCACCAGATATATATATATATATATATTTGATTAATTTCTGTAAATAATCAAAGCATCAACGATTAACTCTATCCACATAATATATATATTCGCGTGCTCAGTCTAGCTCATTAAGGTGGGGATGTAGAGGACGCTAGAAAAAGTCAGCATTTTTTATCCGTTTTTATATAAAAACTTTTTTTTACGAAATAAGTCAAATATTGCTCCAGTATAAACAAAGAGTTTAATTTTTTTTCACATAGTGACATCAACAGTTCTTGAATATCTGTGAATGGTTTCCTGGAATTTAATAACAACTTTTTCTCTTAATTTAAAAAGTTTTTGTCATCTAATATCACCTTGCTTATGGCATATTCAAAAACTGTTGATATTACCATGCGAAGGAAATTAAATTAGATGTTTATCTGAAGCAATAAGTTATTTTATTTATATTGGTCAAAAAAAAAGTTTTGCTACAAAAACTACCAAAACCCCGGCCTTCTCTCACTTCCCCTATCTCCCAATTTTAAGTCTGTCTTGCCAGTTACTAAAATCTTTGGGTTTGAATCTCGGTTGAATGTACTGAGGACATGTTTATTAAATAAAAGGTTTCCCACTCTCCCTTAGAGCAAGTGAGGGTAGTTTCTCTCTACATTACACCTTTTTCATCCTTACTCAGGAGGTGTAGTATGATAATATATGTGTGTATATCACAAAAGGATAATAAGATACGGTGAAAAAACTCTTTCCATATTCGTTAATAGGTCTTACTGAATTTATACACCTCTAGTGTGTATGTGTGTTGTAAGTTTTTGGTTGAATTCAAAAAATGTTAGCAAAACTTTTACTATTTAGGATTTAGTTTTGACTTAATAATTTTATTTGTTTCCATGCATTCAAAATGTACTGATAAGTTTATTATTATTATTATTATTATTATTATTATTATTATTATTAGCACCGCGTCTTACTACCCGTTCGGGTTACACGTACTTACGCTAATGTGCAATGGTAGGGTGATTGTGAGATTGAAATGGAGGACCTACAGTTTAACGTGGAATCCGAACCACGGTGGAGGCCTGGCATTCCTCACATTCACAAGTTGTGATTGATAAGTTTACACTCCATTCCCATTTCTAATAATACAATCGTGTAAACAATTAATAAATTGTATTTAGCTATTTAATAAATGCATATAAGAATATGTAGCATCGGCGAGAGTGCGAATTAAATGTCAAGATAGTTTTGTATAATTTGAATGGGGCGAAAATCTCTGGGATTGAATCCCGGATTGGTATACTGAAAGTGTTTTTTTATCCTTAATGGTTTCCCACTATCCCTCCACACAAATAAGGCTACATTCCCTCAGAATTATACTTTCCTCGTCCCTATCAAATTGGCTTATTTAATTGTGTATAGCTCGTACAGATAGTAAAACATGGTATAAAATGTAAAATTACATTTACATTATTAGAGTTAAATTACCGTAGTGGTGATTAAAAAAGAATTACACTATTACAACATATAACCTGTGAACTTTAAAAATATTACACATTATTAAAATAACTAACATAATTATATAGCTTATCACAGAATAAACCTTTTTCAATATTTAACAATCACTTTAGTTTCTTATTTTTGGTGTTATTATGTATTTGAATATATTATAACGTATTATTTATATTTATAATAATAACACTAATTTGTAATAACATAACTGTATGCCAGATAGTATATACAGAATATTAAAGAACAGTAGAAAGCTTATTTCAAAATTGGAATAATTAGGCTAATAGATAGATAAAAATTATAATTTCAGTGAGAATATAGCTTACGTTTAACTAAGTTGTAATTAGTACCATATCTTTCTCGCGTTCTTTAAGATTATGGAGATTAAACTAGTTGTAAAATGTCATCCAAGGAAAATTTTAAAAATGATATTAAAAAGGAGCGACCTTTTTAATTACGTAAGTATTTTTACTTTTACTGAGGAAATATTGTCTTAAAAATATATTATTCAGTAAGAATGTTCACAGTTGTATGTTTCTAAATGATTATAAAAAGTTATTTGTATAATGAGCTCTTTAAAAATATTGGCCTATGTTAAAACCATTTATTATCTAAATAATGCAGATAAAACATGCTATGTAACGTTAAAGTGAGATTTGAAATAAGTTTATACTTCGTAGTAACGGGAGCAATGAAGTTTTTTATTCCCTACAAGTATTTGTTTAGAAAAATCTCATTTAGATTTATGAGTAAAATGAATTTACCGTTTCTTTCAACTCCGTCTTATTATATTAAGATATTCTTTATTTTTTTATGACAAAACATTTGGGTAGTCAACTGGATTTAGACTTTTTATGCTTCAATGTACTGTACGTGAAAGAAGAATTAAGAGGCTTAAAAAAACTGTTACAATTCTCTTAAAGAAAAAAAGGTTGCTGCTTCTAGTTATAATAAAAAGGAATGTTTCTTTATTCATTTAAAACGATATAATATTAATAATAAAATAACAGATAAATGTTCGTGCGTTTACATAGCTATATTTTGCAAGCTATTAAGAAATTTAATTTACATATTTTCAGCCGCATCTTACTACTCTTTCAGGTATTCCGAATTGAACTACACAAGTTTGTTTGGAAAAGAAAGGTAGAGTTAAAAATTAAGTGTACACAAATTTATGAGTAAGGAGAGTGGAAAACAATTTTGTAAAAATATCTCTCAGTACACAAAGCCGGTATTCTAACGCTGAGCTCCCAATAACTTGCAAATCAGACTATTCGTGTCTAACATTTAGTCCACGCACCCATCGATGCACTTAATAAAACTTTAAATTTATTTTAAATTGATATATGAATTTCTTAAAAGAAAGGTGACCTGGTGGTCTAGGGGTAAGGTCTTAGAATTCATTGCTGAGGGTCTGGGGTTCAATCCTTGGTCTCGGCACAGATTTATCTGATTGCCAAACCCTTCCTTCACCTCTGACAAAACGTGTATTAATCACAACTTGTGAATGTGTTGTGAGGAATGCCAGGCCTCCACCGTGGTTCGGATTTCACGTTAAACTGTAGGTCCTCCATTTCATTTCACAATCACCCTACCATTGCACATTAACGAAAGTGCGTATAACCCGAACGGTTAGTAAGACGCGGTGCTAATAATAATAATTTTAAAATAATATAAAAATAACATATCTTATATCATGATCAAAGTATATTTATTAAAATAGCCACAAATTACGTTAATTTAAGTTCCTGCCACCTCCGGGCACCTCAGCTGCCACCAAACGATGCCTAATATCGTCTCTCTATTACTACCTATCCACACCTTACATAAAATAGATCAACCCCAGAATATCTTATTAGCAATAATATATAATAATATGTTACTAATTACCATTGTTTACACACACATATAATAAAGTAGGTATGGACCCTTCGAATCTTCGAGTATATTCGAGGTACAGTTATTTTTTATACCAATTTTTAATCTAGCATTCTACTAGTTATTATCTTGGAGCTATAATGATGCCTAATAGTGGTTTATCACAATATTATTAAATACAAATTCTAGCAACCAAACTCCAGAACATCAATTTTGCTTTCCACTTAATGTGAACAAAATCTTAATTGAATAGAAATAAAACTAATGTTGGAAAGTTAGCATCCTATAATCATCCCATTAATGTATTGTATTCTTACTAGAGATTCGAGATTCTTAGGTAAAATGAAGAAAACTATTATTAGTCTACAGTTAGAAGTATCTTATTATGACTGTTATCAAAACTTGGTCTCTAAATTTAGAATCTGCTTGAGTTTAAATTCACTTATATAACTACCGTACACATTATTACTATAACAATGTTGACAGGAATCGAACATGTAATTTTAGTCTAAGAATTTCTATAAATCTGAATTAATTTATTAAATTCATCATCAATGAATATAATAGTAAAGAGGTTTATTTTTCTAGTTTAAAGATGTATTTACATATTTTTATAAAAAAAAATTAATTTCAGCACCGCGTCTTACTACCCGTTCGGGTTATAAGCTTAAACACTAATTACACTAATGGATTAGGAATTGGTAAGGTTGAATTTAGAGGAAGTGAACCCGAATTTGCGTGGAGGGGAGTGAAGAACCATTTAGGAC
>CABFWO010000279.1:165403-263364 GCA_902155825.1 Timema genevievae | reverse complement strand
CCCCCAGTTCACCCAACCGAGATTCGAACCTCGATCTCCCCGTCCTCGGCAGTCGAGCTCAACACGACTAGTGCGTTAGCCAACTACGCCACCATTACGGGTTATTTTTTATAAAAAATAGTACCATTCGCCTACCCTGTTTGACTCTACTATGGTGCAGATTATAAGATAGGTAGGAAGCAACGCTACACAATAATTGAGTATATATGAAAGGTGAAGCCCAGGGGATGAATGATTATAGTTACAGAAGTTAGCCGTAAGTGGGTCACATTCAAATAAATTTAAAATTGATACCTGGACACAGGAATTGAGCCAGGGACCTTTAGTTTAGTGAGTTACCACTGAGCTATCCAGGGTTCGTCCCATACTCAGGGTCATTCTTTACTCATATTTTAATGCAGCTCCCTTTATAGCTCAGTGTTAAGAGCGTTGGCGTGGTTTCCAACGCTTTACAAAGTACTGTTGTTTCCTTTGCATCTGGGATAGTCGAGATACAAGAAACCACTATTTAGTGTAAGAATGGCTGAAACGTAAAGACTTTATAGTTGGTGAGAAAAACGTAAAACATACTCCCTTGATCGATCCTAGGAATATCATTTTGCCTCCCATTAATAAAAAGTTTAGACTTAGGAATATGTTTGTTAAAGCACTAGATAAATAGGGCCGGGTTTTATTTCAGTTGAAAGATTTTTTTCCTAAACTGAGTGAGGCTAAGAGGAGGGCATATTTATTGGCGCGCATATAAGGAAACTGCTTAAAAACATGAAATTTGAGGCAAAGTTAAATGATCTTGTATTAGCTACTTGGATGTCTTTCAAGACTGTTATGGATTTTTATGTAACAGAAATTATCTAAACTACATCAATTTGTTGGGAAATCTTTAAGAGAGCTATATAAACTTGGGTGTAGGATGTCTTTGAAAATTCATTTCTTACATTCCCACAAATATTGATTTGTTTTCCCTGAAAATTTGGATTCTGTTAGCGATGAACAGGGGGGAACGTTTTCACAAGGACATTTTAACCACAGAACAAAACTACCAAGGAAGATGGGACTCTGCAATCATACAAACGAAAGTCTTCAGCAACGCATTTACATAAGTAGAAGTGAAGTATAAAGACAATTTGAACCCTTAAGGGGATTTAGTTAAATTGATTTTAAAACTTTATTTTTAAATTACCTTGTATTATATTGTTTTAAAATATATTTTATCATAAAATAATTGCAATGGACTTTAGAGAGCAGTTGCCTTTATTTTGTATATTATTATGATATTAGATAATATAATTGTTGCTATATCTAATAAACAAGTTGTGATAGTATATTTCTGATTTCATCATTTAGCTCAGCACACAAAAATTAAGTATAATCACTTAACCTCTTTAAAAATAAAGAGAAAACGTTAATTTCTTCAGTAGTAAGTGAAATGTTTTCAATGTTGAACGTAAAAATACTTTTGTAAATTTTCTTATCACCAAAATCCTTCTAAATATGATTATGGATCTGATGGGTAGAAAAAGGGGGTGCAAAATTAATAAAATAAATACCTTATAAGTTAACTCTATGGAGCTTTATATCTTTGATACTTATTCATCTTATTTATGATTGGCATTTGTTTTTTCGAGTTTTTCTCCGGTAAAAAATGTAAGTCTTTTCCCCCCTTTCATCCATTTGATTGATAACGTGGAGAGTTAGACAGCTGAGGATGGACGGAGATTTATTCGTGAGCCTTTCTTAAGCGTAAGACATTCATAGAAAACTTTTTATAGTAAAGAAATATACAAGTGAAGAAGGCATCTTTATATTATAAAATGATGAATATTCGGCATGAAAATAATTATTTATTTAATTAGATTTTTTTTTATTACAGCAACATGGCATTTTCTTTTTCTTCACCGCCTCTAATAATGCGTCCAGGTTATCAGCATTTAATTACACTAATAGGGACTAGGATGACGAAGGTATAATTTATTTAAAAAAATACACCCGCATTTACGTGGGGAGGATGGGAGATAATTTAGGAAAGAAACAACCTCAATACACACGGTCAGGATTCAAACCCTGAGATCGTCACCAGCAAATTTATAATAGAAGAGCTTGACACTTATTACATGTTTCCACAAACGTTGGTGGTAAAATAATTTAATAGAAGTCAACATTGAAATAAGCTCACCATATTTATCTTCCATATTTTGAAATTTACAACAAATGTTAAAAGTTACTTGCTTCGGTGGCCGCATGGTCTTTGGCATCACTCTCATATTAAACTAGACTGCCGATGACAGGGAGATCGGGGTTAGAATCCCGGTCAGGTGTTTTAAGGGGTTTTTTTTAATCCACTCTCCCCCCACACCAATGGGGGTACATTCGGGAAACCTTCATCATCCCCAGTTCATTAGATTAATAAGTGCATATGCCAGATAGTGAGAGCTGGTGTTAAATACATTTTTAAAACTGTTAAAAGTGAGGGCATATTAACATGAAAGATATATTTATAGGAATATATCTAGAAATTTTGTGAACCATCATAAAGGGATTTTCCTACAGCTGAATGATTATACTGACTATAGTATCGTCCACAGGACTAGTAACTATCGATTATAAGCACAACTGACTTGCGGTCAATATTTAAGTGTCGGCTTTCTTACGAATGGGTAGATTTAATTTTTACGAGGTGGTTAATCTGTTCGTAAAATAGATTCATTAGCTACTAATAGACAGTTCATGCCGTGATTTTTCCTCTACACCAAACGGGACTAATTATATTCCTGTGGTTGTGATGCAGTTGAAGCCCACTACAGCTGTTTTTTTACTAGTCCATTTAATTAATTATGTAAAGAGAGACTATACAGCAATCAATCTTTAAAGAAGTATTATTGCCAGCTTATGATAACTTTATAATTACTAAATTAAATATAATATATTCATACAATGACAAATTTTACTGACCTTCAATCAATATTAATTGTGGTTGAAAGTGGGCTTACTTTTTTTTTAATCATGATATATCCGCTATTCTTGAGATGAAACCTGTGGTTGTGACTTCACTAAAAGGCCAAAATTTTGCTGGTAGTAATAAATACAAAACCATCCATGGTAACAGATAACTTTGTTACTTGTCCAACCTGTTTGTCTGCAGATTTGATACGCAGCCTAAAAAAGTAATAAGACCTTAAGATGTCTCCATGTAAATACCCCTGCGATCATTTATTTCTGTGTTAGAATGTAGTGAAATGAAAACGCCGACTATTTGGATGTTTCTACGTGATAATTGGCTTTCAAGATCGGCCAGGGTATACACTATACAGGATACAGGCAGTATAAGATGCTAGGCAGTCAATAGATTGGGTTTTTGGTGACGAGGAAGTTGAAGTTTTATAATAAAATACTATTTCCTCACTAATAATAAACATACAGGAGAATTCCGAATATCCGAATTAATTCGTATTAAAATGTGGTTTAGAAAAATCGAATGAGTGGTTTATGAAAAAAATTATTGCCCATGGAAACATATTATAATACCAATATAATATTGAATTATAATAGTAACAGAACAAACTAAAATGTCTTAATTTAAAATAGATGAAAAATGAAAAATAGATACATGTAATTATAAATTGGATACTAAAGGATTGGAATAAATGATCACGTGGGATGGCCCAGCCAGGGAGGGGAAAGGGGCCTACGTTTTGGTTGTGGTATTTGGTTAGTAGACAATTCGGAATGTAGGGGTTAAGATAATCGTAGTTATGATGTAATATTTTTAGAGGGGCAAATAACCTATTATTATAAACAAGTTATCTCTAAAATTCATGCATAGATGACTCTTAGAATTCTATACTCGTTATGTAAGCTCAAATTCTTCGTCACCTGCTTCGGTGGCCGCATGGTATAAGGCGTCACTTTCTCAATATACTGGATGCCTGGTTCCAAAGAGATCGGGGTTCAAATCCCAGTTGGGTGCACTGAGGGTGGTTTTCCCTAAATGATTTTCCACTTTACTTCTACGCAAATCATTAGCGTAATTATTACAAATGCAAGTAACCTGAACAACGCTGTACTATTTTTTTAAACTCTCAGCCTAAGACAATCCAGCCTATTGCGAGCCTGACACCTTAAGACTTCATAACTACCAGTGCATTTGACTGATATTAGAAGCATGAGTTCCCATTTACAGCAGCTAGTATATTACAAGTATAGCACCTGAAAATGCTTAGCTTTCAGTACCCTTTGCCAATAGCTGAGGCTAGACCTCCTAGACGCATGCAATCCGGTCACTTGACAGCCTTACCCCTTAGACTGCGTGACTCCCAGTGTACCCTGGCCGAGATTCGAAGTTCAACTACCCTGTCAACGGCAATTCCTTGACCATCAATATGGAGGTGTCAAGTATTGCTGCTAGAATTTCATGTTGTTGTTTTGTTAGAAAGAAACTCATATTTTAAAACAAAGAAAATATATTTATTATTTTTGGCTCTATTCCAGATAATTCTGTGTTTCACTTTTATAAAAAAAAAATTAGTCCTTTAGACTTTATTGTCAGTAAATATTAATAAGGTCATTTCCCAAGTAGAGCATCGTCATTTATTCAAAAGTTTATATCAAATATTTAATCATAAAACTACTAAAACTCAGTTCACCGCATCGGTATACCTCGTCTGGTCTAATTTGAAAGGTATGGAAATTTGTGTTTCGAATCTTAAGTAAGTATACTAAGGGTGTTTTTTTCCTAAATGGTTTTCTAATTTCTGTTTCTACAAATGCGATTACATTTCCTCTAAATAGTATATTTTTCTTTCTTACTCAATTAGTGTAAACATGTGGATTGACGGATATTAAAACTTGGATGTATATATAGTTTGTCTACTTTTCTTCAACTATAAAAAAAACTGTTTATATAATGTTAAGTTTTTATGTTTTCATATAGATAAATATTGTAATCGTGAAACTTTTCTACCTCCAAATTGAATTGGTTCTTGGTTTATGTTCCCCCGAACTTAAAGTGGGGCTTACAATTTTGTCTGTTCCCATGTCTGTTTGTTTGTCTGTATCTGCTTTTCACAGCCGATTTTGTTTGAACTCGATTTTAGATGGTTATACCTCAAATATAAATTGTGATTTAAATTCTAGCTCTAAGATTAAGGGTTGTTTAGTAATGATTGAGTATTTAAATTCAATTTTATATTGATTTTTTTTAAATTGATGCGTATGGAGTGCCTTACGTTATAAATAGTTATACTGGTTATTTGTAGGAAAATTGAGCTAAGAGTAATTTTTGAAAATTTGAATTTTTTTGAAAATGCCTCTAATAATGTTGTTCAAAATATGTATCTGGGGAGCATTTTAATTAGTAAATAAGGGTTTAAGTTTGTTTTTATAAAACATATTTATATATTAGTGGTTGACTAATAACGGATTTTAATTTTAATTTATACATGGAATTGCATTTACAGTTTAGTCATATCATTAATTTTATTCATATGTTCAAACACAAGATTGACCTACCCATCACCAGCAATACAGTCATTTGCGAGTCTGACGCCTTATACCACTCTGCCATCAAAGCGAATGGTTAGATGTGAAGCTACTTAATCCTATTCACTTAGCTTATATATTATAAGTCATTTCTAGCCAGTATCGGCGCCAGAGAATATGAATAAAAAGAGAGTTTCGGTAAAGAAAAGTGGAGGATATAATATAACCATTTATATAGGCAATGTGTACCATTAGAATTTTTCCGATTGTCATAAAAGTTGCCATAGTCCTTTCCTCTAGAAGTCTGAAGATAAAGCTGAGAAATAATACGTCTTTCCTAATGACGTCATTTAAAAAGGGCAGGAAAAATAAATTCTTCTTCGAAATAGAGAAAAGTCAAATTCGTACTTGCGTTTTGAAAAACGAGCTTATTTCCAGAAAATATTGCTGATAAAATCTGTTATTTTAGAAAGATTCTGTCATAAGTATTTAGCCTCAGCTCTGGTCCTGATCCTCTGGACTGATTTGATGATATAAAGGGAATCAAGGCTCAAATCCCAACCATTTATACTGAGTTGTTTTTTTCTAAATATTTTCTTACCTTTCTTCCAAGCAAATGAAGGTATATTTGCCTTAAATGCTCCATTTTCCATTTATACCGCCTTAATGAGTATAATTTAATGCGAATATTCCGAGAAGCTAGTAGCACACAGCGATACAAAAAAAAGAGTATGAATATTACTATACATGCAGATTACATAATAAAAACAAAATTTTGGAATAAGAGGCTTATAAGAGGTATACTTTCGTTGAAAATACGATAATATCTCAGTTTTATTCTTCTATCTGCATACCATAAAAATATCAAATGTTTATAACCAAGTCGGTGAGCAAGTGTATTAAATGCCAGGCTTTTATAACTTGGTTTGTCAGTTTCAGAGAATTCAGTGTTCGTATCCCGAATGGCTGTACTTGGCATGTTTTTTTTTTTCATAAATGGCTTTTCAATACTCTTCCACACATTCTCGGGTACATTTGTTCTAAAGTCTACTTTCCTCATCCTGATCTAATTAGTGTAGTCCAATTTGTATAGCCCCAAGTTGTCCGGATAAGAATTATGTTCCTCATGCATTCAACGTGAACTTTATGAACAAGGACCACACAACCTACAAAGTTATTTAAGGTGGAGGTTTAAGGGACGCGAGAAAAGGCTGGCATTTTTGTTATTTTTATAGCATAACATAGAGCTTAATTTTATTGATAGGATGATATCAACGGATTTTTACTATCTGTCATGAGGATAGCAGTTTTGGACGAGAAACTTTTTTTAAATTAAGAGAAAAGTTGTAATTAGATTTCAGGACATCCTTGACATTTATCAAAGAACTGTTGAGGTCAAAGTGTGAAGAAAATTCAACTATATGCTTCTACTGGAGAATAATTTGATATATTTTGACAAAAAAAAATGGTATTGCTATAAAAACTTCAAAATTACTGCCAGTGATTGGTTGAACCTTCAAATCAGCTGAACACATTTTAACCTCCTACAATATTAATCGAAACAAATAACACTCGTCCTTGACTACTTGCCCAATACTCTGAGTATATTAGTTCAAACCCGTAACGGTAGGCACGCTGGATAAGATAAGCCGTTAACCTAAACCGGTGGTCACTGTTCGAATCCAAGTTTGGCTTACTTAGGATGATTTTCCCCTTAGATGTTCTTCCACACGCTCTCTACTCAAATGATGATACATTTCCTATATATTATACCCTTCTAGTCACCACCCCATCAGTTTAGGTATTCGGGTAGCCCAAACGGGCACAAGACGTGGAGCACAAAGAAAGGTCAACAGTTTAAGGTGAAAGGTTGTAGGAGCTCAATAAACCACTTTTATTTGGATGTGTTGCTCACTTTTACGGTGTTACCATGGAAACCGAGGATATTACTGGAACATTTTATAGGATCTTGGAGAGCTTAACGCCATTTGACCCGTAAGTGAAGAAATAACACGCAGCCTTAAAGATTTTAGTAGCTTATACGTGATATTTGATGAAATGATTACCTATTCTTAAACGATTGTTAAATGTATTTATAAGAGGCATTTGACGTGTACTTCCTTAACCCATTAACCCAACACAAGACCTACAAATTAACTTAACTGTTGAACTTAATTAACAATAAGTCTTCCAGCCATCAATTACCCGCTTTAGTGGGCACACGGGTGAACGTGCCTGTATCATCTTATTTGATTTTCCGATGATGCATAATTATGTTGGAGCTATATTCCCACACAGGTGTTTTCTCTAAATTGATTAACATTCTCCCTCCACCAAATGTAGGTATATTTACACTAAACTTACTTTCTCATTTGGATGTCCCGAGTGGGATGAACACTCCATTTTGCTCTTGAAAGTAGCAGTCTTACCTTGGCGACCATACTGTACTATGGTCCCATCTTAAAAGATGTGCCATGGCTGGAGCATGCAAGGTAAGTTTGTTACCTTTCAGAGTAAACGACTTGCGCTTACCTTAGTTCATTAGTGTGATGGGTAACAAAACAGTTATATCAATTGAAGGTTTTCCATTGTGTTGAGAATCGAACATAGGACCTTTAAACGTGCTATTGACTGAGATAAGTTGTCGCAATAGGTGCATAGTAAAATTAGCAGAAAATTAATTTTAAAAATCTAATTTTAATTCTTTATTTGAGCATATTATTTAAAATATTACTTGACATTTTAACTTATACCTCTCAATCATCTTAAGAAGCAACATCAGGGCTGATTAACTGAGAAGTTAATTACAAGATTAAGCTCAAACTAAAAAGTGTATTGATGTGCTGTTTTCTACTTCCTTTACTTTGTAACAGTTAAAATAGTATCAATGATTTTTTATTTAAAAAAATAATTTTTAAGTTTAGTTTAATTATTATAAAGATGATAAAACGGTTCTACGGGTTATAATTCCACTTTATTACATTATAATACATAAAACCAGCCCACGATGCGACGAATGATTCGATCTATATTATTTACCTATGTTATGGTTTATCCGGGGGGGTCATATGGGTTCTTAAGGTCGTTTCTCTTAACAAAGACGTGTCAGACTCATTGGAAGAGACAGTGGCTGCTATCTGCCACGTGTCGGAGCAGACATTTAGAGGATGAGATATGATGCACAAGTTGGAAATGTCTTTTTCCAAACGAGCTTCAGAGGAGGAAGAGGTTTGGGGGGGATTTGAAGGAGGCTCTCTACCTTTAGTGATAAATACCAGGGTATTTAAAGCTGCTAAGTCACGTCATTTGCACGACCCTAAAAGGGGGGGAAGACGGGCCAAAGAATACGACGTGAACCTCTTTTACACACTTATTGTAGTGGCCGAGCAGTATCTTTCTTTTAAAGCACCTGGTCCCCGTCAAATGGGGAGGTCAGGGTTCTAATCACCACTTATACTTACTTTTTAACAGTGGGCCACAAAACGACAAATGTTAAATGAAGTCATCAGAATCATCCCGAACAGAGGATGAGGAAAACTACCATCCTAGTTCAGGGCTTAGTTACCAACATGGCTATTACTAAGGTAGTCACTTAAATTTGGGGTTATGAACCACAAGCTATGGTCAGTATTTTGGTAGTTCTTATAGCAAAGACGTCTCTGGACTAGTAAATAATATATGTGTCAAATAAAAACATTTAGTCTAATCTTCTACACGTAGTAATCTTAACAATAATAATAATAGTAATATTTAGCACCGCGTCTTACTACCCGTTCGGTTTATACGCTTAAGTACTAATTACGCTAATGGATTAGGAAATGGGAGGGTTGAATTTAGAGGAAGTGAACCCGCATTTGCGTGGAAGTAGAGTGGAAAACCATTTAGGAAAACCACCCCAGTTCACCCGACTGAGATTAGAACCTCGATCTCCCCGTCCTCGGCGGTCGAGCTCAACACGACTAGCGCGTTAGTCAACTACGCCACCGAGGCAGGTAGTAATCTTAACAGTTCTTGAATAATTCTCACGGACATCACGGAATTCAACAAGACCTTTTATTTTTATCTAAAATGTTTCCTATCCAACGCAATTACACAAGAACCGATAAGAATTTATACACAGCAAATAATGACATTGTAATGGTTATAAAAATAATTGTTAGTACAAAATGCTGTGTAGATATAATCGGCTATGTTCTACAAATTGTCAAATTAATTTCAACAAAAGTTTTGTAGTTTTAACATATTTTGATAGCATCTAATGGAGAATTTTGTCACGTGACAATTTCAAGATGCTTGAATGAAGACGGCATTTTAGCTATTTTAAACAATTATGGTCCGAGAGAATCTGTTAATGATTTTCAAGGTGAGATCAGTTTGGATTATTAAAAATAATACTTAATTTATATTCTTAATAAGACTAACAATCAAAGTCTTAAAGAGTTTTTCAATAAAGTAGCCCTTTGTATTTTTGAACGCGTGATTAACATTATTGGCATAGTTTATGTAATTTAATTCACTATTCACCCTGACAGAAATTTGTAGCTATATTAGTTATTATATGTAGAGTAACTAGAACAGTATTATCGTTGAATTTTATAAAATATTATCTAGGCCTATTATGATAAGGCCTAAGGTAGACCTACCTCATATTTAATGTAGTTTAATAATTTATGTCCTAGTTCTATTAAATAATTTTATTTTGTAATAATTTGTTTGTTATTGCTAACTTGTATCGAATATAATAAGATTAATCTAATAAACATTGACCATTTTGATCTTAGATGCAATCACAACGTATTCATGAATAAAATAATTGTTTCAGTTAAATTTAATATATAATGATGGTTAATTTGAATGCTGGTAAAGTTTCCTAAGTTTATTTCATATTTTCATTTTATTTGTTAATTTCACAATTTATGGATGAAAACCTAATCGATATAAATCAATAGTGAATTTGTAAATTTATCACTTGGTAATCGACTGTACTGCTAGTAGTGATGGTTTTGTATTTCTAAACCCGCGTAACTCTGTAGACATTCACGACACACACACACACAAAACTTGTCCCTCGGGAGATATAATCTCGCTACACAAACAGAATTGGAGAGTGTAAATGATTAAACCGTTGAAGCAAAGATAATCACCGTACACATGTACAAATATTTAGTTCCATACACAATCTTCTAAAAGTATATCTAATTAATGTGGGAAGAGGTAACTAGCCTTTCGTTAAGCGCGCTTAAGTTAAATGTTGACTTTTGCAGGTGAAAACTTTCTTGTGGTTTAAAAGATTGTTCGAACTGGATTGAACCCTAACAATATTTTATGTATCAATGTCTATTTAAATTTAGAAGTTTTATTTTAAAGAAGACATTTTTGACTCAAAAAAGTCAAAACAAGACACATTTATCTTACGTAATCAACATTCCAAATCTTAATCACCATCCACTCCTTTCAAATAAATACACTAATAAGGTAAGGGTGGGGAAAGTATTATTAGAGGAAATGTGCCCTTATTTGCGTAGAGGGAGATCGGTAAAACATTCAGGGAGAACAACCCTCAGTACACTAGTCCTGGATTCAAATCCCAATCTCGCCGTTATTGGCAAACCAGACTAGACGAACCTTACGTTTAGTCTACGTACCCACCGATGCGAGATTTAAATGTATATTCAGGCCAAAATGCATTATATAAATTTCCAATAAACATAATAAATGTTAGAAGTGGTAGAGAGAGAGAGAGAACAGAATATCCGCTACAGTAGCTCAAGTAATGGACCAATCTTCCAACATAATCGGCTTTATAAAAACAAACGACCATCAGAAAGTTTCTTTGAACACTAATACACAGTAAAACTTGTTTATTTATTTATCCTCTATGACTTTAGTTAGGATGTAAATATGTACACGGTCAGGAATATCGGAGGTAAACCAATATAAGGAGTATTTTATCCCGACTTTTTTTTTTTTACTACGAAATAACTTTTGGGACGTGCAAAGCAATAACTTTGAGGTGAAGGCGACGTAGTTTCCAACAACTAACTCGCCGCGTGATGCGGAATAATCGTTTGTCTGGTAGTTCTAACATCGAGCTACAGAAGTTTAATTAAGTTTAACGACATGCCGTGAACTATCTTGTCACACACAGACATTATTTAAGGTGACATTTCTGTAGCGGCTGATTATATTTGACCTTGATTTACAAACTAAACTTAACTTATGATAGTACAATTCACAACTATCATACACACCCTTAATTATGTTCTCCTGGTATAAGCCATCAAGCATGCAATATAATGGATTTCTGGCGAAGAGAGGTCGAGGCTTGAATCCCGGCTGAGTGCACTACAAATAACATCATATCAACCAATTATTTTTTATTAATAAAGGTGGATTTATTCTTTTATACCTATCATCACTACCCTTTAAATTAAGTCATTAATAACCCTTGTGTGGAATTTAATATTTAAAAAAGAAATTCAAACACATCAACCTAGTCACAGTCGTACAGAAATAGCAAATTTTTAGGAATCAAATGGCATAGAACCTGGATTGCCTGTAGCTTTACTTTAGTTACATAACCATTCAGATAGGTAGCTATAAATAAACATAATCAGTAGACAATAGACACATATATCTTATATGTGTGAACCTTATATATCTAATAATGTATACATATATAATAATATTTATAAGTAAACACTAATCGTATACCATGACGAAAAATCCCTTCTAATAATTATTGTTTGTCTAAGTCACAGGATTTGTGGTAATGCTTATCTATGTTCAGATATTTTGTAATTGTTGTTTGAATCTACATTTTAAAACCTTATTTTAAAGACCTTAATCAATTTTTCTATGATATTTGGAACTTTATTTATCATAATAGCGTCCACATATTCCCCGAGTAACATAAATGATATAAATACTAGGGGCTGGGTTTGTCTACGACAGACGCAATCTCAAATTTCGCGCAAAATCTGTTCCCTGTTATTTTTATCTATTTTTAGGTCTTTCATAACCGTAGTTAACGCGACTTGAGTCCTTTGCTCTGTCAGGTTATCGAGGCGTATGAACAAAAAAAATGCAGCGAAGGACATACGATTCGGAAAGTGTAGCCTGAACCCAACATTATAAACTATATAAAATATTATTATAATGTATTTGTGTGTCACATTAAAACAAATACATTGTTAGCTTAAAATATTAAAAGCCGTATTTTTTATCCCTTAGTTACAGGATTATAAATGGAAATAACGGATTTAATGACTGTAGAAAGATTCGAGTAGGAAGAACACTATCTCACATTTACAAAATAAACTAAAATTATATTTATGTATTCATACATCAAGCCATATGTTATCCAACTATATATTTTGATAATAACCAATACCAATAAAATTATATTACCAATATATTTAAATACTATCAAAGTTGACGTAAACAAAGTCCTACTATAGTTTAGCTGAAGTTATTAAACTAGTTCTACTATAAGAATAAGATAAGGAATATAATAGTCAATCAAAAGAAACATAGATGGTACAAGTTTGTTTGCGAAAAGTCATACTTATCTAGTTGAAAGGCAAGTATCAGTGGTGAGAGAGAAAAAAAAATGTTCGAATTCTTTTATTTAGTTTCTATGGAATATTAAATCTTGTAAAGTTAATAAATACTTTTAAAAAGAGAGCCGACCTGAAATGAAGGAGAAAACAAAGTATGAGTATAATACATTTCTATATACAATCCTTGATAATAAAAAAAAGCCCGCTTTTATACAGGATGAATACAAATTCTCAAAGTTTCTTAAATTTCAAGAAGGGTTAAATGTACAACAAAGAGTGTCGTTTAATACTTGTTTTAAGAATAAGTCGACATTTTTCAAATGAAATAGCCCATTGTATTTATTTTTGTGGGAACTTTTGAAATAACGAGTGTAGGCAGATCCTTCTACGAATATTGACAATTTCTTGGCAAAATTACATGCTGCTTGTACAACCTGCTATACTGGCATGTTGCGGCATGTATAATATATCTTAATATGACGTAGTGACGCCTGTCTCAAAATACGTGGTGGCCGTTTTGACTACCTACTACGAGTATAGGAATGGACGATACTCGGTTGTGAGTAAAAAAGAATTTATAATGGCACTGTGCAAGTTGTGCCGATCATTACCTTGCCTGGAAACAATGATGAATGTGACTGACTGGCTGTGTCATCAATTTCTAATACCAAGACATAAAACGACGTTCGTTTATCTTAGGCATGGGTACAAATAATATTTAAACCTAGAACACGATTTTCCACAAAAATTGTAAATTATAAACATCTGTATATATATATATATTTATTTAAAAAATTAATAGCTTGATTCAATACCTTAACTTCCACCTTTGTTTCAATTTAAAAAAATATATTTAAGTGAAGAATTAATTCACGATTGAGACCAAAATATCTAGCTTTCTTAGTAATTTTGTATTTCTTGGTTGATGTGAAGCGTGGTCTATCCCTTTGTACCAATAAAATAAATTGAAAGTTCTTTTAGAACAAAGTACTGAGAAAGATATTTTTTCCCCAAGAGGGATGAACAAACAGGAAAATCTAGAAAGTTACATGATTAAGAACTTCATAGGTTTCATCCATCCCCAAATATATTAAGGATAATAAGGGCGCATCTGGTGAGATGGGGTGGTAATATGGCGCGTTTGGGGGTTGACAGGCGTATACACAACATTTAAGTTGGACAACCTGAATATATACCACCGCTTGGTAGACAAAGCCGTCGATGGAAGGACAAAGTAAAAAAGGATTTAAAGAAGGTTTGGTGTCAGATTTGGGATTGGATGCAGTTCTCAGGATAGGGTTGAATGGCGAGCTTAAGTGTTGGTGGCCGCGAACTTCCGAGTTCCTTAAGGACAGAGAGTTAGTTAATCGTTTTGTATTTAGTTTTTAACTAGATTGTTAAATTTTGGCTAGTAGGAGTATTTCATACAACTTAAAAATATATATAATAGCTGTAATATTATAGTTAAGGACTAATTTGTACAAATAACCTCACATAATGATTTGTAATAAATTGGCTTAAGTTATATAATAGTTAAATTAATGGTGAAGCAATTACCCGCAAAGGTGGCCACATGGTATTCGGCGTAATTCTTTATATAGACTGAATTGCCGATGACGGGGAAATCGGAGTTCGATCCATTCAGGTGTACTGAGGGTGGTTTTCCCTAAATGCTTTCCCACACTCTCTCTCTCTCTCTCTCAGACACACAAACACACACACACTTTCTCTAAACTCTACCTTCATCATCCCTAACCTATTACCATATTTAGTACAATAGGCGTATAACCTGAGCGGTTAGTAAGACGTGGTGGTAAAAAATAATAATGTAAAACCATATTACATTTGAACGCTTTGTGTATTGACAGAGATACGTGGTATTAATTTTCAAACTAGATCTTGGTATTTGTTAGATATTAATTTTTGCCCAATTTAATATAGAATATGGTTTTCTCATCAAAATTTAGAGAACGTGCTTTTTTAAAAAAAAAAATTAGTATGGTTAACGAAATTCGGAATTCCTCCTAGGCCTAGTTGTTTTACAATTTTGGTTTGTTTTGTTATAAGGAACCACGCTTTGAATAGATACGCAAAATATTTTACGCGCCCTGTAAAGGGTGTATTGAGTCCCTATTTAAATATTATTTATAATAATTGGATAATGTATGGACGCTATTATGACTGGATAAACAATGTCTTCTTAGTTAGTTCTAAGAAATTGGTCTTATGATGTATATTCTCGTAAAAATTTGAAAACCTCTGAACTTATGTTTAGCTTTACTACAGGCCCTGTGCTTTAGATAAACAAGGAAGGCGATTTTTTCGCCTGTGACCGGAGACTGGTTTTAAGTTGTTGTTGTTGTTGTTGTTTTTTTTAGCAAAGTTAGCGGAATTTCATAATTCAATATGTCAACTGAGTATTGCTAGCCAAGACTTCCGTTGCCCTTTTCTTTTTAAAACTATTCTGTTTCTTCGTTCTAGATAGCTTGAAGAATAAATGAAAGAGGCGTGAAAGCGGGTATCAAAACACGTCGAGAAAGTTATGGATTCCAAAAAGAAAATCGGTGAACAGCCAAATTACTTCATACCCGCCAACTTTCATCGTACGTCTCCCCACGAACTTTTAATCGAAACCATTTCCTTCTTCTTTCCATCCGTTTCCTTTTTCCCTTATTTCCTTTTTTCTAACCAATAAAACTCTCACTTTAGAAGGTGAAAGAAGGTTTTTGGCAAATGGAGTGTGTTCCATTGGTTCTTCTTTTCTTCTTTTATTTTCTCTTTTGCTTCAACTCTTTACCTTTATTTGATCCTGGTGATTTGTCCCTTTACGCTTTCTTTTTTAAAATATATTTTATTTCAATGACTTAGAAGAAATAGTTGTTTTTTTATTAACTAAACAATGATTTTTTTGGATGTCTGGGGAAAAAAACATAATATTTTTATACGTCGTTTAAGGGATGGTCAAAAATAGCTATCACTATTCTCAAAAGTGTAAATAATACTTCCAGACATGTGGTAACGTAGGCAAAGGTGTCATTTTGTCTTACCATGACTGATGGCTACAGAGAAGTCAAGGTTCAAATCCAAGAAGCATCACTGAAATATTTTATTTTCAAAAAGGGTTTGACCATCTTTCTCCACTCAAATGTGGTTAGGCTTTCACTACACCTTTATATTCTACCATCCACATCCCAACCCCATTAATGTAAAAATCCATATACTTGAACGAGCAATAAGACGCGGTGCACACACTAAAATAATATTCACCCAGTCACGTGGGCTAAGACATCAAGCTTGCAATAGACTAGATTGAGATTTGTGGGGTAGGTCGGGGTTGGAATCTAGTCCGGATACACTGGGTGTGGTTGTTTATATATATCTTCTTATATATATATATATATCTTAATTATTCTTCTGTACGTATGTATGTCACTGAACTCCTCCTAAACGGCTGGACCGATTTTGTTGATTTTTTTTGTGTGTGTTTTAGTGGGTCCGTGGATGGTTTAGATTCACAATTGTACCCGGTAGGTGGCGCTGCATTCGGGTTCTAGGATTATTTTTTTTAGGGAATTTTTTGGGGGAGAGTTTTTTTTAGATTTTTTACATATCAGAACATGTAAGCTCAAAAAAAATTTCGATACAGCTGATATTTGTGGAGCTGTGGGCGAAATGCCAAAAATAAAAAGATGTTTTATTTTGTATGTTGTCTTGACAAACACTGAATTTGTAATATTTGTGTAACTCACTAATTGGAGTTCATTGTGAATTTTTAATTGTAATGATCACATAGTATTTGTTTTATTATCGAAATAAATTATGCCACTCAAACGAAAAGCCAACGTTCGGGCAGGACAACGTCTGTTGGGTCCGCTAGTATTTTATATAAATGGTGTTTCTGCCCCTACCAATGCCAGTAATGATGCATTCATTAATATTATCTTTCTCATCCTTACCTAATTTTTTTATCCGTTTAGATTAACAGCATAACAGCATAATTTAATTACGTGTTGGAGTATGAATGAGAAAGGAAAAAATTAGAAAAATTGTACTCGGCTTTGCGTGGATGAAGATTGTAAAACCATTTATAAAAATAATATTATCAGTAGATTTGAACCACGGATTTCCTGTCACTATTGAACCAGTTTAGGCGAGCTCATCATTTAGGCCAGGTGTCTACCGATTGGAATTATAGTTTTTCTCTAAATATATAATATAATTAAATCATAAGGAAAGAGAATGTATTCGCGAGGTTGTTGCCTATAATATTGAAGTATCAGCATCAGGTCTACATTAGATCCAAGATTAGTTATACATTCAACCACCAAACTCTGGAGTCCAAACATTATGTGTGAGATGAGTTCTAAAATCGCTAATATTGTTTTATTGTAGCTCTGTTGATTATGTACCTGGTGCATATCCTTATCCTTCAGAAAAATTCAATCAAAGTGTTAACTTTAATACTCTGTAGTGTATATATAGAGTATTTTTTAAATTTTAATAGTTGAAGAATCTTGCGGAAAAATTATAGTATTAATTTTTATCGTACTTATCTAATCAATGATGGGGGTATGTAATAATTAGTTCATAAGGGTAAGGCCACCCTTAGCAGGCATGGGACCATGAGAAAATTTCATTTGCGGGCCCCCAGTTGTATGCCTGCCCCTCCTCCCTTGAAACTCCTCCCCCCAACAAAAATATATTTAAAAACATAATTTTGGTCTAGTTTAATTAGAGTAGTTTACACGTATATACCAATTTTCAGCCTATATGGCATTAGGAAATGAATTAAAAAGATAAATACATGTAAAAAATCATTCTAGAAGCCATGTTTTTACACATACAAGAGTTGATCTCTCCCAAAACTTTCATTCGAACTTATCCCCCAACGAAAGTGATCTGTACAAGGGTACAGATAAAAACTTTGTCAAGTTAAATTATATCGGTTAATGCGTTCAAAAGGTATCGTGATACGTATCCACTACAAGCAGACAGACAAATGCAAATCGGTGGAGTTAAAATGGAGAACTTGTTTCACCGGTTCGATAAATCAAACCACACGTTATGTTTTTATTTGTTTTTACAATCTAACAATATTTTCTAGATCACCTTTGCAGAAAGTCTACTAAACAAGTGCGCAAGATAGAATTCACAACCCAAATTATTCTATCCCTCTGTCACATAAGCAAGCACGGGGTCCCCAAGTATTGGAGCCCTTTGCTGACGCACCGTTTTCACACTCCTTAAGGTGTCCCTGCATAAGGGCATTGGTGTTGTTTGTGTATTAGACTCTAGCTTTATCCTGGTACAAAGTATACCTGGAGAGCTATTAATGCAGTAGTTTTCATACCCCGCAGTCTCTGACGTAACCACAACAGATGAACATGTTTTGTTGGGGTTCTTGTTTATCTGCAGTTCATGTGATTTGTCCTCTTCCCCCCTATCCTTAGCTCCTCCTCACATCCGATCCTATAGAAACCTTTTATCTAGTTGAATCTCCATTGTGTGACTTTTTTCTTCTTTTTTTTATACTGAATTGAGAAAAGCCCTTTTATTTTCCATTCATCATCTTGATGGGGTGAAGGTCTAGAAGGATATAGAAGGAAAAGGACTTATGAAGTCACATGGAGTGAACAAAAAGTAAGGGATGAATGTAAATATACTCGCTACAAGCGCTGTATATTAATACATATGTTTAGAGATGAAATATCTTGAGGTTATTTTAATGTTTCTTTTTATTTTTTATTTGAAGTAACTCAAATGGTGTACCATGCTCTTACAGTGTTAGTTTTATACAACCCAGTGGACTCTGACAGTCCTTCTACAGTGATTTCAACGCACTGGACCGTACTAACCGAACTGAAAGTTTCAATATGTGTCTGGTAGGTCTAGTGTCAGCTGGCGACATGCCATCCCTTGTCTACTTCTACGGAGAGAAGAGGTAACTGTCTGGCTCTACAAGTGGAAACACAAGATGTCAATTGAATCGGATGGAACGGAATTAAATCTTCTCTCAGGGAACATATCGTTATACCTGTCATCTGTTATTGTATTCCTCCCTTTTCCTTCTATCATCTTTATCCTTGTTAGTTTATGTCTTGTATTCTCTTACTATTGTGTTTACCTTCGATCTGCTTTGTGTTGATTAGATGAAGATTATTCCTATTCTAGTAATTATCTGTTTGGATTATCCAAGGGGAAGGATAGGGTAGCTTAAAATATCGCTCCACTGCACTAGCGTGGAAAGAGTATGGGAAAACCACAGTGACAAATAATATGTTCCCAATTGTCCTAAGCCGAGATACGATTTTCTACCTTCCCATAATCGGCAACCAGTCTATTAAGAGCCTGATGCCTTAGACCATGTGACCACTGGCAGGGATAATGTTCTTGGTGAAACTTACCATAGATTTCAAAAACCATGACTATAATATTAATCTCATATAAAAATATATCGTTTTTATTTGTTAAAAACTGAGACAATTGTAACTTAACTTATATTCCTGGTGCTCATTGATGATACTACTGTTAATTAAGACGTTAACCCACCTGTTACAACATATTACTGTTAATTACTCTCTTCTCACCCTTCCATAAGAAACGTTATTATTTTTTAAATGTGTAAATTTCTCTGTTAGTATTTTCAGCGCAGGTTAATGTAGACAGTCCAATTTACTTAGGAAGTGCTTTTAATAAAATATGATGGAATTTTTGTGATCAATATTTATAAAATTTTCTTATATAATTAATTTTATTTTGTAGAGTTAGGTAATGATTTTCTAAAGTTATAGCAGCGGATGACATGAGATAATGTATGAATATGAGAAATTAGAGCAAGCAACATGTAGGATATAGCTGTCGGATAAGGCCCTTCCTATGAAAATGAAAATTGGACTATAGTTAAAATGTCATAGTAAAATAATTTTAAATAGAGATTATTTAACGACAAAATGCCACTATCTTATAGGGGTATAAATTACTGATATTGTGGATCACGTGGGCTAAATAAAACGTCAAGCTGTTGGGCAGGTCAAAGTTAGCATCTAGGCTGGTGGGGGGAGGGAGGGAGCGGATTAAGGGTTTTCCTTAATGATTATTCAATCTCATTCTACCGAAATGCGTGTATATTTCTCCTGAATACTTCCTTACTCATCCCTACGTAACTATCAAAATTATGTTGGTATCCCAGATGGGTATTAAGACGCTCTGCACACACACACACACACACACACACACACTACACACACACACCCACACACACTCAAACTATATCGATTGACAAATTAAGTCAAAAGAAACAGCTGCAGATAAAGGAGATGATTTATTTATGAATATATGTTAGGAGATTCTGCAAGCTTTTGAGCTGTTAACTGTCCTTTCTATACATTTATATATCATGTAATAATAAGCTTAAACAAATAAACTCTTTAGTTATCATTTTATTTAAATAAATTCTTTATTCAACTATGATAGCTTGGCTATTTAATCCATCTTAATTTATCGCTAAACCAAAGATTCCAAATAAATAATCTTACTATTTGGTTAACCCTTTAACCCGTTTAATCTTTTATTATTACTATTATTATTTAGCACCACGTCTTACTAACCGTTCGGGTTATACGCTTAAGTACTAATTACACTAATGGATTAGGAATTGGGAAGGTGAGATTCGAACCTCGATCTCCCCGTCCTCGGTGATCTGGCTCAACACGACTGGCGCGTTAGCCAACTACGCCACCGAGGCGGGTTGTTTAATCTTTTGATCTAAGGTCCCGGTTCTATTCTTAGCTTGGTAAGGAGATTGGGGATTTGGTATATTCTATAACTAAGTTAATGTGTAAGTCTTTTCTGAAATTAGTTTGTTCACAATATTAACATCAATAAACCTAGTATGTTTATAGCCTGAGCGGTTAGTGAAATGTAGCGATGATAAAAAAAATATAATTATGATCAAAGTTCAGATGAAATACATCAGACCAAGCAATTACCCACGGGAAGGAGAGCAAATAGACCCAAAAAATAGTGATGAGGGAAAAGTCTTATAGTGCTGAAATTTTAAAATATAACACTTGTTAGAAATACATATTATTTTTTATATAGAACTATAATCACAAAATGAAAAATTCCATAAATTAGAGTATAACGATATACATTTTCCTAGATATGTCAAATATCTTAGTCAATATTATTACTTTCTATTACTTTTCGGACAGAGAAGATCACGTTGGCCCTAAGAGGTCTAATGGCGTTAACGGGTACGTTCTATTTATTTTTTAGCACCGCGTCTTACTACCTGATCAGGTTACGTGCATATATACCAATTACGCTAATGAGCTAGGGTTAAGTAAGGTTGAATGTATAAGAAGTGTACCCATATTTGTGTGGAGGCAGAGTGTAAAATCATTTAGTAAAAACCACACTCAATACACAAGACTGGGATTCGAAGTTCGATATCCCTGTCATCGGCAGCCAAGTCTAGCACAAGAGTGTGACACCTTAGACCATATGGCCACCGAAGCATATTACGTTCTATTGATAGTGAATACGCGCGTATATTATTAGGTATAGTAAAATAATACTTTAGATTCAAGTTTAATATAAAAACTGTATAATTACTGTCCACATGTGAATAAGAAAGGGATGAATCTTGAAACTTGAAACTTGAAATTTTGAAAGCTTCAAACTTAAGGAATTATTTACGTGAGGGTACGTGTGCAAGTTAAGGCTAAATATTTGTGCTCCTGAAGGTAAATATCAACTAGAGGGATAATATTTATGGTGTATCCAATTCAATAAACATTTACTAAATTACCTCAATTGAGAAGAAAAGTCCATAAATTGTGTTTTAATTTCAAAGTAACGCTTGTTAATAAGGTAGTGTTGATGAGTAAGAACGTTAACTGACAATACCTAATATTATTATTAATTTATTAAATATGAATAGCTGTCTTATTAATATATTTTTATACTTTCATCAATGGGCTTGAGGACTAAATGTTAGATACATTTTAACTGGTTTTCTGGTGATGTTAAGGTCAAGGTTCAAGTCCTTGCTGTGTGTACTGAGTATTATTTTCCCTAAATTGTTTACCACTCTCCCTCCATGCAAATTCGGGTAAATGTATCATTAAAACCTCCTCAGTTCTCACCTATATTCTATTAGAGTGATAAAAATGCAAATATCTATTAAAATCTTTCATTTTTTTAAACAATTAACATTGTTATTTTAACAAAATAGGTTTAATTTAAAAGTTGAACTTCAACGAAAATAAAAAATTTGAAAACATAATTGTATGATTAATTAAACGTTAACAACGTGATTTTAGGGAAGAATTGTTAAATTTATCCAATTTTGTTTTTGTATTCTAAAAATTAAAGTTACCTAATATATAATATTGCTAATTTATTGTTCAAAAATATGCAATTTAATAAAGTTAAATTTGGCCTCTATAACTTTTTAATTGCCAAAAGTTATAAAACAATAAAATTAGATTGAATTGTTAGTATTAGTAGTGTTTAAAAACTACATTGCATTGTTTTCCTGTTGAAAAATTTTGGAAGCCCCTTTAAATCTATAAATATAACCATACTAACAGGCATGTATAAGGAATTGCCTTACAGATATATCTAACGGCGTTAAATGTATTAACTAAATTTCTCACCTATTTCAATGAAGCATGAAATTACCAGAAGCATCAAGCTTTCATTCTGATTGTGTGTCTATTAATTTATAGTGATAACCATAAATATTTGAAGTAATTATGAAAATCACAAGAAATATATAAATTTTTGACCTTGGAAGTTTCAAAGATACATAAAACCTAGCATTTTGTTCACATATAGAAGTGACTTTAAAATCTAAAATGTTGATTTTTTATTAAGATTAATACACTACAAACAGTAAAGTTAAAAATCAATATTTCCACCAAACATTCCGCAAATTTAATTGTGACAGTATAATTTTGGTAACTTCAAAAAAAAAATCCTTTGAGTAAAGTATTGTTATTGTTAGATTTTTTTGAACGTGGGTGTTAATTCCATTCATCCCTTCTATTATTACTCTTTAATATATTTTAATATTGATGATAAATTATAGCCTATTAATTCCTTGCTAGTTTGATTAAAAAACATCGTGATTATAAATGTAATGTTCAATTAAATTATCTTTCAAGAGTGACTGATAACTGTATCAATGGATACGTGGACAAAGGCATCAGTAGCTTCTAGTACGGATTGCTGGTAAAAGAGTAGGTCAGTGTTCAAACCTGCACAGGTGTATTGAAGTGTATTTTTAGTAACTAGTTCAATTTTTCCTTAATTCAAATGTGAGTACATAGTTTTATCTAAATTCTATCATCATCCTTACTCTTTTTTTAATTTAATTTAGCACCGCGTCTTACTACCCGTTCGGATTATACGCTCAATCTTACTCCATAAGTGTTAATATGATAATAGCTTGGAAGTATATTAGGGTGTTATGCAAAATAATAACGACTATAAGGTTTTAAACGTAATACGTTGTGTGTTTACTTACTAACCATCCAAGCTACCTGCATGATTGCACTAATTGTAGGGATAAGAAATTCAGAATGTAGAGGAAAATGTACCCACATTTGTGAGGAGAGAGATCGGTGATCTTTTTTAGCCAAAAAATATCCTCATAACAAGACGTCAGGATTCAAACCCTAACCTACCAAGTCACCGTCAAACCAAGAAAGATGATGCGCATGCCTCATCCCACGTGTCCACCGATGTGGGCTCTATTATATTGATCATCCTGCTGCTGAATAACGGATTGTTCTAAGACTAACTTAATTTCGGAGATGAAAGTGGATGACCATAGCCATTTATCGTGTGGTTCCTAACAAAGGCGTCCTGCACCGGGTCTCCGTGTGGTTCCACAGGCGCATGCGCCAGATCAAGTGAGGGAATGGAAAAATAGTAGGGGAGCGATGGAGAGATGCCAACAGCATGTTCCCCATATTAGCGGCGGTAAATTTATACCCCTAGTAGTGTCAAGCCGCAACCCGCATGGATTGTGTCCTTGGATAAATTTAAATTAAGGGGGGGGGACAGTCACTATATATTAATCTCTGCAATGGGGATTTTAGTAGAATCTTAAGGGACTTCAAGTGATCTTTGAATTTATTTTATTACATTTTTTCACGCGACATTCAGGCTGTACGCATATGTACTTATTACGATAATGTTCTAGGAATGAGAAAGATTGAATTTAGAAAAGTGTACCTAATTTTTCAGTAAGGGAGAGTTGAAAACCATTTAGGAAAAACCTTCCTTGGTATACCTGACTGGTATTCAAATCTCAATCCCTCCATCATCGGCATTTTAATCTATTGCGATAATCACGCCTTATACCATGCGGCCACCCGAACGGATGAGATTTGAATTAATCTTAACATTTGGGAGGAGGAATGTAGAGATGGAATTATTTTTCTAAAATAAACATATTTAAGTAACCTTTCTTAACATGCTAAATTTTATAAAAATAACTTGGACGTAAAGAGTAAAAATACTATAAAAGTTCTCACTCAATATATTGATTTTATAACAAAAAATTTTCATCTAAGGAGTACAAATGGTTTTTCAAAAGGTTAATAAAAGTTTGAAATGATTCAAATCTCGCTTTAAGCCCGAGGGCAGGACCGTACCGAAGGGAAAGGAAAGATGGGGAGGAGGGAATCAAATCCCTCTCAAAAGTATTACTAAGGATGTATTTTTAAAAATTCTTCTATAATACATTGAAAAATAGCTTATAAAAGTACTATAAAATTAATAGAAACCACAATTTCTGCCTATATTGTTTAGCAAAAATATTTAAACTATTTCAAAAGGGATTCAATATAATAAAAACGCTTACAAGCTAGCGTGGATAGCTGGTGAAGGAGATGTCAAGGTTCGAATCTTGGTCGAGTGTATATATCAATGAGATTTTCGTATTCTCTCCTCATACCCATTTGAGAGAGCTTTACCTAAAACTACTATTTTACTCAGTACCGCTTGGACAAATCCATTAATTACTCGTAAGATACACCCATTTCGGTGGCTGAATTATCTAAGGTGTCTCTATATACTGGATTGCGAATGATGGAGAGATCTAGATTTGAATTTCAGTTGAGTGTACTGAGAGTAGCTTTTCCTCAATAGTTTTCCCCTCCTCCTTCATGCAAGTTTTGGTAAATCTCCTCTAAATTTAGTCTTCTTAATTCTTAGCACATGAGTGTAATTAGTAAATATGCGTATATTCAGAATGGGTGGTAATACATGGTGCTAAAATTAAAAACTCATAATAAATATACTCATAAAATATCCATATCTTTAGCAATATTTTTTATTCGTTCTTATCTGTACCAATTTATATTCACTCTTTTACCTCTATTAATTCTCTATGTTTTTTATTGCCTCATTTCATTCTCTTTATAAACTACTCCACTTGTATTACTTTTTTGCTTTGCATTCATATACAAGTACCCTAGTTTTAAAAATTTTAATTCATTTTCATTTTATTAATATATCTACTGTGAATATAAAACTTTATAAAAATAACATAAGTTTTGTGTGTGTGTGTGTTAAAACCGTTTCATTGCTTGAATAGTATAGATACAAAGGCATTTAATTTTAAAACATAATCTTTTATGTGATACCCTTTGTGCCCTTTGATAAAACCTTCATCTAAATTTGCTCATGATATTATATTAAAATTAGGAAATAAATAAATAAACTATGACGTAGTGATTAGGTTTTTGACTAGATTGGTGATTATTTGATGAGATGACTATATAAACGTGTTAGGCTTTAGGCATAAAATTAAATGTTACTTTAACACTTTATCAATGCTACCCAAAGTTTTATAAAGTTGTAAATATAAGGTATATAAACTAATCCCCTTATTTGGAGATTAAATTGATACAAGAAAACCCCTATACAACCTTTTTCTTCACAATAAAGTAGTACGGTTAGTTCCCTGACGCCTCTTGAGCTAAATATTGTTCTGAAAGGTTTAAGGTCTTGTCTGAAGTTAGTGTACGCTCCAACGAAAGATTAATGCTTCGTAAGCTACTATTTAAAAAGCTTTATAAAGTTATCTGTAAGAATCAAACAGCCAAAAACTACTATATTTGTTTTAGTGAGGATTTACTCGCATCTAGATATCATATTCTGAAAAATTGAAAAATGGAACCTGGACACGGGAATTGAAACAGAGACCTTTGGCTTAGTATGCCAATTCTCCAACCACTGAGCTGTCCAGGAATCATCCCGTTCTTAGCGTCATTATTCACTCATATTTTAAGGCAGAGTCTATGATGGACGTGCGTGGCTACGTTATCTGATAGCTCGTGATCTTAATAAAACACACATTTGTAGCCAACTATTTCCGTAAAATATGAGTGAAGAATGACACCTGCGCACGGGACGATTCCTTGATAGCTCATTGGTTAGAGCAGTGACGTACTAAGCCAAAAGTCCTGGGTTCGATTCCCGTGTCCAGGTGTCATTTTTCAATTTTTCAGAATATGTCATCTGTAAGTCAAATATTGGTTTTATATGCGTGCTACTGCTGCTCTGATTTAAGTTTGTAGATTTACTGAAAGCGGAGTTTTTAGCGGCGTAACCTACACATCGTGAATCGGCTGATTGAAGCTTAAGATTAGTCAAATAATGGTTAAGGATAAGATTAATATTTGAGCTTCTCTCACAATTTAAATTGGCGCTAAAATAATTAATTGTTCTATGAAGTTGATTAATAATATTTTTATGCATTCTATAAATGAAATGTTTCTTAAAAATTGAATTTTATTGTAAATAGTTAATTTATCAAGCGATTTAGAACGTAGATCTACCAAACAAAACATACGTTCTATAAACTAATTAGTCCTAATATATAACAGTTGTTACCAATAATAGGTCATAGTTTGAGAAAGCTGTGCTACCTACATTGGTGAACATGTGGGCTAAGGCGTTAGTATCGTCTGGTATAGTTTGCAGGTGACGGTGATATCATATTTCAAGCTCCGGCCGGGTGTACTGAGGGTTATTTTTCTTAAATGGTTTCTCAGTCTCCTTCATCCCAAATGTAGGCACATTTCTTCTAAATTGTAACCTAGCTCACTATCGTAGCTAAATTCCAATAGCTTGAATAATTATTTAAAGGACGCGGTGATGAGGCATTATGAACCAACTATTAATAATATTAATTCTAGTTTTAAGAATTATTTTATATTTAAAAAATAATAATTTATTTGCATGCATCAATATTGCTTACGTTATTTCGGAGCATATTAGAATGCTGTAGCAGCCAGTCATAAATTCATTAGAACGTCGCTTTTACTAACGCTACGCGTTGAAACGTAATTTGCTTGACCCAAACCACTATCATGACTCAAAGGTAATTAGTCCTTGAGACCTAATTACAGCATCCCAGTTAATAATTTTCTGTCAACATATAATTAACTTAACATATGGTTTCATAGCATATATTCCATGTAGTTCGTGACAAAGCTGTACAAAGGATTCAATCTATTAAATTATGTTATGTTAATTTACACTATTAATGGGTATTAATATATAAACTGCACGTTTATATTTTAAATTAAACATAAAGATATACTCTCAGAGTATACAAAGCATAAATGACATATTTTAAAAATCATTAATTATTGACAGAAATGGTCCTTAACTCAGCCTATTACTCAGTATAGATACATAATGTTAACACTATTATCAAAGAGTCTTTGTTGTCAAAACTATAGAAAATTGATTACGCATAATAGTTGGGATTAGAAGTAAAATAGGCCTACTATAAAAAGGGACAAAATACTTCAATTTGAAGACAGTAAAGAGAACCAAGCTAATAATGAAAATGTGAAATTTTTGTAACACTTGTTTTCATGCCTGTCTACAACATATTTGTTATAATATCAACCATCCTAATAACATTAAGTTTTCAATTGCTAGATGAATGGAAAGTCAGGCTTTGTTTGTAAAAAGAGTAACTTTCTCTCAGTTACTATGTAAGAGTGTATAAGATTAGAGTGAACTAAATTACTTATATTTTTATTAAATAAAAAATCTCAAATCCGGCTCTTTTATATTTAAGTGAGCAAATGTTTCAACTTTCTAGTAGGGTTTGGAAAGACCACATACACGTTAGGCAATTATATAGGGCTAGAAAATCGATAAAATCTTAGCTGGTTTTGAAGCTCACCTGCGAAATTTCAGTCTTCTAGGTCTTTTGAGATTTAAGATTTTTTTTTTTAATTTTGTTTTATAGGAATCCCTCCAGTTTGGAGACCCCAGGGGTATTTTCGGTCACCAACTATTCCTGTATTATTTTTGGTTAGGGGCTATCTGTGTGCAACATTCCTTCCTAATTAGCTTCCTAATTATTTTGAGATTATTTGTGCTAAGGTTTTTTTAAATACCTTCCCCATTTTAGGGCTCACAATGGGAATTTTAGGTGACCATTTAATATGGAAAAAAAATCGTAAATCCAGCTTCATCTGAATATGTCCCGTGATTTATAAATGTGCAAAATTTCAGCACTAAGCAAAATGTAAAAATAGAGCATCACATTTTAAAACAGAGAATTAATGAAATAATATACACTTTTAGAGAAACTTTGAGAAAATAGGAATATATCTGACCAGAAAAAAGTAGGACAATCAATTCACACTTTTCAAAGTACCTCAATTAAAAATATATTTTTTTTCCTATGTATCGGAAAATATTTGTTTTATAAAAATATATTTCAAATAAAATATTTTTATTTTTAATAGTTCTACAACTTTATAACTATAAGTTATTTCGTATCTCAAATAGTTGAGAAGATTTGATCAAAATTGGAAATTTGATTTAACGTAAAGTACCTTAAAATTATGTACTTGGAAAAATGAGAATTTCACTTTTGTTTACTATGTTAAACAGTGCCTAAATACGAATTTATTCAAAATCGCTGTATCGGAATTCAAGAAAATCGATTTTATCTCTTTTAGCCCTCAGAAAAATAATTAATAAAAAATTCCGGCTCCATTAGGTTCTGTCCCCCCATGGTTTGGTGATAATAATAATAATAATAATAATAATAAATAATAATAATTATAATTATTATTAATAATAATAATAATAATAAATAATAATAATTATAATTATTATTAATAATAATAATAATAATAATAAATAATAATAATTATAATTATTATTAATAATAATAATATAATAATAATAATGATAATTATTATTAATAATAATAATAATGATAATTATTATTATTAATAATAATAATAAATAATAATAATGATAATTATTATTAATAATAATAATAATAATAATAATAATAGCCTTTATTAATCTGGCGAAGTTAAGGTGTTAGCCTTCTCTTCCACTTAACCAGTGTTGAATACAACATACACTATTACATTTATTGAAAAACAAACTAATTTATATATAACTGGTTTATATTCTAGGTGTGTAAAGTTTCAGCTTTTTAGATCGTATAGGGGCTTCTAAATTGTGTGGAAAGATACGCACACATAAACATTAGAAAATTATACAGGCTGTCCCACTCATTATCGAACCTCGCAATTCTTTAATAATGTTAACACTAATGAAAGATATTGCAATGAAATTTGAAGCGGATTTACTTCATTTTGTGAGAACTGTGATTATACCATAACATATGCTGGAAGTAGCCATAATTTGCGTCCAGACAGGATTGAACCAGGTGCACCATATTTTGGAAAGCCAGTACGTTCGTTGTCACTGCCTGTATTTCTTCGGAGATGTTTGCTTTCAAGGCGTCTACGTTTCTTGGTTTGTTTTTGGTAATTACTCCCTTTCAGATATTTCCATGAAAAATAATCGGGTGTCGTCAGATCGGGCTAGCGCGGTGGCCAAAGTCCCTTCGAAATGACGTAGAGGCCAAAAAAGGACTCCATTTCCAGCACATGTTATGATGTCATCACAGTTCTCACAAAATGAGGTAGCTTCGCTTCAAACTTCGGTGCAATATCTTCATTGGTGTTAAAATTATTAAAGAAATGCTGGTTTCGGTAGCGAGTGGGACACCCTTGATATAAAGATTTTATTTGACTGGGATAATATACTAGCAATGTCATTTATATTGTTCTGGCATGAGCATTTTTCCATATTCTTTTCAAATTAATTTTTAATCAAATTAAGTTCGATCGTGAAACCAATCTTTTGAAAGACAATCTCAAATAAAATATCTATGATTGAGAATATTTCCAAATTAGTTGTGCAACACTATCTTATCTAGATCTCTGAAAGAATCTTCCTTCATGTTCAACCTAGGGAAAAAAATACTATTCCTGTTCAAGTAACCGGTATTTAATTAATTCTGATAGGAAACTTATTATTAGAAAATACAATTTCAGTGTTCATTCAACCTCGCAATATTTCAATTATTTAGTAAAACAACGAACCCAATTCTGGCTTTATGTACGTTTCTTTTTTAATTTTGAACGGTGAAGGATTGTAATATTTGAGAGTATTCTATTGATTTATTTTGAACGATTTCAAATATTATAACAAATTAACAAGACCTTTAAAATTATAAAATGAATGATTTCTTATCAAATGGAAAACATAACACACATGAAGCTACCCAGACACTTTACATCTACTACTATACTATCAAGCAATTACTCTGTCATTGTGTTTGTTATATGCCACAAATATACTTTACCCTTTCACTCAAAAACCACTTAACCGGTTGAGCTGAAATTTCGTATGGGCATAACCCAGACGTTTGGTTAACATACAGGCTATTTAAAACTACTTTCACCATTTAACCTAAGACACCAACCCTCTTGCCCCCTTTTTCCCCGAGACATATCTCTGGAAATACTGGGGAAATTGTGTTCAACTGAATTTAACAATATACTTTCAATAGTTAACTAACTACCCCTAACAGTTTGTATTAATTGGTAAATCAAGAGACTGATACATACTAATTACTTACACACCGGCTCTTTAGTGGCTTGATTGACTACTAACTATGGACTAAATTTATTTAAAAATAAGCAACTAAACCATTTTCTTTAACATTTCAAAATAGTTAAAAAATTTATAAATAATTAAAGACATATTTTGACTAAGTACTAATATGGTTTTGCGGAGTCAAAATGAATTAGTCCTAGTTAGAAATATTAAATTAACACAAAACACTACATTTTAGCATTCATTCGTTAGTTTAAAATTAATTAAAAAATTGAGTGATCTTAACTTTATTTTACATTTAACAAATTATTACTACACTTAGCCTTTGTATAAAAGGATTAAAAAATCAAAACCTTTAATAATAGGTTGCTTAATCTGATAAGCTGTTTGTGTACCTTCCCATATCTCTTCGGACCTGAGCGCTGCCTCCCCTTACTATAACAGCTCAGCAATGAGTAGGTCACCTGATAGCCTGCTTGTTTCCCTCCTCCTGATACTTACTCTCCCTCAGCTCTTGAGACCGGGGCGCTCCCTCCCCTAACTACAAAGGCTCGAAATTAAGTAATTAGCTCTGCTAAGCTACTGCTATGAGATTAAGGCCTATTGCTTCTATGTAATGAAAACTTATCGCTTATATTTAATCACCACTGACTATTTCACAGCTTACCGGTTATATGTGATCACAGCTTACCGATTCTATGTAATAAAAGCTTACCGCTTATATGTGATCACAGCTTACCAGTTCTATGTAATTACAGCTTACCGCTTATATGTGATCACAGCTTACCAGTTCTATGTAACTATAGCTTACCGTTTCTATATAATCACAGTTTACCACTTCTAAGTGATCACGACTTACCACGTCCACATAATCACAGCCTACCACTTTTACATTGTCAATGCTTACCACTTTTATGTGGTTACATCTTACTGCTTTTTTAATATAATCACAGTTTACCACCTCTATATGATCACAACTTACCGATTATATGCGATCAAAGCTTACCGCTTTTATGTGATTACAGCTTATTACTTGTATAACATTACATCATACAACTTCTATGTAATTACAGTTTACCGCTCTAATGTAATCACAACTTATCGCTTTTTTTGTAAACAGAGCATACAGCTTTTATGTAAATACAGCCTACCACTTATATGTAATTACAACTAACTGCTTATATGTAATTACAGATTACCGTCTTTATGTAATCACAATTTACAGCTTTTATATGATTAAAACTTACCACTACTGTGTAGTTACAATTTACCAATTCTATGTAATTACAGTTTACCGCTTATCTGTGATTACAACTTGTCGCGTTTGTGTGATTATACCGCATCACTTTCAAAGGTATGAGATAGATTTGTTATAGTAGCGGATGTATGCTGTTGGTGACTAATATATACTATTTAATATAAGGACATTTTAAGACATTTTAGCTACAAGTGAAGGAAGTCAAGTCGAAGACATAAACAAACTTACCCAATTTGACCATACCAGAGCCTCTGGAGAACAAGTTGGAGGAACAACACAACAAGACACGACCGAGAATAACTTCGCCGCGCGTTCAACTGACAGATCCCATCGAGATTCAAACGGCGGCCGTTAGAGTTCGCTTCAGACCTAAACATTCCAAAGAACTTAATATAGGAAGAGAGGCCTGTCCTACTCTAGTCCAGAATATTCAAGTCGTTTGGAGTTGGTGGTAGAAGCTAATATTGTTACGCGCATCCCCCCTCCCCCTTGCCTTCCCCCTCCTTGGGTTTTCTTGTATATATAGTGCCGGGATTGAATATGTCCGATACTCTTGGACTTGGTTTTACAATGAGAAGTATATAAGTATATAAGAACAAATTTCTTTTCGGCTTAATTATATTTTATTTCTTGAAACCTTTCAAAATTCTCGTTTCGGACTTTCATAATTAATTTTTAAAATAAGTAACTTAATATTTGTAAATATCATAGACCAATATTAAATTTAACGATGTTGGATAATAGTCCAAGATTGGGATATCGATACTTAGTTTTATTTTTGTGAGATTGATATTTGTTAGAATATTACCATTAACTTGATAGATAAAATTATCGATAATAAGTTCTAATGTGGGAGTTTGATAACAGTGATTTATTTAATGAATTTTTGCTCAATTGGAAAAGATTATCTTGTTGTTTTATTGTACTCTTGCAAGTTTCTAGTCTCGTAATTATTTCGTGTAGATTTATTCTTGTAAAATGGGAATAGGAGTTGAAATCATTAAATGAATGATGATAGAAGTCTTGAGGACTCACTTTTTTCAAATAGTGATTTATTTACCTTTTTTACGTATTATGAGATAGATATAAAATTTGTATATTTTTTGAACTAGGGCCAATTTAACAAACCTTATAAGAATGTTTCTTACGACTATTATTAATAATTGTGATTTAGCCATCATATATGGTTATACCTGTTACTAAACATATACATATATTCAATTATATTTTTAATTAATAAATACCAACAAAGTTTTTTATATTTTTTTATGAATAGTATATATACTTTTAGGATAGTTTTTTATATTTGTTTTAACTCCCCCTTTTTTTGGGTACTTATATACTCTCGAGGACGGCCGTTAAACTACCATTCCCGCATCTAGATTGTGTTGGGTGCTCTGAGTTTTCAATGTTTGTACTCAGACATTCTAAACAGTTACTCAAGCGACTCATTCTAATTGTGTTTATAATAATTTTCTAATTGAGCCTTCTATTATTTTTTTGTAGTTAAGGAGGGTTCAAATATTGTTTTAAGTGGAAAGCACCAGTATTCGCTTGGAGAGAGGGCTATAAACTAATATTGTGGAAATAAAACCATTTCCCTAATAATAAATTTAAAACAAAATATATATAGCTAAGCATTTTGTTTTTATAAAATCCTATTTCGAATTATAGACTATAATTTGTAGTTTGTAAAATCCCTATTGACAAAAAAAATATTTTTGTAGCGCGTTTATCGCAAAATGTAATGCCCGCTTTGAAAATAAAGCCTATTGAGTACACGTTCCAAAATAAAGGAGATCCGTGCAAGAGATGGATAAGTAGCCTGAAAACTATTTAGAAGGAAAAACAATTCTACAGGTTGCGGCAGAGAAACTTACTTTTTTGAAAGGTTAATAAAAAAGAAACCATTGCAGATATCGGTATTATTCTTTTTTCCCCTTACAGATCCTCTCACCAATTTTTTTTTCATGCAGTTTTGAAAATTACATCTTTCAAATGACGGCTGCCATTGTCTATGCACTGATTGAGTCGATTTCTGTAGTTTCGCGCCACTCTCTGAAGCATGTCCACCGGTATTTCGGTGATGGCGTTCCGAATGTTTGTCTTCAGGTGATATAGGGTCCGTGGTCGATCGTTGTAAACGATAGACTTCAAATAAACCCATAGGAAGAAGTCGCATGGAGCCAAATCTGGAGAGCGCACCGGCCAAGGGAGATCGCCTTTGAGAGAAATGAAGCGGCCTGGGAAGTGTTCCCTCAACAATTCCATCGAAGCCCATGCTGTGTGGGCCGTGGCTCCGTCTTGTTGAAACCACACATCCCCGACGTCCATTTATTCCAGATGTGGAAGGAAAAATTCTTCGATCATCTCCCTGTATCGAGCTGCATTCACCGTGACAGCGCGCTCGTTTTCCTCAAAAAAATAAGGACCAATGATCCCGACCGACGAAATTGCGCACCAAACGGTAAAATGCTCACAATGGAGAGGGGTTTGGTGAAGTTGACGTGGATTTTCAGCACTCCAGTAACGCATGTTCTGTTTGTTGACACAGCCGGAAAGGTGAAAGTGAGCCCTATCGCTGAAGAACGCTATCGCGTCGTGGGGAAGGGTTTCAAGGAGAGCTTCACATGCAGTTTGGCGGGCCACTAAATCGCGGTCAGTCAACTCCTGCACAACAGCCAGTTTGTACGGATGAAATTTGAGTTCGTTGTGAAGGATTCGTCTCACAGTTTGGTCAGAAAGCCTCAGAGCAGCCGCATGTTTGCGAGCAGAACGGCGGGGGGACTGCAAAAATGACTGTCTCACTCTCTCAACATTTTCCGGAGCCCTGGCCGCTCTTACAGCTCCTAATCTGCGTTTAACGACGCTGCCAGTCTGCTGAAATGCGGTAACCCACGAAAGAATCGAATTCCGGGCGGGGATTGGACTGCGAGGAGGAATATTGAAGCGCGCTAGAAAGCCACGTTGGGTGGCGACAATGGAGCGGCCATTACAAAAGTAGGCCTCGACGGCGAGCGCGCGATGCTCTCTCGTCCAAAGCATGATCGGGACTGGCTGTGGGGGGAACAAAAATTGAGGACCTACCCTCTCGGACGCACTTCCTCCCAGATCCCTACCCTCACCTCTTGCCGTTTGGCGGATTTTTAAAAAACGTAAGTTTCTCTGCCGCACCCTGTACATGCCGAGATTAAATTATTTTTCTTGTTCATGAACAATTCAATTTCGTTATTATTGGCGTTTTAAATTAATTCTTTTTTCTGACACATGGCATATCTGGGATATAAACAATTGCCTTGAACCTCCCTAATATATGGGATATGCTCATGCATTTCAGGGGATCAAATAAGAAAACCCGGGATGTATTTTGAGGGGTTAAGACATCGCTGTAGACTGACAGTCAATCACGATAGCATTATCTTAAGGTAACTGGCCTCATTGTATTAGTGGTCAAAGCCCCTGGCTGCTGACCTAGAAATCCTGGGCTTGATTCCAGGCTGGTACCGGGGGATATTTCTCGAAAGAAGAATAATTACCACGGTCACGAGAGTTTGGTTAATTAGGTTTAGATTAGGTTAAGCTCTTCATTGGTTCCACCCCGTCATATTCACTATCACCATCATTTCATCTCATCGGGACATGGAAAGAGCCTCCACGGAAAGGATGTAAGATTAGTACATTCGGGCGTCCCCTGGGCGATGGTACTTGCACATTGGTACTGGCAAATATTTCCACAAACTGAGCTAAATATTGATGTAGCCCAGACATGACATTATTATCTTAAGGTTGTAATGGTGAGTTTTGAATTTTTGAAGATTCTTTGGGGGCTAGGGTGATTCTAATTTTTCTCTATTGGTCAATAAACTTTAATCCTATAATTTAAAAAAGTTAAAGACCTTTTAAATATTTTAACGCTATATTAAAAACCATAAAGTTATTTATTGAAGTTTTAAATATTTCTTATTAAAACCTTGATAACCTCAATAAAAAGGCCTCTACGTCAAAGTGTTTTTTATTGCAATGAAAATATTAAAAGAAGTTCCTCAAACATATTTAACAAAAGTTTGTTATTCAAGATAATACAAACTTATTTTCATCAAAAGAATTATTAAAAATAATTTTAAAATTCTTGTACACCCTTAAGATAGGATGGAAATGAACACAAGTTGAAGTTAATATGTTTATATATTTATATTAAAAAACGACTCTTTTGGCCCAAACAAATACAATATTGCTCCACTAGCTACATTTGTCGAATTTTCCTTTATTTATTAAGATGAATATTTATAATGAGCATAGTGTCATTTGATGAGAAACTTTGTAGGTAAAATAAAAGGTGCTATTCGAATTTCACGAGGCTTATGACAAATATTCAATAACTGCGGGGATTACTATGTGTGTAAAATATATCTACTGAAGTTTTATTTATATATATATATGTATGTAGGCCTATATATATGTATGTAGGCCTATATATATGTAGGCCTATATATATATATATATATATATATGTAGGCCTATATATATATGACATTTGTATAAAAAAAATTGACAAAAATAAATACACCATAACTTCAGTAGTTATATATATATATTGAGGTTATATATACTGAAATTATATATATAACTTCAGTAGATATATTTCTATATAACTACTGAAGTTATGCTATATTTATTTTTATCAAAAAAAAATCTATACAAATGTTAAAAATGTTGGCCTTAGGGGTGCTACATGTTAGAGCACTGAGAAGGGTTGCAGAAGCTTATAAATCCAACATATTTATGAGGTGGTTTGATTTTTCTTAGTATTGTTTTCACTAAAATTTAGGCGAAAGTTCTGAATAGTTAAAAAGTTTAAATTTTAAGTTTAAAGGGTTTAAAAAAGTATGATAGCTTACATAAAACCTATAAAACAATCCCACGAAATCTTAAATTTTCTGTTTAGAACCTATAAAAACATGAATTTATTTGATAGAAAAAGTTAATATATTTGTTTCTGACGTTTTACTTTAATATCGAAAGTACAAATTCTTGTGTAAGGCGTCGTCAAGCTAAAAAAAAACAAAATTTTTAAATGTTCAGAAACCTGCTGATAATTTTCGTCCATATTTTGTTGAGAACTATCTTTAAAAGATACCGAACAATGTCTTAAATAATTCTGGATTTCTTAACGTCTGCAAAGTGTCTCAGTGTTATATCATGTAACACCCTTAACTCACTTTTTTTTTCGTCCTACCTGAAGTGCGCTGTCTCTACCAAAACATTGAGACTTGTTGCAGACATCCGGAATTCCCGCAATATTTAAAAATATGTTTAACATCAAAATGGAGTTGAAAGTTATCGAAGTGTCTTGATGGGATTAAAAACCTTAAATTTTAAGTATGATAATTTTTATTTTCGAGCTTTCTAAGATAATTATTGAGGATTGTTTTAGAGATTTTGAAGCTTCAGAATTGCCATTTTCATGAGGAACACCCCAGTTTTGGTATATTTCTCTTCAAGCAGGTGATATCCTTAAGTTTACATGAATCAACCCCTTCCCCCTAGCAAAATAAAAATAAAATCCACATAAATATAACAATTTAGTTACGTATTTTGAACGTCTTTTTGATTCGGGTGACTGATATTAGAGGTTTTCCTCTAAATTTTACTCCCCCTGTCTTGCTACCATAAGTTAAATAGTTGAATTCCATGATAGTCATTGCTGATTCCATTAATTTCATGTGATTAAGTTTAGTTAAGTTCTGGTTTTCTTTGGTTTAAAATACTGCTAATAAGCGTTATCTCATTTTTGCACTAACCCTTTAAAATTAATAAAGACGTCACAAATGTACTTACATTCGAGAAACTCCTCCTCCTCTTCTTCGTCGGCTGACTCAGCGCCTTTCATCTTCTCCCAGGCTGAAAAATATTATAGTAATTTATTGCGAAATTATTACTTGGAGTCGAAGCCAGGATTACTTAAATTACTATATATGTTTTTCTCGAAGAAAAAGTTCAAACCCACCTCGGTGGCCTAATTGGCTAACGTGCTAGTTTCGTGTTGAGCTAGACTGCCGAGGACGGGGATATCGAGGTTCAAATCTCAGGCGAGTGAACTGGGGGCTCCTATATATGGTTTTCTACTCTCACTCCACGCAAATGCGGGTTCACTTCCTCTAAATTCAACCTCCCGATTCATAATCCATTAGCGTAACTAGTACTTAAGCGTATAGCCAGAATGGCTAGTAAGACGCGGTACTAAGGAAAAAACCTCAATTTCAGTCTACTTGATTATCCTTTCTTGGATTCATGGTTCGGATCCCAAAAAAGTGAGATGTTTTACCTCTACACAAGTGAATAAAGGGGAACTTCCTTAAATCTTATTCTGTAAATCTATGTATGGTTATTTGTAGGTTTGGGACAAAGGCACATCTTAATACTAATAGAATGATATTACTCTCCAAAACGTTTGTTCTACCTGCATCTGACTATAGTTTAATCTACGTGACACTGTCTTATCCATGGATTTAGAGTTTAAATTCTTTCTATGTTATTTAATTTAAATCTAAATATAAAGTATATAGTTTTTTTATAATTAGTTTGGTTTACAAGCCAATATCAGCAAATGTTCAAAAAATAAAATTTAAATTTGCCCAGTAAAACGCTAGATTTTCCACAAATTATATTTAGTCAAATGAACATACAATGTTTTAAAATGTTGTGTTAATCTTGGATTTATATTTATATAGGTTAATTTTATTTAATGGTATATTAAATATATTAATATCTGGTAAGACTAACAGGAATATTAAAAATATATTAAAAAGTCATTGTCTTAGTTATAGTTTCTAATACATATTCTTTTAAATAATTAAAAAGTTATAAGTGTATAGTCAGAAATCCAATCACAAATGTATATCAATTATTAAATCTATAAAAGTAGCATTTGATCTCGATTGTCGGTCTTGTTTTATCGTCAAAGTTAATATAAAAGGTTGAAATATTAATCCATAGATGTCGCGACAGTACTTACATGATAGGTAGCGCTTTCTGGACTTTTTATGAACTACCTGTGGGTTGTAAACCTGTTTCGATGGTTCCGTCAACTAAAGTATATTTTAATGCACTATAATAATTGAACAGACAAACATTCCTAAACGCCAGAAGCCAAGTGGGTTTAAAATGTTACTGGGTGGAATTGTCAAGCAGTTTAAGAACGAGGGAGGAGGAAAATACTAATGTTAATGCCAATATAATTTATGGTGTACCACCTTTTAAATTACATCATTCAATACAAAAAGCTCCATTCTACGCTCCCATACCATTTAAATTTTGTTTCCCACAAATTTAGGTATATTTGACATGTTGATTTTGGACTTTTTAAAACAAAAAAAATCCAATTTTAAACTAAATTTAAGTCCATATGAATATAAGTATATACAATAGTTTTGTGTTCATTCCAGTAAACACAAAACTCATAAATTATTGCCAGTTTTATCAATATTTAACATAAGTGCAACACCTGATTGACATCATCTCAGCTACCAAGCGGCTTCCTTAATAGTGTGTACAGTAGCCCCATGACTTCTTTGGTGCTGACTGACACTTCACAGCTGACAGCTGACGGCTTTTAAAAGTTACCAAACCAAATTATGTATCCCTACGCTGAACCATATGATCTGCAAAAACATGTGTTTAGCAGCTGTCACTTCTGACAGTCAACGTTTAGGTATATACCTAAACGTTGACTGTCAGAAGTCAGCTGTGAGCTGTCAGTCAGCACCAAAGAAGCCATGGGGCTACTGTAGGGTTACAGATATAGTATTGAGAATGTATAAGTTCGAATAAACAAATGCAAACACAGCAAGCTTACCTATCACGAAACACAACGTGGGTTAAGAATATAAATACAATTTTCTATACAGAAAATTATGGGTTTAAAAATTTCAACATTCCACTAAAATGTATATCCAAAATTGATTCGTAGTCAGTGTACTGTTTGATAACTATGCTAATACAAGTCATGTTTTATTTTCGGAGCATTTATTCAATGTACTATTGCTAGATGTATTTATGTTAATTGCTTGGAATCATTTAATACTAATTACATCACTGAATACACATATTTTATGCAAGCGCTAGTCCGGTTTAAGCCATTTTTTTAAATTTATTCAGCGAGCAATTTTGTAAATTTCTTAGTCGATACATTTTATATAATGATAAATTTTTTGGTGATAGTCGTTTTACCCTCGTTTGGACTATCCAAAATTTACATTTTATAATCCAAACACACTGAGTGTGGGTTCTAAGGAAAAGCATCGACAGTTAGTTGTTAAGCTATCCGTCAGAAAAACTTACCGATGCCTTTGAATGGCATTGGATGTTATAATTCAAAGCTTAAGTATGAGAATGATTTTTATTTTTCATTTATTTGAGGTATTTAACGTTAACCTTTTGAACCAACTGATTATATCATCACACGAGTTTCCCTGAGCGAGATCGAAAGGTCTTAACAATATTTCCAGGAAAAGGTATTTCCAGATAATTTCCAGGGTTCTTTTACATTCCATTTTCAACATAGGACCAATGGCTTTACTTACCCTCTGAAGAAAGTTGTGCTACGGATTTTTATCGCCCCAGAAAAATACGCCAACCCCGGCTGGGTTTGAGCCCACGAACATCGGGTCCTGAGGCAAGCACTTCACCCCAATGCCACCGGGGTTGACGATAGGGGTGAAAACCACTAAAACTTAGCAAGTTTGGGGGATGATTCCGGAGATAAGCAAGTGTTTATTATTATTGATCATGTAGGCGTTCATATCCCTTCTCGGGCTTCTCGTAATCTAAAATTATTTTTTCTCAATAGCTCTTATAAGGTGAGCCCTATAGGTCTTTGTATCCATAGCACCAATTCTAGATTTCTCGAATTCGACTTCTATCATTATTTAAGGAAATCCCATATCAATAATTTATCATGTAGAGGTTCTGCCTATAATATTTAAATTTACAATATTATGATCTATTTTTTGCATATTGTTACTGCTTTTAACCATTCTTTAGTTATTTGTTATTAATTCTATTTTTTTAATCTTATCATTATTAATTACTTTTTTTCGTAACTATTCATCAGTATATACCATTTTTTAGCCATTTTTGTTTATCTTATTTTCTCGTGTAAATATATGTATTTGTAAGGTACTTGTGTACTTTTCAGTGCTGGCCTGTTATAGGTCTTAAGACTGTTGGCCAGCACTATAGTTAAGGAAATTGAAATTGAAATTGAAATTATTATTTTTGGAAATTTTTAATGTGTACTCTACCAACTGGTTTTTACGTAAAAGACTATTCAGTCTAGAACAGAGACAGGACCAAGTCTACCAGTTGTCGATATTTTTTTTCTATCATTGTATCTTACTTCCTGTTCAAGTTATACCTATATGTACTAACTACTTTATTGAGCTATGGATGAGGAAGTTTGAATTGAAATTACCCGAATTTTCGTGGAGGGAGAATGTAAAAACTTTTAGGAAAAACCACCCTCAGTACACCCGACTGTGATTCGAACCTCAATCTAGCTGTTATCGGCAGTCTAGTCTATTGCAAAAGTAACGCCTTAGACTATGCAGCCAACGAAACAAGTAATTAATTATTATAAAGGGGGAAGCCTCAATTTTACGTATGCGTAATTTTCCTCCATAGCGGAAACTAAGTCCGATTTGCTAAGAGTTGAAAGTATTTACTAAAAAACACGTTAGCATACTGACAAAAGTCAATATGGTTAGTTGAAATTTAAAAATTGGTTCCATATCCAACCGTTATAAGGCACTAGTACAATGGCTCGACTAACGGAGGGGGGCACAATATATTCCATTAATAATTTTCTTCAATGTCACTTGCTGGTTATATAGAGGGTTAAAGAAAAAAAATAAGATTAGTGACTACCTGATAAATATTTACTAGAGCTGAAGAAATTACTAGTGAACTGTTGGATAAATATTATTCACTAATTAAACCGTCAGTTTTATTTGATAGGTTATCAACTTCCTGGTGAATAACGAGAGAGATTCTACGCCCTCAATTGGCGAGACAGACGCGCCAGTAGCTACCCTAATTTCATATTAATTAAGTGATAATTATTACTGTGTGTGCAACAATCATAGCGACTATTAGCAAAAAAAAAAAATGGCTATCATGAAAAACTGTGCGTGATGACACAGGTAAAAGAGGCTTCAGCAGTGTTACAATGGCAAACTTATAAGTACCATACCTTTCTTGTCTTTGAAACAAAATATTATTATTATTATTATTATTATTATTATTATTATTATTATTATTATTATTATTATTATTATTATTAGCAACACGTCTTATTACCCGTTCGGGTTATACGCACTTACGCTAATGTGCAATGGTAGGGTGATTGTGATATGAAATGAAGGACCCACAGTTTAACGTGGGATCCGAACTACAGTGGAGGTCTGGCATTCCTCACATTCACAAGTTGTGATTAATACACGTCTTGTCAGAGGTGAAGGAAGGGTTTGGCAATCAGTTAAATCTGTGGCGGGACCGAGATTTGAACCCCGGACCCCTAGCACAAGTCCAACACCTTACCCCTAGATCACCAGGTCACCAACAAATAAGTAAATAATATCTTTGTTTTAAAATATGTCTGAGGAAGATATTTTAATTACATTTAATACATATATATAGCTATAAAAATATTCTGAATTGTTTCAAAATATACATTAAACATTAACTTTATTTAATCACAAACCATACTTAGATAGGAGTTTTAATTATTTTTTGTTGATAACATTAATTATTTACAATACTATGATGAGAAAAATGACCATGTTCGTGTTCGTAAGATGTTTGTAGCTGCCTCTGTGGCTATTTAAGGATGGTTAACTTAATTATTTCAATACAATTTTCTCTACACAATTAATTACGATAAAATCACTGGTGTTTATGAGGATAGACGTAGGTGGCAAAGGAAATGTCGAGAGCCTGTCGACCAGATTAAAGGGTATTCTCCACCCAGTCCGTCATAACGGTGGGCGAGTACTGACCTTTCTTGAGGAACCTCCTGAGGAATCCCTTCCCCCGTTGAGAGGGGGTTGGACTGGGAGGAGATTCCACCCGGCTAGACCTCCTGGACCTCCGTGTCTCCTCCCTGCTTGTCTTACGAGAGCTGCCCCCTTGTAGGGCTGCAACCAGCAACATCATCCATGTATTATTTTCATGTTATTTATCACACTTTAAAAAAAATAAAAAGTGCCAGTTTTGTCTTGTCTGGTTTGCACGGTAACGGAAAAGGACAGGATTTAAATTACGATCGAGTGTACTGAGGGTGTTTTCAAAAATATGGTTTACCATTCTCCCTCCATGCCAGAGCAAGTACATTTTATTTTAATTCTAATTTAATAATACCTACCACATTGGTGTATTTAAATACGGATAGCCTGGATGGGTAGTAAGATGAAGAGCAAAATATTTTCGACATGAACAAACCCAACACATATCAATCTATCACTGTGTAAAGAAAAACCTTTATTGCATAAATTACACATTTTTAATCCTTACGGGGAACTGAACTCGAAACTCTTAGCTCATTAAACAGACGCGTTACCATTTGAGATAATGTGTTGCGCTTATAATTCAGGTAGGCCTATTCAATTCCTTGGACCATGGCTGCGGTTTTTAGCTATAAATATTTCTATCTATGGGTTTGTGTGATTTATGGATCGTATTTTGACTTAGTATTGGGGTTCTCAACCTGGGGGTCACATGGTCCGAGGCATCAGCCTCACAATATTCTGGATTGTTGGTTATGGAGAGGTTGAGTCTTGAATATAATCCAGTTGTATCAGTAGTTAATGTGGGTGAGATTCTTCTAAAATTACCTTCCTAGTTCCTATATCTTAAAATCTATTCTCTTTTAGTTCTCAACATTTTACTACACATATGGGCTATCTGTTTATTCACACTAATGTGGTAGAGATGAGAAAGGTAGAAGTTAGAGGAAATGGACATATATTTACATGAAGAGATAATGAGAAACCATTTATTAGAGATGGGCTGGATCCTATATTTCTCGAAATATTCTTTCGAATCTAACCTCCAAATTCAAATCCATTAATCTTTAAAAATATACAATTTAAGTTAAAGTGAAAATATTTAAAATTAAATTTAAAAATAGTTTTTTACTACTTGGTACCACTGAAAATATATATTTCAATTGTAATGTCTATTAAGTCATAAACAACAAAAAATAATAATCTTTTTTGGTAGATTAATTATATTAATACAATTTTGTACATTTTAGTGGTTTTGTTATTCTCTCGGCAACACAAGTCTATATAATTAATTTTACCGATTGTTTTCATTTTTATTTCAATTCAAAGTTTTCATATCTATTGTATTCGAGATACTTTATTGAGATTTTTATGAATCTGAAACTTCTCAAACATTATAGGATTAGAGAGATTCAAGGAATTGAGGATTATTGCATACTATCTCTATAATTTATAATTAAGAGATCAATTGACCACACCGAGATTAGAAACCCGATCTCCCCATCATCGGCAATCCAGTCAATTGGAAGAAAGACGATTCAGACAAAGTGGCCACCCATGTGGGTAACGTTTGTATCAAGAGTAATAATTAAAAATATCGCTTAAAACGTTCTCATTAAAAATTCTCAAAACTAAAAATATTACAGAAAACTGTGTACTAATATTTTCTCATAACCATCCAAATGCTTCACATAGTATTTTTTTCTTTCACAGGAAATTTAACATTTCATGTTTTGAAATAATTGTGGGAAAATAAGAATTATTGATTCCAACAAATATATGTAAATCTCACCCGCAGTGGTGAACGCGTGGGACAGACTCTAGGCTCGTCTAATTTTATGTTCTGGTAACGATAATCTTGGGGTTGAAGCCCGGCTGGAGGTACTGAGAATGTAATATTTTCCTTTATGGGTTACCATATTTCTCTCCACGCAAATTTGGGGTACTTTTTTCTAAATTCTACCTTGTTGTAAGTTGTTATAAGTTGTAAGATGCGTTGGAAAACAAATATCTCCAACATTATTGATGCGCCGAAAGTTTGTCAGTGACTGGACAGGTAAATACGTGGGAATCTACTGGGGTGGGGGAAATTCATGTGGGAAAATTAGGTTGGCTGGCTTGTGGGTGTCTACCACTTTTTGACCTTTCAATGAAACTAAGATATACTTTTAGAAAATAAAAACAAAATCGAGCAGTGACATATATGAACCAAACTGGAGGTGGAGAAAAATATTTAATTATTTCTGTTGCTTGAAATGTGAGCTTAAATGTCAGTGTGTTGGTTACTAGTTATTTTAGTATGTGTATCAGTCTCGTTTTTTAATTGTTTTCCACGAGTGTAAAGGTCAGAGTTTGAATTGTGGCTGAGTATTGGCGTAAATATGTAAGGCCAAACAGTAAGATAGGAAGGACCAACAATTTTTATTCTATAATTTTATTTAGTGCTTTATTTAATTAGCTTATGTGAAAGATAATATAGAAGAAGTGCACCCCCATTAGAGTGGATGGTGTGTGGGAGACCCATAGTGATGCATTTCCATCTCAAGTGAAAACAGCCTATCCCTCCTTATCAATGCACCCGGCTGAGATTCGAACCCAAACCTTCCCTTCAACAAGCTATATAAGAATGACACTAGACACTAGACCGGTGGGCAAGTGTATTATTACTACGGCTATTACTATGAGTACCATTTTAACGGTGTTAAAACATACATTTTCAAAATACAGACCTATAAGTATTAGTGGAAACTAACAAAGCCTAGGGTAAGGGAGCATTCCTCACACCAAAAACTGATTTTTGAATTGGCTTTAACCATATTTATTTCCTACAAATATCTTAAAAGTGTTTTTCATGAGCAGCCAAACAATAAATTTTGATTTTACTGAGTAAAATAAATTTAAGGGTATACCCCACCTACTGTAAAAGTGGTGTTAATTGACAGCTAGCAAAGACTATCAGATATACTTTCATATATTCGTTCGCCAAACCATATGATCTGCAATACCATTGTTAAATTGATTTATTGTCACTCTTTTCAGTCAAAACTTTCACAACAGATTATTTGTGTTTAATCTTGTTTTTCCTTTAAACACCTTCTGCTAGCTGTTAGTTACCAACAAAACTCAACAAACAAACAAAACAAGTGGACCTTAGCTAACCGATAGTGTATTTTTTAAATCCTTGTTCTAAACTATAATAAACTTTTATAAGAATGTTTTCACGATTGTGTAGAATAACTTTATTTAATTCCAGCCTGTTTTTTTTTTCCAACGATTTATATATCTTTTGATGACTGCAAAATGTTGTTTTTAGCTCTGAAATATATCAAATAAAACAATACCATCCCTCCCCTCCTAGCGGGAGGATGAATTTGTCAAATTTCTCTGTTATTTACCCTTTATTCCCCTTTCATTCATAACAGATATAACAAAGAACCACCAGTAATCGAAAATTCAACATCACCGTCGTGCACTGAGACGCACCTACATACGACTCTCTCGATATTATAAGCTAGTTTGGAAGTCATTTCCTGATGATCCCCGTTGTTTATGATAGACCAATTAAACAACTGCATAATAATAATAGCTATAAAAACACTGGTAATAAACTGAGAAGCTTAATTAATCATTTGCTTTACAACTATATATTTTAAAAAAGACGCTTTTCTTAAAATTAAATAGTCCTTCCCATTTAAAATTTAAATGGGTCGTACATTAACACCGAGCTATTTCTTTAAAACTTTATGCCAACTCCCCAATAAAAAAACCAACAAATTATTTGTTTCTTCTTGAAAATACTACACCATAAATAAAGAGTAGTGCTAGATATAAATAGGTTTTATCTAATACCTTATTAGAGGAATGGGAGGGATTGATATTATGGCTGTTTTACCGATGTTTCTTTTCATTCTACACGTGTTTAAATTACTAAGTCAGTAGAGAGGTGTGGAAGAAGACATGGCTATGTCACACACGAGCTCATGACTAACGCGTAAACTAGGGATGTGGTATCGGAAGAAAAGTATCGATACTGTACTCATTAAAAGTATCGGGAGGACATTATCGATACCGTACTAGTATCGAAATAAATACGATTTATATATCTTTTATTATCGATAACAGTAAGTGTCTGTATCGAGATTTTATTCTGGAATTTTTTTTTTCTATCCTAATTCACTTCCGGGAGGTGCCATATTTTAACTACATTCGTCGTTTATATACTGTATCAAAGATAGATTATTCTGCTTCATTTGCTTGGGGAACTCTTGAGTTGACTGAGTTCATTGAGATCTACAAGAAATTATTTTGTTTAGTTTGTTATGATCGTGCTAGTTGATAAAAGAAGGGATAGTAGACTGCTGATTGGCCGCCAATCACCCCGTCTCCCACTCAGACATCAGGTTGTATTGATAAACAAAGATGAAATAACAGATATGAACTATGACGAGCTAAAATAGATTGAATGCTAGAGTTGCTTCTTGCTTGACATGCAGAAAATGACTGAGAATTGAGAATTAATGTAATTTGTTCTTCCTCCACAGTCCACCATTGTAAACATTTTATCTCAGCATAAGAGAAGATTAAAAAAAGTTATTTCTCTTATTACAGGAATGTGAGTACTAATATCAGTAAAATTATTGAGTAAAAAATACTAGTGTCGAAAGGAAAATATCGATATTAGTAATGTATCGATACATTTTTCATATCCCTAACGTAAACTTGGTAGGTAAGTTATTACAGATAGAATCTGGCGTCGCATCTTACTGAGGTTTTATGTTTAGAAACAGTGAGATCGACATCAATAGAAACATTATTTAAAAATATAAAACAAAATTGAAAATTAACTATTTAAAGTTCAAAAAATTATTTCACTGATCTAAATTTTTCAGTGGTCAAGTGAAGTATGCAGTAATTCGCCCTTCAACGTTATATCTAGTTAGAGAGTAGTTCACTTACTAATATTCCAGTTAATCAACCGTGAGAAGGACTATTAAAAGACCCACTCGGGTAAGCGAGAAATTGCAGTGCAAATGTTAAGCCCTAGCGTAATATTTAGTTCTACGATGCGTTATTTCAAATATGGTTCACGCCAAAATAAAGTCTAAGGATTACAACAGGGCTCTTTTACCTTAACAACCCTATATTTTGAAAAATATCTTAAAATGTGATATTAGCTCATTTTCAACCATATTTTCAAAGCTATGAGACTATTTTTGATTAAAAAGGGCTCTAGATTTATCCTTCCTCCAACAAATATGGTATTTTTTGAAAGGCTTACAACCAAACATTTTAAGATATTTGAGAACTAGCAGCGAATTTTCCTCTTTACCTTGAGATAAGTTTCGAAGTTTTCTTTCTCATTGACCTGACAATGAGTGTTTTTAGGTGAAGGGCTGAAAGGGAGTATAAGTTCAGACAGAATAAAGAAGTATTTCCAGAAAATATAAATACCATTGTATTCTAATACGTGTGGTCTCACAGTTATATATACTTTCTCGCTGGCCACCTGAAGAGAAAATCATTGGCCAAAATCTTTAATTTAATTTGGTTGGCACAGCTTCTTATTTACCCATCAGGGCTACACTTATTTGACTGCAGAATTGTGATACGGACGAGAAAGGTGTCATTTATAGGAAACATAACAACATTTGCGTGGCAAAAGAGTGGAAAACCATTTAGTTAAAACAGCCCTCCATCAAACCAGTTGGGATTCGAAATCTAACCTCCATCGATACCTGAAAACAAGAATAGCCAACTTTACAAGCTTGAAGATTACACATTCCTCGTGCCCACTGATGCAGGTTATACAGTATTAAGCACAACCCCACTAGTGTCTACGTGTTAATTAGTGTCACTCTCGCAATATAATTAATTTCTGGTGACAAGAAGGCTGGGTATCAAATCCAGGTGAGGTATAATAAAAGTGATTTTGTAAATGGTTCCCACTATCCTTCTCCGCAAGTTCAGGTACACTTCATCTAAATTCTACTTTCCTGAATCTAGATATTTCGTTAGTAAAGGACAGGTAGTAAGATTAAGTTTATAAAAAATAAACACTTAGACCCTTGTTACCCGGAGGTGTCATACTATCGGCATCTTTTTATCCTGGTGTGTGGCATACGTACATGAATGGAATTTCGGGGAAAGTGGTGTGTGTAGTGGGCCAAACGTGGTCCTAAACGTCGGTTTCAGTCGAGGTTATTTTTACAGCTTCATCCCACCTTTTCTGGGGGGTGTTTTTATTATGTTTCCTACTCAAACTCTTTTGGCTCATATTTTTTTTATTTACTTAGCCTTGGGAGTTTAGGAGGGAGGGAGGGAGAGTTGGTAGTGACCAGTTGTAGGGCAATAAAAATGAGGCTCCCTTCATGTAGATAAGTGCTTAGAACGATCTTAAAAAAAAAAAATAAAAAAAAATCCTGGCTTTATTTTATGAGGTACTGATGAACATATTCACTATTGTCTTCATGGTTTAAACCATTATACAAATTAATTAATATCTAGGTGCAAGGACTGGGTACACATCTTAGGCGTCTTGAACTTATAAGCTAGTTTAACTTTGTGCAGTACGTCTAAAACTAAACACACAGCCCTAGCACTTTGATATTTACCAATTAGATAGAAAGACTTATAAACTAACTTCACCTAGGACAGCACGTCTAATACTACACACTAAGCTTTAGAACCTAGAAATTTACTAATTGATAGAAAGAATTACAAACTAAATTAACCTAGAATAGTACGTCTAATACTACACACTGAGCTCTAGAACCTAGAAATTTACTAGTAGGATAATAAGACTTATAAACTAACATAACCTATGAGAGTACGTATAGTTGGACTTACAAACTTATTAGCCTTGGGCAGTGCTTTAATACTATACAGTGTGCTCTAGAACTTAGATATTTAGATCTAATAATTGAATAACAGAACAAACCCCTTTGTAAATATCTTCATGAGTACTCCCGAGAATCAAACTAAGATTTGTGGATAATTAGCCACTGAATCATCGGAATGGACCAGAATGTAAACTATTTTATAAAAGTATTTACCAAATATTACAGGTGATTGTGATGCACCAAGCTATCTTTCTTCCCAACCTGTCTACAAACTCATCCGACTAAAAACACTGACATGTCCACGCCCTGGGTGATCTGAGGGAGAGGGAAGAAGGAAGGGGGGGTTGGTACTCCTTGCCAAGATATTTCCCACCCACGACTTAAAAATAGCTGGTGACTCCATAAGGTTAACGATTATGTATACGTTAGCTAGATGATTCTCATAATTTTCTACTGGTAATAACACCGGGTTGATCCACAATGAAGATTCCAAACAAAACTCGACGCCTGTCTTTCAACGAAAGAGAAGTTCAGTGTTTAGTTTCCTTTTCCTCTTGCCGCGATTTTTTTCCGTTAGTGATCAATTTCAAATATGAGACTTTTTTTCAATTACGTCCCCGAAGGTGCGTCAATCACGGATTTAAGGAAGCTGTCTGCTTGAAACTGATATGCATTGCAGACGTCTAAAAATGCTGTGTTCAAAGACACAAAAACAAATCTCGGTCATTTTAAAATGTTTTGTTATGATCCCATTTTAAAAAAATACTTTGTTTTTTTGGAAGAAGGTTAGATTTATGTTTATAATCATTTACTTTGATCTCAGAACTGCAAAATGTGACTTGAAACTTCTTTTAAATTAAGCTGATATCACCGTTTTAATATCCCTTTGTGTAGTGCATAATATAATTCTTATCAATTAATTTCAATAACCAATCTAACTATAGTAGTTTTTTATAGTTAAAATCAATCAATTAATTTGTGAAGTTTCTTATTTTTAATGTAAATAGAACCAACTCGCTGCTCACAAGACTTATTTTAAGAAATCAGGAAAGGTTTTGTACTCCTTTGTTGCTAGCAGATATAAATAAATATTATAGAGATTATCATTTTCAGCTACTAACGTATGGACTTAAGGTGGGGCTGCACGGAAAACGAGAAAAGGTCAATGTTTTTGCATTTTTTATTGCCAAACTTTTTTTGTTCAAAATAAATCAAATATTGCTTCTATAAAAATATTGAATTTAATTTTCTTCACACGGTGACCTTAACAGTTGCTAAATATCTTTCAGGAGCATAGTGGCATTATAGAAAAACCTTTTTAAATTAAGATAAAATAGTTTTCATGAAATTCAAGGACACCCATCATGTGAATAAGATTAAACTCTCTGTTTGTGTGGTAGCCATATCTGATTTATTTTGTACAAAATAAATGTTATGCTATAAAAACTGTGAAAACACCTTTTTCTCGTGTTTCCCACATCCCCAAATTTCTATTAATTAAGTACGATGGGGTTGATGACACTCGTAGAAAATTGTTATTTAAAACTGGTATTGGTAATCAAACATATTACTTGTTATAATAGCGGCTACAAAATTTTCAAAAGAAAATACACCTTAACTGTAAAATAAATTAAACTTGTTTGTTGCTATTACTGCTAATAATCTTAACTCCCAGGGCACGAGGCCTATCTGCCTCACTCTATTTACACCACTGCCTTTATTCTGCATAAGTCTTCCTCATCGACTGTGCAAAGCCCGCTTCGGTGGCCACGTGGTCTAATGTGCGAGTCTTGCAGTAGGCTAGACTACCAATGACAGGGAGATCAAGGTTTGAATCTCAGTCGGGTGTACTGAGGTATTTTTTTCAAAATGGCTTTCCCCTCTCCCTCCACGAAAATGCAGCTACACTTCCTATTAATATAACCTTTTTAGTCCTTAAAACCATTAAAGTAATTAGTACATAAGCGTATAACCCAAACGGATAATAAGGACAAAGCACTAAAAAAAAACAAAAAAACAAGAAGAGCAATATGCAATACAACAAGCAGCAACAGTACGTGGGACCAGCTGTAGCGAATTTATCGTCTATCTCTAGGTTAAAAATATCATCGTTTTAAAGTAATAAAAAAAATCAGCGCTAGGGATCTATTTATATTTTCCAATCTACATTAGCATCTTCATTCACACGTGCCAAAATATTTCATAGTAAACCACGTCAGTTTCAGGTACGTACTACTTGTTTTGATGCTGGTCACGTTGGCTCAGCAGGTATAAATGGTGAATACGAGGGAGTAGAAGATAATTCTTTGATATCAAGCCTCTTTTAATTAATTTTAACGAGCGATTCTAGCATTGCTGATTAGAAATACACTGTTTTCATTAGTGTTTTTTTTTCCAGGTGGCAGAAATACGCACTACACTTTTACAAAATACAAGATGTTGTGCTAGGCTAACTTATGTTTATATATCATTATAAAATATTACACGAACAATCTTTAAGGAGCTAGAGTTTGAAGGCCTTTTCATTGGTAAGGTAGATATGATATTTTTGTAAGTAGTAGGAGATTGAAAATCTACCTCAAAATGTCCTTTAGATATTAGCTTGTTTTCGCCTTTTTAGCATTCTATCAGCAAAAATCTCTCTATAATATTGATGTAGTTTTTGTACAAGTTTTGTAAAATTTTGACTCCCCACTTCCACCCCCCTAGTAATCTCACCAATTTTTATTTTGTTATGTGTGTGATTACTATCTGCTTACCAAATTTAAATGTTCTATCACATCTAAAAGTGATTTTTATACACCCTTCCCTCTCAACCCTTTTCCATAATATCCCAGGGTCCCATTTCAAAATTTTGAGATTATTCTGGTTGTTTTAAGAGGCCCCCTTACATTCCTTCCGAATTTAAGTTTTCTACCACACTGAAAATAAACTGCTTCTATTAATTTTGGAAATTTTAATCCCCTTACAATTCTCTCTCAATTTTTCCAATTACCATTTAGAAATGTCAAATTTCTCGACTTGTTTGGTTATCTGGATTTATACATCTGCCTCTTTGTCAAATTTAAATTTATGATGCTCGAAGCTTATTGGAGTCCTTAAACATTCTTAAGACTACCTCTGTGGCCTAATGGTCTGAGTCCTGACTACAGATCCAAAGGTTCCTGGTTCAATCCTCGGTGCTTGCAGAATTTTTCTGTGAAGCAGTGTGTCTGGAACGAGTTCAACTCATCCTCGTATGAACAATTGAGGAGCTATTTGAATAAAGAAGTAGCGGCCCTGGTCTATAAAACTGAGATTAATGGCCAGAGGGCTCGCTATGCTGACCCCATAACACCCTCTATCTTAAAATGTTGGCACTATCTTCACCAAAATACGGCGGCCGCTTGGTTGTTATAGCTCACTTGCGGGCTGACGCCATGGAGTTCAATAGCAATCCTTACAGTGCCAAACCAAATTATGTTTTTGAACAATTTAAATTGCTCCATGAAGAAAACAGAATTTTAAAACGCCATTAGCATCCTTTGTTGTGGAAATCCTAATAAACCGCAGCAGGCAGAACTGCCCCTTCAAGATTATTATACTGTGCATGGCCTTGAGAAGATATGGAGTTAATATATTATTATTAGATTTACATAATAATGGTAGGGCCATTTACGGTGTTAGTATCTACAAAGGCTACTAGAACCACTTTCATCTATTCGTGTACCAAGTCATATAATCTTTAGCTGTTACTTTTTACGGGTAATATAATTTCCACCCGCTTCGGTGGCCGCATAGTCTAAGGCACTACTATCGCAGTAGACTAGACTGGAAATGATGGGGAAATGGAGTTTCTAATCTCGTTCTGGTGTATTGAGGGTGATTTTTTATAAAATGGTTTTCCAAACTCCCTTCACGAAAATGTGGGTACACTTCCTCTAAATTTAATCTTCGTAATCCCTAAAGTCATTAGCGTAATTTGTACATAAACGTGTTTATCTCATTGCAATATTTTATATATTTTATGTTCATGTGTAATGTTAACTTAAGACATGGTTAAATGTAAGAGAAGGCTTATGCGTTAATTTCACCATGTAAATAAAGACAATAATAATAGTTATAAAAATAATAGCCCGAACTAGTTTTAATATGTGGTGCTAAAAAATTAAAATATTTGTATATATATATATATATATATATATATATAAAATTTCCAAAGTTCGTATTTTCTAATCCACTCTTCCTAACGAGCTCTTACTAAAGTTATGGAAGAGAAAAATAACAAAATAGGTGCTAAGTTATCTTCAATTGCTTAAAAAGGCACCCAATGCTTAAACTTTATCCGGGAGAGTATCACCGGCTCACCCTCTAAGTTTATCCTTCCACCCCCTCACTCCTAACTTCCAAAGAGCTTCCAGAGCCCCTGATGGTAGGAGATACGCCTCGCACATCAGTTGACATTGAAATATCAATCAGATCGGAGTTAGAAACTGTCGATGAATGCTTTGGTTAATTAACTCTCTAAGTAAAACTGCGAGGTGCATTAAGATTATATTAAAAGGTTGTTACAAGTATCGTTAGGAACACTAACGAAATGTCAGACTCGCTTAGTCTGGTTCTCTGGTGACGGGGAGGTCAAGGTTCGTAATCCAACCGGGTGTACTGATGTTTTTTTTTATACTCTTCCTCCACACAAACACCAGTAAATTCCAGTTAAAATATTAATTTTCTCACCCCTACCTTATTAATGTAATTAAATTAGGATAACTATTATAAAATGAACAATTTTAATGTTTGTGTATTCTTCACATCCTACTAATCGTGTTAGCTATACACATATTTAGAGGGTAAGAACAGGAAAAGTAGACGGTATTATAGGTTAGCTAGCATTTGTGTAGAGAGAGAGTAGTAAAACATTTAGGAAAAATCACCTCAATACATCTAGCAAGGATTCCAACGTTATTTACACATAAACCAACCAAACAAGGTGGGAATGAGCGACCTTTCTCGTGTACTCCCAGGTGCGGATAAGCTATTAACCTTAGTAATAATCGTACTAATAGATACATTGTATGATACAATCATACTAACTTTCTGATATAGTGTATTATAGCTTGGAACGTAACTTAAACAAATAGATTTTCAGTAAACTGCCCTTAAGTTAGCTTTCATTAAAAAAAGTATTATCTTAAAATCATGTATCATGTTAAATAATTGTTTTTAAATTCAAATTTTAGATAATGAGTTATTTGTAAACCACCCTAAAACTATTTATGTTTCTTAGAGTAATAATATATTTTTATTTATCATGAACAACATTTCCCAGTATCCCAATTTGAGCTAAATCTTAAAGATTAATATCCTAAAAATTCCAAATTTTCTAAAATTTGTCATAAATAAACAACCATTAAATTGTAAAAAGCATACACCTGTACTATTAATTGTACATGATTATCATAGCTTCCGGGTTCAATTCCTGTGTCTAGGTGTAATTTTCCAAAATGTATGAATACCATTAAATTTATTTATTTAACAAAAACCACAACTTATTCTTTATGATCAAAAATATTCTCCAGATACCAATTTTGAACAAAATAATTAAAGCCATTTTCAAAATATGTATCAAATTCAAAATTAAATCAGTCATCAGTGAAACTACCACTAAACAAAATTTTTCAATTAAAAACAAGTATTTATTTTAATTTGCAATGTCAAACACTCCCTAGATATAAATATTTTTTAAATTGGCAAAGCCATTTACAAAATTTTGAATTAACAAAAATCACAAATTAGTAAATTACTCTTAATTTAAGGGCTAGGGTCAAAATTTAAAACATAGAGGTATGACCATATAACATACACATGTTATGTTTAGATATAATCTATAAGACCACTAGACAAACATGGACAGAGAGAATTGTATTATCCACTTTTTGGAGTCAAATAAATCGTAAATACTCATTACAACTTCGAGGTATAAAATGTTAATTACTTAAATAATTTTCTTTATATTATTAAGTAAAATAAAATGTTATTGATCAAATTAAATGTAAAGGCCTATTTTCACAAGCCATTCTAGAAGTGCTTTTAACACCGGAATGGTATGGCTCCATCACTGTAAATACTCCTACATTTTTTATTCCAAGATTTTAGTAATAAAATGGGATTCAAGGACGAAATGTTGGCACTGGTTTTATTCCATAAGAGAATTTATAAAAAAAATAACCATGGTTTCACTGATAATGGGCTTACTATATAAGCTACCACCAACAAGACTAGAAATGGGACAGTTCTATACTGTGTCTCCGGATTAAACAGCCAAATTTGGGAAGTGGTAGGGGATCGAAATATTAACTCAAAATATCCTTTGGAGATTAGATCATTCTCAATTTATTTTTGATTAAAGAGTTAAAAACCAATCAAACTATTGGTACTAAACAAAATAATTAGTTTAATTTTAAATTAATCATTTTGTTTAAAATTATGGCTTCTAGACTGGAGACAAGTAATGCAATTTTTTAACTTCTGAACTTGTTAAATTAATTTCATGATTTTTTTTCAAATATCATGTGGTTTTCGATGAATTTCACATGTCGCATTTGACGTTTAATACTGAATTACTCTTAAACTAAGCAAAAAAAATGAACAAATTAAGGTAATGTAGATAATTTATTATTGAAAAAAAATATTTTGAGTTTTATTTCACTTTTTATGCAGAAAAACGTGGTTTTATTTAGATTTTTGCTGATAGAATGCTAAAAAGGCGAAAACAAGCTAATATCCAAAGGACATTTTGAGGTAGATTTTTAATCTCCTACTACTTACAAAAATATCATATCTACCTTACCAATGAAAAGCCCTTCAAACTCTAGCTCCTTAAAGATTGTTCGTGTAATATTTTATAATGATATATAAAAATAAGTTAGCTTAGCACAACATGTGGCTATCTTGTGAAAATGTAGTGCGTATTTCTGCCACCCTGAAAAAAAAACACTAATGAAAACAGTGTATTTCTAATCAACAATGCTAAAATCGCTCGTTAAAATTAATTAAAAGAGGCTTGATATCAAAAAATTATCTTCTACCCCTTCGTATTCACCAATTATACCTACTGAGCCAACGTGACCGGCATCAAAACAAGTATTAAGTATCCTTTGGATAAGAAACCCATTCATTTTGGATAACATTCCTGGAACCATAACTGATAATGAAAAAGAGTGTTTGATAGAACAATCTTGCAATAGAGGTTTGAAAATTTAACTTACCAAATTAGAGTTAGGTGAATTTTGGCTAAAGGCTAAAAATTAATATCCATCGCTGTCCATAAAAGAATTGTTGTTTCTAATTCTATTTGCAACCACCTATTTTTGTGAAAATGTATTTTCTGCTATGGTGACAGTAAAAATTAAATTTCATAATAAACTGAATCTTGACCCAAAGTTCCGCTTAAAATTAAGTACAACTGAACCCAACATCTCTTCGCTTGTTTGAAGCATGCAGCACATTCCTTCTCACTGAATTTTTAAACTTTAAGGATATTGTAACATTTTATAAATAAATCATAGATACTTTCAAAAAAGTTGTAATATTTTACTGCTTTATCATTCCAAGACATAGCTCTATCTTAATGAAAATATTAATAGTCTAGTGGTACGTGACTGATCCGTAATACACATGAGGGCTATGCGAAAAAAACACTGGTTTGAGATGCTACTTTGATATATTCTACTGTGGAAGAAAAATAAAATAATTGAAAAACAAAACGCTTACGAAAATTCTTACAAGAGTGCTGTGAGATTATAATTCCCTTTACTAAGTTGCCACTAGCTTAGAAAGTTTTATGATCCCTGATTTAGAGGCTACTAACAAATGTATTTTTAAACCTGGTTTTACTACTCGCTCGCTTTTAATTTCACTATTGTGGTAGTAATGGGAAAGCTAGAATTGAGTGGAAATCCACCCGAATTTTTGTAGAGGGAAAGTGGAAAACTATTTCGTAAAATAACCTGCAGAACACCCAGCTGAAATTCTAGCCCAAGCCTTCCTGTCACCATGAAACCGAACCAAGTGAAATTGACGTTTACTTCGCGTGCTCACCGATATGGGTAACAAGTATGTTATTTTAAAGATAATTTACATAGTCAGTTTTCACTATTATATACTATGAATTCATTTGGTGGGTCGAGTAAAGTATGGGTTTATTAATATAAACTATATTATTAATCTTTATGATAATAGCTTTCAAAACAAGTGAAAAAACACGTCAAATGTCCCCAGGTGGGATTTATAACACTTGCCTCCCATCCGTTTGTTTAGTTTCTTCAAGCACAACTTGTGGTTCTGACCTATATGTTCAAGGGTGAATGTTAACTGTGCTATTCTTGTCTGAACGATTATTTTCTCTCTTTCACCACCCGACTTTCGACCGGCGTTTTCTGCCTCACTGAATATAATCTTTTGTTTATCTAGTGTTTTAAAAAATACTCAAATACCTTATCACGTAACAGTTTTTAGAGACCGAGAAATATAGATCTTAGCCCTTGAAAGGCTTAATCCCAATCCCAAGTCAGTTCTTGAGAGCCCAAGCACTGACTCATTCGGAAATCAATTAGTCCCATGACCAATTTATAACCTGCACGATTCTCCTTAAGGAATGTGAGCAGAATTTGGGATTCACTTTTAAAGCTCTTTGACCATCCTTTAGTAGGGTAATTTATTGATAGGCCTCTCTAGTATTTTAAATTTCCAAGCTGAATATTTCAGGGGTCATGATAGTTAATTTTATTTTGGCTGTTGTATAAGAAAGACACTTGACACATGTTAGTGTCCTCATATGGAAAAGGGTTAAGCATTTTAGTTAAATAATAATTTAAAATATTTGTATACGTTTTGAATATGCATGGCAAATTATTGGGGAAGTATAAGATAGCCCCAGCCCCACAAAATAGAAACAGGGGAGGCTAAACCCCCACCCCAGCACCTTCAGTCTAGGAGACACTGTCTGCCACTATTATTATTTTTATCATTATAGAAATATAAAGGATGTAAACTGACCTTTCAAGGAGACGACAGACATGTCGATGTGGAGAGGGGGGTGTATGTTGGCTGACCTGTAGACGACTTCCGGTGGCTCGTCCACCACGCTAGTCAACAGCTTTTCCCAACGTCACAACGCGCTAGTCAAGACAAACACCCACACACACACATTTAAGATGCCCGCCCCCTACGTGAATTATTGAAAGCATCACTGAACGAGGTCACAGGTTGAGTTAAAAATAACAAAATAACATCAAAAAAATAAATAGTTAAGAGGAAAACAGGAAATCATAACGAAATGTGGGGGAAAAGTTTTTTTATAAAAAGTAAACAAAAAAACTGGAGAGTAGTTTGACAACTTAGCTCAGTTGATAGTGCATCTTTCTATTGAGCTTAGTTTCTTTGGTTCAATTACTGGCATGGCCGAAAAATGTATTATGTTTGATGAAAGTGAGATTTCACTTTTTACTATATACTTATTAATGACCGGTGGATTGAATGATATGTATGTTCTAAAGCTAGGTTTGTGAGTCGTGGGTTGTTATAATTAAGCGGTTCAAAAATTGCTCATTAAATATCCCCAAAACAAGCTTGAAAGCAAATAACTACTATTTTTAGTTAGTTTTAATAGTACTTCCAGCACTTAGGCAATAAATGTCTTTATTACCGATTTTGACTTAAGATTACAAAACTTGGAGTAAAAATTAACAAAAAAGGTGTCTCGGATAGACTGTCTATCTTTCCCGGTTTCCGAGATAATCATGCATGTTTGATTTCAAAGATAAGTGTTAATTCCTGCCAGGTAGGGAGCCAGTATAGTTGTGTTGCTAGCTGTTAGATACATTTGTCTCTGAGCTCAAACTTGTGTGATTATCTCGGAAACGGGGAAAGCTAGACAGTTTCTCCGAGACACCTTTTTTGATAATTTTTACTCCATGTTTTGTAATCTTAAGTCAAAATTGGCAATACTTACTCTTACATATTTTATTGCAGAAAAAAGTGTTACAACCCCCTCTTTTTTACATGATGGGGGTGGGTAACGTTAACAGCACATTTAGTTTATTAATGATCAAGGTTTCAATAAGTAGTATTACAAATATTCGTTGTAATACCCTAAGCAGTTTTCATAATATTTCACACAACAGTCGTTTTTAGCTCTATCTTTAAGGGTGTATACCACCCTTAATATTCAAGATGGACCCTAGGTTGCTGATGTGAATTATTCTATTTTCACCTAAGGAATATCCTGCCAAAGTTTTATGCAATGTTTTAGAGACACGTTGTATAGAAGGTGTGTAAACAAATCAAGTGCACCTAGCCCAGATTAGAAACCTGACCTCTACGCCACCGGTGTTCCGGGCTCACACCATATCACCAGCTATGGGGGAATGTGCTCGTACCTCTACCCACACTGGTGTTCGCGCAGTATAAGGCATCATAGTGGAAATATGTTTGACTCTTGGTGATAGGGGGTCCAAGTTCTAACCTTGGCCTAGTGTACTAGAAATATATTTCAACTTTTGATTTATCGCTGTGGTCTTCACGTACTCTTTCCATGAAAATGCGAGTGTAATTACCCTAACCTCCCTCCTAATCTCCACCCTCAGAGATTATACTGTTATTCAATAATGTTTTCAAATACCTGATTTTTTTTAAAATATAGTGGTTAAGATATCGACTCACACTGGACAAGATCGTTTGACCCTACCTCTATTAAATTCCAGCTTCTTTATTGCTCTTCCTTTGTCATTTATTATCCTAGTTCTTGTATGATAATACTATACTTAGTTTTACTATTCACAAAATGCTATAATCTTTAAAGTTTATTTATTGCTTATCTTTTTAACAAAACTATATGATCTTTGACGATTAACATAAGATTGTATATTGGTCGTAAATAATTTTTTGACTGCTATACTTTAGTGCTCGGCCTAAAATAAACTGTAACTGTAAACCTCGAACCATTTCAACATTATTTTGAAACATTTTTAGATTTAAGGGCCACTACTAGGCTAAAAAGGAGGAGAGTTAGAAATCAAGAGAAAAGTACCCACATTTGCGTTGAAGGGGAGCAGGAAACCTATTAGGAAAACCACCCTCATTAAACGTGATCAACCCACATCATTAAGTAGGTGGAATTTCAAATTCATTTAGTCTGGTTTATCAATGGCAGGGAGGTCGGGGTTCAAATCCAAGTCAAATAACCTATAGGTGAATATTACTAACGATTTTCCCGCTTTCACTTTATTCCCTTTTAGTGTAATTAAAACGTATCAGTAAAACACGAACGGGTAATCAAATGCTTTGTAAAAAAAACATTTTATTAGAAGGGATAAATACGCGCTCCATTGAGCACATGGACAAACGAATCAGTTTCAACTCTATAGGTTTTATGGTGACATTAAGGTCGGTATTTGAATACCAGTCTGGTAGGTTATTTTTACAAACTGAATCTTACTGCCCTTCCAGGCTATCCACATTTAATTACACTAATGAAGTGGGCATTAGAAAGTTAGGAGATTAATAGAGATGTACACACATTTTCTTGGTAGGAAACAATTGAAGAAAAATCACCCCCAGTACAGCCAACTTGCATTCAAATCCTGGCCTCCTCATCATTATAAAAACCGACTAAACCATATTTACGTTCATTCAACGCACCTAGCAATGCGATTAATAACTATTACAAATTATCCAATTTTTTTTTGTGATATATTTTAATTTAAATAAATAAAAAAAGTATTAAAATGGTACAGTGAGCCCCACTATTTAATATCATATAGCAGCGTTTTGCAACCAGTGTGCCGTAGCACATTGGTGTGTCGCGGGAATTGGGTCTAAGATCAAAAAGGAGCGAGAAAATATTTCAGGAATAGAAATAAAACTTTTTAAATCAATATTCATCATTTTTTTAGTAACGCAATAAATACAATTTTATTGATACCTCTATCCTTCATTTTGGACACGCTCTTAATACTAGATATTTTATTGATAAAAGGTGATCTTTATAAAACTGATACTGTGCCTTGATTTTAGAACCGTGTTCAGTGTACCCTCAGTTGAGAAAAGTTGAAAATTGCTGACTTAAAGGTACTGGTATAGTATTTTATTTTAAACCTGATGTGACGTACTTACAACACATTAACAGCTGTAAACAGATGATGAAAGTGCTGCTGTCAGTTGACCAGCACAGATATTTAGTGCCGTTTAGGTTGCCAAAACAACATAGTAATATAAATGTATTTTTTGATGTCCCACCGCAGTATTTCTAACGGGAATTGTATTATTATTATTATTATTATTATTATTATTATTATTATTATTATTATTATTATTATTATTATTATTATTAACACCGCGTCTTGCTATCCGTTCGGGTTGAACGCACTTACGCTAATGTGTAATGGTAGGGTGATTGTGAGATGAAATGGAGGACCTACAGTTTAACGTGGAATCCGAACCATGGTGGAGGCCTGGCATTCCTCACATTCACAAATTGTGACGGGAATTGTAGCTATGAAGGTTAAAAGCCACTAATATAATCCTAAACTATGAATATAAATAACAAATCAGATAATAAATCATTTCTCTATGTATGTAGTTTGTTCATTTAAATTTTATTATATCTAGCATTTAATTTTGAAGTTTCTCTCAAATGAAAACTTCGAAAAAATTTCGAGTTGGTAGGTATAAATAATATTAAGTTCTTTTAAGGAAAACCTAGTTTAACTTAAGTCAACATAACATAACATAACATAACATAACATAACATAGCTGAATCATATTAGCCTTTACCATTTTTAACTTCAGTAATTTTTTGTTAAATTAAAATTCTCTGTGTCTTACGATTTAATCATATTAGCATTAAGCTATAAATTAAGGAAATAATTGATTTAGTTCATAATTTTAGCTCTCATTTATACAATGTTTTACAAACTATCAACATATTATGTTACTTTGAAAAATGGCTTTATTTACTCAAGAAAGGATAGATCTATGATTCTAGCAACTATATTTTATTCATTTTAATTTTAAACCTTGAAAATTTCGCGTTAAATTTCGTTGAAAATAGGCTATTCTACATTTGATATGATTTTTTTATGAAATAATAGAATTTAAAAAGTAATGTTTCTAAAACTACAGGGATTTGGTGAGACTTTTCACCTTCATTTTAGGGTAAACTAGTTTTAAAAATAGCAAACCACCACTTAACTAACGATATATTTATGGGCTTCTAAAAGAAAGTCTCAGAGTCTTATTGTGATTAAGTTTGATATCAGTGAGATGGATATATTTTATCTTTATGTATTTATTTTAGGTATTTAACGTGCACTTTTTAAACTGACTAATTACACCAGCATACGACTTTTAAACTTACTTAAATCTGGAACAGACATAATTGTGCGTATAACCCGAACGGGTAGAAAGACGCGGTGCTAATAATAATAACAGACATAACATCCAGCACCGGACCGTTAATCCATCACTGTGAAAAGGGAAAACCACATTTCACCAATGATACCCGCCTCGGTGGCCGAGGCCAAGGCCTCCGAGGACGGGGAGATCGAGGTTCGAATCTCGGTCGGGTGAACTGGGGGTTCCTTTTCCTAAATGATTTTCCACTCTGCCTCCACGCAAATGCGGGTTCACTTCCCCTAAATTCAATCTTCCCAATTCCTAATCCATTAGCGTAATTAGTACTTAAGCGTATAACCCGAACGGTTAGTAAGACGCGGTGCTAAATATTATATTCACCAATGATACTTTTTCAACCATGCCAGTAATTGAACCCGGGATCCTTAGCTTAGTAGACAGACACACACGCTACCAATTGAGCTAAGGTGTCGGACTTTAATATAGTGAAAAAATACATTTAATGGTTTGACTCTTATTCAGGTTAAGTGGTGGAATATTTTCAAAATACCTTTTTTATGCATGGTTCTCCCAATATTTATCCATGATCATGAAGTTGTATTTTCACTAATACTCTCTCCTCATAGCTTACCAATTAAATTTAGTCATTAATAACATTTGTGTTGCAATATTATTAGTATTTTTAGCATAGCGTCTTACTATCCATTCGGGCTATACGCCTATGTACTAATCACGCTAATGTGTTAGGGTTAAAGAAGGTTTAATTTAGAGAAAGTTCACCAGCATTCACGTGAAGGGAGGAAGAAAAAAAAAACATTTAAGAAACCCACCCTCAGTGCTCCCAACTGGGTACGAACCCCAATCTCCCAGTCTTAGGCAGTCTAGTCTAAAACAATAGTAGCGCGTAATATCTTAGACCTTGCGGCTACTGAAGCAGGTATTATAATTATTATTATTAATAACAACTATAATAACTATATTGTAGTAATAAAAAAGGTCAACTAAATTTGTTAAGTCCGGTAAATTAATAATTGGCGAATTTTCAGAAAGGAAGCTAGGTGCTGTGTCTATTTTAATAATAACTTACTGTATATGTTAGTTTGTAAGCCATGATTTGATGCAATAAAATGAGCTCAGAAAGTAAAACTTACATAGCATAGATTCAATTCTACATTTTTTTAAAGTATTATGAACATGTGCAGTCGCATAATGATTGTAGTTGAGTTGGCAGGTGACCAATTTAACGATGGCGCCAACAGCTCAGTCGTGTGTTAAAGCAAAAGCAAAACGCTGAAACATTAAGGTATTTGAACTCCAAAGTTTACATAAATAAATTGGGACTATAATATTCTAAATGAAAAAAGATGATTACAGAATATTTAAATATCGGTTCACCCCAAGTCTTACTACCCTTCTGAGCCATACGCGTGTATTTACACTAATTCAGTATGGTTGAAGAAAATATAATTTAGAGTAAATTTACCAGCATTTGCGTGGATAGCGAGAGAGAGAGATAGAGCAGGAAACAATTAGGGAAAACCATTTTCATTTCACCCAGATAGGGTTTGAACCTGGGTAATTATATAATACCGGCAAACCAGACAAGATGATCTTTAAATTTAGTCCGTGTGACTACATTTTTCAAGATGGTTAAAATTATTATTTAAATAATTGTTATGTCAATGATGAATTGAACATATTTTTTCAATATCTCTTAAAATTTAAATTTGTTCGATTTTTCAATGTAAATGTTTATATTTATATACAACTCAGGGATCATTACATTGATCCCTTTTTTTTTTTAACAAATCACTTTAAAATGTCGCGCAATTGTGTCCTATAAAAAGTTTAGGAGAAGAAAGGAAATTAAATTCTCAATCAACTACCACACGCAAAAGTAGACACGAGGTAAAAAAAAAGCGTCAATCCTGTCTTGTATATTTGGTCAGTGACGATGAATGTCGGGGTTCGAGTCCTGACTGGTGTTTTTCCTTTAATATTTTCCTACTAAACTTGGGTTTATAGACCGAACGAGTAGTAAGATGCGACCTGCTTTGGTAGCCGCATGCTCTTCGTTGTTACCTTCGCAATAAACTGGTCTCCTGATAACGGGAAGATCGGGCTTTGAATCTTGGCTGGGTGTACTTAGGGTGATTTTCCCTATATATTTTTCCACTTCCCCTCCACGTAAATTTGGGTACAATTTATCTAAATTCAACTTTCCTCATTTATAACACATTAACATAGTTATTACTTATGCGTATAGCCCAAATGGGTAGTAAGACGCAGTGCTAAAAGAAATTAAGAAGTGTTTAGCAAAAATATATTTAGAGGTGTGGTGAGTGACGGGGCAGGATAAAAACAAAAGGAAAAGGTGTCAAATTAATGCACAAACATAAAATAACAAATTAATCCCCGGAATAATAAAAATACAATCTAAGTAACTCACTTCCACAAATTATGTTCGTATTCATTTAAATGTTCCAAGTGACTCACCACTTGTCAACATAAGATTAATTTTTCACTCTGAACAAGTTCACCAGCTGATCAAACTTACGACACTCAAACCTTTTCCCGCGACACTTTGACGGCCCGCGAGTGTCAAACAGAAGTCCGCTGACGCGCGAGTGCTATGCGGAGGGATACGCCCACAAGACACACCGGAGACACGAAACGTGCGGTGTCTGAAGGGAAAGAAAGACACTGAGAGTATCTCTGTCGACATTTCTGATATACGAAACATCCTCCAACTTCTACAATTGGATCTCGTCCAGAAAATAAAATGTGGGGCTTACCAAATATTCAAGGAGTTTCAAAGTTAAAACGGACGTAACTCCAACAGTGACCAGGACACGATGGCTACTTGGTCTAATGCCCCCATACACGTGGAAATTATTATTTTTATTTTAGTATCGCAACTTACTACCCATTTGGGCTATACACATGTATATATATATATATACTAACTATGCTAATTTTTTTAGGAATTAGGTTGCGTGGATGGAGAGTGGAAAACCATTTAGGAAAAGTACCTTCAATACACCTGACCGGGATTCTAACCCTGATCTCTCCGCAATTGGCAATCTAGTCTATTGCAAAAGTGACTCCTTCGACCAGTTTGGTCCAACTGGTGGCCCGCGAGCCAAATTAGGCCCTCACTCACTGGTAGGTCCTCACAGTATCCTGAAGGATTTTATTTTACCGCCACTTCTTACTACCCAATCGGGTTATACACCTATGTACTATTTAAACTAATGGTTTAGGGATTAAGTAGGTTTAGTTTAGAGGAGGTGAACCTGCATTTACGTGAAAGGAGCGTGTGAAAACCATTTAGGGAAAAACTAGCCTCATTGCACCCGACCGAAATCGAACCCCGGTCTCCCCGTCTACAGCAGTCTAGTCCAACACGAGAGTAGCGCATTAGACCACGCGGCCGCTCAAGTGGGTCATACGGATGGTGTTCCCGTATTTAATACAGTATTGAATTCAGTACAAGTCAGCTACTAGCGTGCGTACGACCAACTGTAATGGTGACTTAGCAAAATAAGTAGCTACCATGCAAAGGTGTGCATAGTATGGAAGTAGCGCAGTTCATAGTTCTTTTTATGTATTTAAGAACAGGGGCATGCGTGGAAGAACATACTCTCACACTAGAACATTAAATATATTTAACTTAAAAAAAAAACTAAAATAAATAGCCTTAGTTTTGAAAAGAATGTGAAGAAAGTGATTAGTGACAAGTAACTTGTATATATTCTATAAAAGTTTTAATTAGAGATGGGAAGCTTGACTCATCGAATTATATGGTTCTAAACAAATTATTATTATTGTTATCATTATTATTATTAATAATATTATTACTAACCACTTTTAACCACTCTTTATTTATTTGTTATTATTGCTATTTTTATTCTTATAATTTTAAATACTTTTTTTTTCGTAACCATTCATCAGTATATAACATTATTTAGCCATTTTTGTTTATCTTATTTTCTCGTGTAAATATATGTATTTGTAAGGTACTTGTGTACTTTTCAGTGCTGGCCTGTTATAGGTCTTACGAATGTTGGCCAGCACTATAATAAAGGAAATTTAAATTTAAATTTAAATTATTATTAGCACCGCGTCTTACTAACCATTAGGGTTATACGCACTTACGCTAATGTGTAGTGGCAGGGTGATTTAGAGATGAAATGGAGGACCTACAGTTTAACGTGGGATCCGAACCACGGTGGAGCCCTGGCATTCCACTACTCGAAAAATTATTTGAGATTCAATAATCAAGCAAAAAAAATCTCGAATCTAAATATAAAAGCCTTAGAATGAACTTAAAATTCAATTCTTTCAGTAATTACATAGATTCGTGTAGTTAGAAAAAAATTATAATTTAGCTTCATTTTTGTAAAAAATAAAAGAATAAAATCACCAATTTTCTTAAATATAAATTCCTTTACAGAAAAATAATTTATTGTTTAATGTCTTCTTTGTTCTTGAAACTTAAAAGAAAAGACAAATAAAAAGAATAGGAATGTTTATTAGTGTCAAACCTTCTAAATTGTCAATTTGTTTGCCTTTTTAAAATATACTTTTCAATTTTTTTACAAATTAAAAAATTACTTTTGAATATTTGAGGGTTCGAATTTGGATTTGAGAATCGAAAGAAAATTTTGGATTCAGATTTGAGATTTGTATTCAAGAAATATAGGTCTTAACCCATCGCTAATATTAGTATACAACAAATTATTCCGTATCGTTTCAGAATATATTTTATTAAAGTTTCAATGTGTATAGTATTGTATATATAATCAATTTTGTAATAATAGTAATAATTTTGATTTTTGTTGGTGATATTAACTATTTTAAAAACACCTGCATCGGTAGGCACGTGTACTAATTAAAAGATAATTTAGCCTGGTTGCCAGTGAGGGTAGGACCAGGTTCAAATACCAGCCGGTCATAAAGGATTTCGCAATATTCCTTCATTCGAATGTGGGTATATTTCCTCTAAATTGTGGCTTCCTCATCCATACTTCACTATGTGTGTAGTCTTGATGGAACTTTTGATTCGGAGTAAAATAAATATTCTCAAAACAATTATTATAAAAACAATGATTGTACGTTTTAGTGTTCATAGTTGTTACTTCGTTGGTTGTTTCATGATAGTTTTCATCATTAATTGAACGCAAGTTTATTTACTTAATTAATTACGAAGTCACCTACTTTGGTGGCTGCATTGTCTAAGACAGGGCTGTCCGAGATGGGGCCCACGAAACGATTTTGTGCGTCCCTCCTGTTGGTTACAGCTTTTGATTTTCATCCACGACAAAATAAAGCTCTCGTCACCAAACTCAAGTGCAAACCTAGCTTCCCAGGCATGGCTTCAAATGCATTTTATTGCGCCAACGCTTGAAGTCTTGTTTTAATGCGTATGCTCAGCATTTAAAACGTAAGATCTGACCTTCAACTGGAACTGTGCGATTTGCAATTGAACCCTTTTAATACTGGCAGAATCCAAATAATAGAAGATTTTTTTTTAAATTACTACTGAGAGATTACTTTCCGAAATTGAGGGACTTTAGACTTAAGATGTTTTCAAATGCTCTGGAGCACATATCTTTGAAAAATCACACTTTTTCTGCGATGATATTCATAAAGTCCATATACAGATGTTCATTGTCTAATAAATCACTTTCATAAATGATTATTGAGATTGGCAACTACAAGCACCGATATTGAAATAGCTATTTTAGTAAATGAAAAAAAAAACTTTAAAGCTAACATTAAAACTAAATATTAATTTTAAATTTAAAAACAATTGTATCTTGTATAATGTTTCAAAAAGGACTTTAATAAGCAACATGACTTTTTTTAATACGAAATTTTAGGAGTGCTTGCTAAATTTAATGGTTGGACTCTCCACATATTTTAATATTGGCACTGTATTAATAGTTCTGGTAGCGATCCTCGGATCGATCATTTTTTAATGTGGCCCTCAGTTTACCTAAAGTTGGACAGCCCTGATCTAAGATATCGCACTCATGTTAGACTACACTGCGGATGACAGGGAGATCGGAGTTCGAATGTCAGTTGGGTGTACTGAGGGTGGTTTTTCCAGAATGATTTTCCACTTTCCCTCCATGCAAATGCTGGTAAACTTTTTCTCAGCCCAAACTTCCTAATCCCTAACTCATTAATGTGGTTGGTACATATGCTTATGGACTGAACAAATAGTAAGAACTAGTGCTAAAATGTTACTAAATCCTCCCTCGTGTAAGGGGTATCACAATTTATTTACTTATCGGTGACGGGAAGTTAGGCACGTACATTGGCAGGGTGTATTGAGGGTAGTTTTTAAGTGCCCATCTCACCCCCCGGACTACACCTAACATTTGTAATGTAATACAGCTCAAACCAAACGTCGCAATTTTTTGTGGTTTTCCGTATTATACTTTAGAAAACATTGGAAACGATAACAAGGAATTTATTCAACCAAATTTTTTTTAAATACAACTAAATCTAAAAATGATTATTTTAATATTAATAATTACTTAACTGATCCCAACTTAACTATTCCCAAGTGAAAAATGAAGAAAATAATATTTTAATGAGAATTATGGTTCTAGCGTAGTTATGATTATAATATTACGTTTAATAGGATGGTAGATTGACTCTTAATATGTAAACTTCTTATTCTCCATCAACACAAGCGCAGGTGATTTTCCCTTAAAATACCCTCCTCAAAGCTTTATTAACTATAATGTTGAGTGGGATACTAATTTTTTTATTTTTAATACTTAATAAAAGGGGTAGGAATTAAAGGGGTAATCAATAATAAATAAATCAATTTTAACCTTAACTATGTTGGTGAGCTCAGAATAAATATCAGGTTCATATAATCTGGTTTGTTCTACGAGGAGGTTGGATTTCGAGTCCCAACCGTGTACACTAAAGATTTTTTTCTCTCCCTTGAATGCTGTGCTTTTCTACTTAAATGTTGGTAAGCCAGATGGTTATAAAAACATGACCTGCTTCAGTGGCCTCATGGTCTGAGGCGTCACATATGTGTTGGACTGGACTGTCAATAATAGGTTGATCAGATTTCAAATCTCAGTCAGTTTGGGTGTACTGATGGTGTTTTTTCCTGAATGGTTTTCCACTCTCCGTCCATATAAATGCGGGCACACTTACTTCCTCATTCTAAACTCATTAGCGTAGTTAGTATGTATGCGTGTAGCCTGAATAAATAATAAGACGTGGTGCTAAAAAGAAAGAAGTAAAATATGATGTATAAAGAGCCACGGATATAAGCTTGTTAGTCTAAGCACTCGAGCCAAGAGTATATAAAGATTCCATTCGACACATGCAGCTCATAAGAGACGAAAGAGAAAAAGGAAACCTAAATACTCTTCTTTATCGCTAATCTTCTCCTCAACTTGAAAGTGAGATGTTATTTCGGGTGTTAAGATAATAAAAGTGCACGTGTCGTTTATAGGGGTGTACAGGAAACCTGTAAGAGGGTAAACACATCCATGTTAAAAGTTTCGCTTCGACTTTACCACTCACGTTTACTTCGCATCTTCGAAAATAATTTGAAGCAAACTCAAAAAACCTCGATAAATACCAAATGGCACAAAAAAAAGTCTTAACCAAATCAGCAACATTTTTATAATTGGGTAGTATTTAAAATTATTGAAATAATTGTTTTGATAACATTTCTTAGGTACAGAATTACGTTTTCCAGTGGTGTTTTTTACTCAAAGAGACTTCCAATCATATAGCTGATTTTATCTATGTGTCTAACAAGTTTTATCGACTCGCATTGGTGGTTTTATGGAATTAAATGTCAGGCTCAGATAATCTGGTTTGCTAGTGATGGAGAAGCCGTGGTCTGAATCCCATCCGTGTGTACTGAGGGAGGATTTGCCCTTGTATTCCAATCTCTCTCCCTTTCCCCCAAAACGCAAACTTTGTCTCCTAATTCCATTGGTGTAATCCAACGCGTATAGCTCGGATGGGTATTTATATAATCCATTCACTGTAGGAATTACTCTCTGAAAGGTCTTTTTTCCTACCAATATCCTACTATATAATATATTTCTGGTAGGGGAAAAGGCCTTTCAGAAAACAATTCCTGCGCTGAACAGACTTTAAGTGGTGCATTTTTTTAAAACATATTATATCCTAAGGCTTACAAATCACTTCATATCACACTAAGCCATCAAATGATTTAGAGTTAAACTGTGGGCATATATATTATTCTTGTTTTTCCATCTTTAAATTACAAATAGTGAAATAAGCAAAAGGGTGTTAAAACTGAATAATTAAAGTAATAGTTTTGTTAATTAATTAAGATCAATGTGTCCACGCTGATGAAAAAAATCTGAGTGTTTTTACAACACGCCTTACTGTCCTTACGATATATTACATATTCACGAGAAGGCCTACAATTATTTACTAGAGATTATGGTTATGATGAGGAGGTGGAAATGTACCAACATTTACGTGGAGCGAGAGTGGTGAACAATTTATAAAATGATATCTATGCACATGGTCGTGATTCTAACCTTGACCGTCCCATCACCAGTAATCCTGTGGGAGAGTGACTCTTTAGACATTTTGACCACCGATGTGAGTTATATAAAGATGAATTAATAAACATAAGAAAAATAATCGTCTAGTGATTTAATAAAAATATAAAATCACTAAGTAATATAGTAAACTTCAATTTTGAGTCTCGAAAGTCAATTATGTGTTCAAACACTAATTCTAGTTATTATTTAGCATATAACCCGAAAGGGTAGTAAGACGCGGTGCTAAAAAAAATTAAATTAAATTAAAAAGTTATTATTTACATTATGACAGTAATTAACTTATTACATGTTACTTCATTATTACATGTTCAAGTATTACGTAAGGACATTTTTTGTCATTTTGGAACCCCTTTTCCCCTTTGTAAGCCTAATAAGCAAACGACAGCCCCCCACCCCCTCCTCCATCCACCATTCGAAGTCTTGCTTACATTATATTTGTTGACTTTTTTATAATTTGTTAACAGTAATAAAGATTATTTTTAATGATATTTATAAATTGCTTGTAATTATTTACGTTGTGGCATAAATTATTTTGTAAAATAATTAACAATAAATACTGCTATAAACTTAATTTAAATGGATTGAACCAAACAGGTAGAATTTTTTTTAAATGTTAAAATATTTTTAAAAAAAATTAAATTTTGACTTAATTTAAATTATAAAAAAAAGCTCTAAACAACTTTTAAACTTATGATTAATGTTCTTGAATCCACGTTAAGACACTTTTAATTATTATGTGTCCATTTGGGCTGGCTGGGTCACTACTCCATTCTTGCCCGTCTCTCTCTCTCTGTCTTAGGTAGCTTTGCTCTGACAACGGTCCCCCCTTTTTTCTTTGTCAGCAAAAATAATCAAACCTCAAACCTTCCTAAGGTAGCTAAGTAATACTTAAACTGTTATATGACCTTACCTTCTTTTTAGGCCTTAATGCTTATAACATATTCTGAAAATTTAAAATGACATCTGGACACTGAAATTGAACCCGGGACCTTTGGCTTAGTACGCAAATGCTCTAACCACTGAGCTATCCAGGAATCGTCCCATGCTCAGGGTTATTATTCACTCATATTTTAAGGCAGAGTCCATGATGGACTTAGCGGAAATCGTCGGCTACAAGTGTGTGGTTATATTAATATCACGAGCCATTGGATAACGCAGCCATCTGCGACTCGGTAGTTGGCTTATTGATGCCATTTGTTCGATTCCCGTGTCCAGGTGTCAATTTTCAATTTTCAGAATATGATATCTAGATGGAGTAGTTACCACTGAAAGCATAAATAATAGCTTTGACTACTTAATTCTTAATGTTTATAGCTAGGCTTTTTTTTACGTAGGATTTCTGCGACCAAAAACAGTGTAGTAGGGTTTGCAACTGACAAACATCGCCATGTGTATAATCTAACTTAACTTAACATAGTCTACAAATCCTAACGTGTGGGAGATTGAGCCTTGTCTGGACGCAAAACTCACTATCTAATTTTTATCGGCCGCAAGTCCCACTAGCCACAAATCCCACAGCCACAAATCCCACAGACACCATTATAATATGACAATCCCAGTGATAATTCTGATCCCATCCATCGATATCCAATAGGTGACCTTTGTTCATGATTGTACTTGGCAATAGCACAACGTTTTATTATTATAAAATATGTTTAAAGCAAAGCGAAATCAGCTAACAACCACACCAAGCAAGTGTTCATGAATTTTTAAATATCTTAACCTAAGCTAAGGGTCTCAGGCTTGAGTTCCATAGTAGCCAAACATTTATTTTTGGTGAAATGGGGACATCCACTTTCACAGTGATGAATAAACGGTCAATAAAATGGGTGTTGTGTCTATTCTAGAACTAAGTTAGTTTATTAGTCATGTGCAGAAACTACAATATACTGTTATTCCTACCAAAATCAGGGTATAGTTTTAGTAAATTTGTAGTTTTCAAGTATTATGCTTCCTATTACGTTCTTACTATTCACACTTCTGTTTAACATAGAATAGAGACCAGGGCATCTTTGGATGATTTCCCCGATCATCTGTCTGCTCCCATCATGAAGAGTAGGTCTATAACAGTGCTGTTCAACCTGGGATAGGCCTACACAAATATATCCTAGAGGATAGGTAAAGTTTAATATACACTAGCTAATATATAAATGATGAATAAACTAGCTAGGCTACTATATTTGTTAATTGCGGTTATAACCGTATCCAAGTATCATATTGTTTAAATTGAGAAATGAAACCCACACACAGGAATCCAACCAGAGACCTTTAGCTAAGCACGCCAATGATCTAATCACTGAGCTATTTAGGAATCGTCCCTTGTCAGGGGCCATTCTTCACTCATATTTTATGGCAGAATCTGTGATGGACTTGCGGAAATCATCGACTACAAATGTGTGATCAATTAAGATTAGGAGTTATCAGATAACGCGGACAAGATTTTCACACGTCCGTCCCAGAATCTGCCTTAAAATATTAGTGAAAAATGGTCCTAAGCGCGGGACGATTCCTGGATAGCTCAGTGGTTAGAGCGTTGGCGTAAAAAGCTAAAGGTCCCAGGTTAGATCCCCGTGTCCAAGTGTCATTTTTCAATTTAAAGAATACTATATATAGATGCTTAAGTAATTTAATTATAAGCACTTGATACTCAGGGCCGGATTTGGGGCTAGCCACAAGAGAATCGGACGTAAGGACATGTGATCTGGTAACACCAGTTTTATTTTAGATGTAGAGCATAGTATATTGTATAACTTACATTATGCACCAACAATTCTGGGGGTACAAAGTTGAAAACAAATTATTTCTGGGGGTGAGCAGACAAAATTTCGAATAACACTGCTCTATAGTACTGTGACGAGGCAGCTCCGGCTTTGAGTAGTTGAGTTCTGCTCCAGTGCTGACACTCCGTCTGGTAGACAAGGTAGGATTATGGTAGGAGGGAAAAAAGTTTAGAAAAAAAAACAGCGTATTGGTTTTTTTCTGTCAACGTTAATAATATTGTAATATATTATTTGTATCTACTATTTGATTGCTATTGATACTAATACATCAAAAGTAACAGTTGTTGCTCACATGTCTTAAATATGAAAATATTAAACTGGCGGGGTGTATAAGGGTAATATTTTAAATGCGAAGCGAATTTAAAATGAAGCATGAAACATGCGAAGAAAATTCGAAGCTTAAGTTTAAGATAGGGATTTTGTTGTTGTTATACTATAACACTATTTTTATTTTTTTTAACTATCCACTAAGAGCGCGTATAAGGCAATAGAGGTGGTCTATATTTTATTTTTTTTGGCTATATGTCTGTGTTTTAAGCACCCAAGAAGTAAGATGATGCGTGAAAATGATTAATTAAAATTATTAAAGTAGACTTGATTAAAAACTCCATTTTCTTCACTAAAACTGCAAGAAAAACTTGCAAATTAAACGGTTAAGATTACATTAACCTCATGGCTTTACATTTATGCAGATGGATGGCAAGAATAAAATAACTTTTTCTAAGGCTTGGCTGGTAAAAAACTGTGGCTAACATTGAGTGAAGAAAAAACGAGCTTATTTTGTTTTTATTGTTTATTATTTGATGGTGAGGGGTGTGGACAATGGTAGGCTGTAAGGATCTTAAATATTTAAGTGAAAGCCTTAAAAAAACATGAGGAATGTGCAATTCATTTGGAAAATGAATTTAAGTTTAAAACATTTCTAGCAGTAAATATTGCAACAAAGATAGATTCCACGGGCAGAATTTCAGTATTAAAACACAATGAACAGTTATCACAAAATAGGCATTCAGTTTATTAGGCAGATTAATAGAATGCTTAAAATACTGTAGTACTCATTTACTGTCATTAAGAGACGGACGCACCCAACTTTTGTACAATTAATGTCATCAATTGATATTTTCAAAACCTGTATTCTTTTATTATTTCTGTTTGTAGATTTTAGTTTAGTGATTTTGTAATTCCAGTGATATTTTAAAATGTCGAAAATTTAAATTAATTTAATTTAATTTAGGATGTTAACACGTGGTGAGAAAAAATTATTACTCATAAGTTTTCACCTGACCCCACCAAAAAGAAAGATCACGCTCTGCCACTGGGTAGGAGTGGTTTTTTTCATTGATCATTTCCAAACAAATACAGATATATTTTCCCTAAATTATACCTTCCTCTTCCCTACCCAAAAAGCGTAATTGTGTGGATAGCTTGAACAGGTAGTAAAACACGGTGGAAGAAAAAGGCTAATAACAAGATTTTTTGATTTTTTTAATCCAAGTCATTGGATATTGGTAAAAGGAATATCTTTCTCAGTTTTAAAAATTTGAATAATAGGCTGAATCATTGATTCATATAACACAGCCGAATACAAGCCATTACTTATATAAGTGAACACTTATTAAAATCACTTGTCTAAGTGCTTTCCGGAGCCACAAGCGGGCAGTTGACAAATGCGACGCGAAGTCGTGCTAGGAATTTGGTCGAGGTCCAAAAACGATCAAAGGGGAGAATTAAAAATACCAACACTACACTCCCCAACAATTTTGTTTAGTTTCCTTAACCTCCCCACTCCCCGCAATACACATTTACCAACCCAATGTGACCTTGAAAAAGTGACGAAACCCTGGTTCTTCTAACCTCCAAAAATAACTCGAGCGTATTTTTAATATGAGACACATAAAGTATACTATACGTATTTATAAAAAAAAAAAGTGGGGTTAATGTCACCAAATTTAATTTATGGAGCTATTTCAGTGAAGAAATAATACAGTTTTTTTAAAAAACGTAATTTATGTGAACAGCATAAACTAGACGTGAATGTTTAAAGATATTATTGTAAACTATAAACACTATTTACAAAAAGATCTTTGTTCATATTTTAGCAGCAGGAACTATTTATAATAGTACATCCTTAAAGTGATGGTGATGATAAGGTAGAGAACAAGGCCAGGAAATGTGATAAAACTGGATGAAGTAGATTTGAAAGAAGCAAAGAGTGTGAAATACCTGGGTAGTATGATTGAGGCAAAATGGGGCAGCAGAGAAGATATAGTGAGACGACGACACCAGGGAGAGGTATTCTACAGGTGTGTAAGAGACCTAACATGGAAAATAGAAGGGCTCTTAAAGTGTAAGTGCTGTATAGAACATACTTCATACCCACAGTAACGTAAGCAACGGAAACTTGGACTTTGGATAAAAGAGAAATAAGTAAAGTGGAGGCCATGGGAATGAAGTTTTCGAGGAGCATGCTAGCTGTCACAAGAAGAGATAGGGCTAGGAGTGAAGATATAAGGTCTAGAATTGGGGTATAGAGGTACATGAGATAGTTGAGGAAGCTAGGATGAGATGATATGGACACGTAATAAGAATGGAAGGGGAGAGGATTCCAAGAAGATTAATGGAGGGAAGAGACCGCAAAGAAGACTAAGGAAGAGATTGGAGGAACAGATAGAAGCAAGTATACAAGTGAGAGGAGGAGAGTGGAAGAGAGTGCAGTTGGAAGAATGGTGGAAGAACAGAGGTAGATGGAGGCATTTTACTAAACAGACCTGATCACAGGCTGGAAACGTTCATGATGATGACATCCTTGCTTTGTTTTTCCGTTCTGCAAGTCTTGTCACCCCTTCGTTCTATCCTCTTAATGACACAAAGCGGATATGGAGGGAAAATTTATAATGTAGAGGAAAAGCACCCAAATTTGCATGAAATAAGAGCAAGAAACCCTATAGGGATAAAAAGCATCTTAGTATACCCAGCCTGGATTTTAACCCCAACTTCCCTGTCCTCGGCAAACCAGTTTAAACGAGATGGACACATTTATACATGTGCCCACAGGAACGGGTACTTGACGTGTAGATTTATTTAAATATTATTTAATTTATAATTCTCCTACCATCTCTTTTGTTTATCACAGCGTCTTACTATCTGGACAAGTTAAAATCATTTATGAGCATTACTCTAATGGGGTAGGGATGAGGAAGTGAATATTTTAGGGGTAGTCTACCCCATTGGAATGTAAGGAGAGTGGAAAGGGTGGGAAATCATTTAGTTAAAACTATCGTCTTCTTAACGTACAATATTCTTGGCTGTTTATTAAAGTAGAGGTCATTGCCCACTTTGCCAAAAGACCGGGAGGGAGTGGGGGTGGTATAAAATCTATTTCTACTAGCATGTGAGAATTTAAATATACTAGTCTTTTTACATTTAAATCTTTCTTCGCACTTAAATTAAAGCGTCTAAGGATTCGTGAGTACGCCTACATGCTACATGTGGCTTATAACGATTCACAAATATTTGAGGTGGTTGAACTTTCCTTGTGAATTCTGTTCTCTAAAGCTTATAGTTTTACACACATTTTATAAACGGAAAAAACTAAACATATTATGATATAGTATTTAAGATAAATTATATAATATATTAAATATAGAATATATTTGATATACATAGAACTTAGATATAGAGGATGAGTAGTAATTCATGGATATGGATAGTCGAAAGCACTCTTTGCAAAAAATCCATTCTTCTTTTCACAAATATTGCGAGATTTAATAAATGTCTCTTTTAAAATAAAAGCGAGATACATTTTGTGTGGTACGCTGTACCATTTATCGTTGTTTTTATTACCCTCTCAACTACATAACTAATAATTCCTTTTATCATTAACATAATTGTTTAAAATTTGTATTCAAAGTCATTTTATTCGTAATTGTATTCGAGATAATTTGAGTCTCTTACGAATCTCACATCTCTCGAATACCAATAGATTCGAGGGATTCAGGGACTCTCCAATTTTAACTAATATTTGGAATCCAGAACATACAGTTCACAAAAAAATTAATATAATAAATGTTGAAAAATGATTCTTTGCTAAGATGATCCAAATAAAAACTTTTGGCTCATATCGATGAAAGTCACTTCTGGAAACCAAAACGTGTGTAATAAACGTGTAGTTCAGATTATTAACAAATTTGTTTCTTTGCCCAAAAATAATTAGAACAGTATCTACCTTTGCTCTATCAGTAGATCGTCTGAATTATAAACCAAAATCGAGTCTCATTACAACAAAAATATTTAACACTGGACAAATAAGGGTTTCACCCTCAAGGTTATGGATTTACCTCAGGTCACAGACTATATTTCGTAATCAAAAAATATATCAATACATTTTCAGCTCTGGTTTAGTTTAATTGTTTATTTTATTGTGTTAAAAGTATAATAATCTTATCAGGTACAAAGACAATTTTGAAATCATTAAATCTAAAAGATGAATATCCACTTTGTTAGACTGTATTATATTTTAAAAGGTTAATTAATCTATCAAAGTATGTTTTTAGCGTGTAGTTTAAAATGTATTATTCAATCAGATGAATACTTACCAACGAGGGTGATTACGTGGTATAAGATGTCAGACTTGCAATAGAATGTACTAGAAGCCAGGCTTGGTATGCTGAGGAGGTTTTCTAAGCTTTGATTTATCCATGTGATTTTTAAGTTTCTCCACGCCAATGTGGGTACATTCAATCTAAATACCTCCAGATAAAAGGAAGATCAAGGTTCGCACCTCTTCTGGGCTCATTATGGGTGGTGGATTAGGACAAGTAATTTTTCAACGTGGTTTTATCATCCTCTTAACACAATGATAGAGATGCACTTAACGTAAACAACCTTATTCGTTTCAAACTCTTTTTTAATGAGCCGTTAATTAACTTAGTGTTGAACCTTTTTGTTTGTGCTCTGCATCTTACTACCCGTCCATAAAATCAGCAATTTTTTACTAAAGGGCTAGGGATGAAAGTAGAGCAGTGTTTCCAATATGTTTATATATTAATAATCCACCCACGTCTTCCAGAGGGAATCGCTATTTTACCAAACACTTTAGAGCATTGGTACTCAAACTGTGGTCCACGGTGTCAGCTTCTCTGCAGACGGGACGACAAAAAGAAAAGCAATATTACGTGAAAGAGATAAAGACTACAAGATTAACAGGCTACGTACGTTAGGGTGAGGGTGTAGGAAATACGAGAAAAAGCAAGTGTTTTTTCAGTTTTTATGGCAGAATTTTTTTTTGACAATATAATTAAAATATCGCTCCAGTACAAACATAATTTAATTTTCTTCACATGGTGACCTCGAAATTTCTTGAATATCTTTTAAGGGTGTCCTGGAATTTAATGACAACTTTTTCTCGTCATTAAAAAAGTTTCTCATCTAATGCAGCTACACTAATAATAGATATTCAACAACTGTTGATGTCACCATGTGAAGAAAGTTAAACTGTATGTTTGTACTGGAGCGATATTTTGTTTATTTCAGCCAAAATATGTTTTGCCACAAAAACTGCAAAAACACTGGCCTTTTCTCGCGGCCCCTTCCATCCCACCTTAAGTCCACAATACTTTGTACGACAAGTAGCATTACATGGGAAATGTGGAAAAGAAGCAAAGCCAAATAAAAATGCTATCCTTTACTACCCCATTAATAGAACTTACTGCTTTGGTGAGAGGACCAGCAGGTGGTATAGTAACATGTGTGGCCCACATATGCATCAAACGCTTATAAAGTGGTCCGCTATTGGGAACATTTTGTGAAGCATTCTATTATATTGTCATGAAATTGACTATAGTTAGATTATATCACTGCTGTTTAGAACAAGATGATTTGACCTTGATGTGGAAATACATGCAGCCATTATCTAACACATCACTTTAGATTCGGCAGTAAAGGGGGTTGGAAGGGCGATTAGATTCGTTCGAATCATCACAGTTTGCTTTTTCTTCAATTCAAGGACCTACTATTTAAATATTGAAAAAAAAAAGTCCCAAATGCACACATATCCTTAGTTCATTGTGAAATTCCTTGTGTTTTTCGTGATTTGTCCAGACACAAAAATACCCTTGTGTTTTTCCATTCTACCATGATTTACAAGCACGTGGTAGCCTTGGTAGACTGTACCCAACATTTACCCTGAAAGGTACAGTAGCCCCATAGCTTCTTTGGTGCTGACTGACAGTTCACAGCTGACAGCTGACAGCTCTGAAAAGTTACCAGACCAAATTATGTATCCCTACGTCGAACCATATGATCTGCAAAAATATGTGTTTAGCAGCTGTCCCTTCTGACAGTCAAAATTTAGGTATATACCTAAATGTTGACTGTCAGAAGTCAGCTGTCAGCTGTCAGTCAGCACCAAAGAAGCCATGGGGCTACTTTAGCAGCCTTATCTTAATGGACTACAATTTTAAATCCATTACTGTTTATAGCCTATGGCCTGGGTCAATTTTTTTTAGTATAATCATATATTTTACACCACCAGCTTACTTTATCTGTCGTAGCTTCATATGCCTTATAATCTATCTTAAAACTAGGACAGACACAATATCCAGTTCCCCAGCCGTTAATTTATCAATGTGAAAGGGTAAACCCATATTTCATCAATGATCAATTTTTCGACCATGCCAGGAATTGAGCCCAGGACCCATACTCAGTAGGCAGATAAACTACCGACTGTAATGGACTACACTATGGGCCTATTTTTATAAGCAATACCATAGTCGAATAATCCTAGGTAGGCTACCTTTCACGGTAAACGAAGAATACCTTAATTTGTTAGAAAGTATATTCAGCCGGGATTCAAACCCCAATTGTCCGTCCCCAGTGTACCAGGCTGTACTACGTGTTCATATCAACCCACGTGTCAATTAGTGTGGGTTTTAAAGTAATAATTAAAACAAAAATATATCAATATGCTAGATTAATTCTAAACAAAAGCCCACACTTTTCCTCACTACAATCATGTTAAATAAATACATTTTAATTTAATCTTTGCAACAGAATGAAAATAGTTTTATTATGCTCATTTAAAATGTTACACGGGAATTCCTTACATCGATTTGTTCGGCTAAGACTATTTAAATTTTATGGGCTTCACTTTGAATTACCATTTTACGAGCGAGTGTTTGAGTACTTTAATCATTGAGCTTAAATCCTTTAGAGGTTAATCTCCGAAAGCACCCTTCTTTAAGATGATGTTGGAGTAAAGGGCGGTCTCACTGAAACAAATACATAAAAATACTTTTATTAGTATAATAATTATCATAAAATGCATGAGACTCACTTTCTCTAGTGAAGATAAAGTTAGTGTGCAGTAACAATATGGTAGGGATGATATTTTATTAAATAAATTATTAATGCCCATTGGTGGTCAGAATTTCTAAATTTTAAATTCAACCTGATTTTCTGGTAATGAAGAGCTTGGGGATCAAATCCCATCTGAATATATTGAGTGTGTTTTTATCCTAAAAGGTATCTTCCTACTTTCCCTCCACAGGAATGATGTGTGTTTTTATCATAAAAGGTATCCTCCTACTCTCCCTCCACAGGAATGAGTGTGTTTTAATCATAAAAGGTATCCTCCTACTCTTCCTCCATAGGAATGAGTGTGTTTTTATCATAAAATGTATCCTCCTACTCTTCCTCCATAGGAATGAGTGTGTTTTTATCATAAAAGGTATCCTCCTACTCTCCCTCCACAGGAATGAGTGTGTTTTAATCATAAAAGGTATCCTCCTACTCTCCCTCCACAGGAATGAGTGTGTTTTTATCATAAAAGGTATCCTCCTACTCTCCCTCCACAGGAATGAGTGTGTTTTTATCATAAAAGGTATCCTCCTACTTTCCCTCCACAGGAATGAGTGTGTTTTTATCATAAAAGGTATCCTCCTACTCTCCCTCCACAGGAATGAGTGAGTGTACATTGACTCTAAATTCAACCTTCCTCATCCTTACCGCACTAGCATAATCACACCCACAACTCAAAAAATACAATTTTTTCAGAAGAAGGAGAAAACGAAAAAATAAAAAGTTGTATCAAAATGGTGAACCAGTCATTTAACATCAGAGAAAAATGTATATGGTTTATGTCAGGGGTTCCCAAACTTTTTGAGACCCTCTTCACATGTCAGATTTTCCGTGCGACGCCCATGTACACAATATTTAATTTTAAATAATCCCTAATTTGATTTCGTGGCATTTTTTAATAAGAAAACATTATCGTTTAGCTTTGGCTATGTCCATTTTCAGACTTTAGGGGAGACAGTTGAGAACGTCACGCCAAGTTTTCAGGGAACATTAGAATCCGGAACTCATATGAAGGGAGGGCTTTCACAAAAAAAAAGTATGTATTTATTTGTATTTTAAAATATGTACGAGTACACGTATTGAAAATGTGTATATTGCATTTCACTATACATTATAAGTTTTAGTTTTTCCTTATAGTCGCGACGTCCGAGACTAAGACCAGCGATGCCCCAGGGCGTCGCGACGCGCAGTTTGGAGAGCTACGGTAATAATGTGTACTGTACTTTTATCAAATATACTATCGATGTGTGGTCTGTACTTTCATTTAATTTACCATCGATGTTTCGATAATTTCTTGCTGGTGACGTCATAAGGTTGAGTCCCTTTTCTTACACAACTTAATGTATTGTTTATTTGTGACACTCCTAGCAATAGATATGTTACTTTTCTTGCTCATTTTAAATAGTGTATCTTTATTTAAAGCTATCTTAACTTGAGTTGTTTCAAAATGTCGTTTTTCTTCTTCAACAAATATAAACTTGAGTGTTCCAACTATGAAGTGGATCTCTTCATGATTAAATCATTACTAAGTCAGATCAAGATAAAAGTGACATAACTACCCTCTGTTTCTCAGATTTGGAATTACATATTTATCGAGTTTACTGTGGGTGACCGCCAACTTGGGACATCTAGCCATGGCCTTAACTCAAAATCGACGATTTTTGAACTGTGTCACTTTTCTCACTAGGGTGCGATATACGCGTATGGACCAAATTGGAACTAAGAAGCAGTAATAAAAAATAATAATAGTAATAATAATGGAGTAGGGATAAATAGGGTGTTTTAATAGAAAGTATAGGACTACCCATATATATGTATATAGGCCTATGTATGTATAAAGAGAGTGAGTGAGAGAGAAAGGGGTAAATAATTCAGAAAACTAATTCAGTACACTTTGCCTGGATTCGAACGCAATCCCCTCCACCCTGCTCTAAGTAATATAAATGGTAGAAAACCAGACTTAATGTACTCAGTCGGGATTCGACCATCGCATCACTAATGACCAGGTCCACCTATTACTAGGTTAGTGCCTTAAAACCACTCTGCATTCTAAATTTCATATAGAAAGTGTCGTTTATAAAATAAAAACAAAATGTTTAGTGGTCAACATCCATCATATTTTACTGTTCTCTTAATATGAATATACTGTTATTAATAACGTATATCAGAAGTGTCAGTTGCAAATCACATGACCTGATGCATGAATATGTGAAAGTAGATCTAGTAACAAGCTACTCTACTCACTGTATCCCTTAATTATAAAAGGTTTATAAGTCCCTGTGTTAAAAATAAAGCTCAAAATTAAGTTCCACATAGCTTGAATTAAATCATCAAAGAAATAAAATCACAATTTTTAAACCTTTTATTTTTATTCTTACTGGATTGAAGGGAAACCATTTTATAAGTGAATATATAATAAGGTAGACCCATTTCTAATGATAAACACTGTCTAAAATGTACTTTGACATGGAACATGTTTTTTTTAACTATATAATTTCATTTAGTGATAGGACCTTAAATCTTTGAAAACAAAGAACAGAATCATAGTTAATGTATTAAAATAGTTTCGGTGTTATAGCACATAATTAGTTATTAATAATAAAATATTGAAAATATACTATTACAAAAGCGTATAGAATATTGTAAACTATATGTAGAGGAATAGAAACGAATCACATAAAATTAGATAGATATACATGATCCAGATCTCTAGGAAAATATTTAAAATCGATTTAATATAATTATTATTTTAAATTAAAAAATACTGAGATGATATATTTGACAATAAATTATAATAGTAGAGTGGGTTTTTCTTTATTTTCATTCTTCTTTATTTCATGATACTAATAATTCTTATATCCCTATTAAGCTAATCGTATTTAATTAAATTAATGGGGTATAGATAATGAAGTTATAATTGAGAATAAATACACCCGAAATTGCATGGAGGTAAAGTTTAAAACAATTTAAGAAAAAAAAACCGCACCTACAACATGCCCACCCAGGATTTTATCCCTGAACTACTCATGACTATAAAACTAGAATATAATTTTATGTTTAGTCTGCGCACCAAACAATGTTTGTTTTCTATAAGATTTCTCACGTTTCTTCCACACAGATGAAGAAACATTTCCTATGTATTCTACCTTCCGCATATCTACCTTATTGGTGTAAAAATACGTATATTCCGAGCGGTTAGTAAGATGCGAAGCACTATCAGAATTATTATGTATCTATATTTTATATGCACATGTAAACATGTTTGCTATAAATATATACTATACGCATCCATTATTTATTTATAGTAGGTATATGGTAAATATATAATTATATAAATTAAGGACGTGTTTTTTTCGACTTGCTGGTAATAGTTAGCCCAAGTCAATGAGATTTCAATGTGCGTATGAATACAAGCCTCTTAAAAACAATATATACCAGCACCTAAAAGTGCTTACTTATTTATTCTGTGACATTAGGAACACTTACAAAAATACGCCACCTATAACTTTATCGTCCAGTCCGCCTCATTACACCCTATAACAAGGTTCTAGTTTCTTCCATTAGGGATGCATGTCCTGCCCACCCTTATTTACGAGATTTGATTACTCTTTTACCTCCTCCACTATCCATTACCTTTATCCCTTTTTGGACCAAAAAAATGTCTAAGTACTTAATTTTTGAACATGCTGAATTTCTTCTAGTCATGTAAGGTAAGAGACCACGTTCATCAAGCAAGCACTATCGCACCGATTCTCTTCCTAAAAGAGTTCTGCTGAAACACATCATAGCAGTAGTCATTTAGTATTACCACAATCACAAGAGTTACATGTTAAATTTATCCTGATAATTAATTTTGAAATTAGGTTTGTACCCTTTAAGTAACTGATAATTTAAGGTCTCTATTTTTTTCAACCCATTCAGGTCATAGCCATTTATGATAATTACTATAGTGAGGTAGGTATAATCACACGATTTTTTTTTTATGTTCTTAGTAAATTCAAAACCATATTTATCTAAATTTATTACTGTAATATTGATAAATATTTTCCTTAGTTGAAAACTAAAATAAAAGTGAATTTTCTACTATTTAATCAAAATTAGCCTATTACAAAATATATAATCCACCCAATGTTTAGCCATTAGACATTATTGGCCTCATGTGCAGAAGTGATATTTCAGTTTACCACTTCCTTCTTCTATACATCGTCCCCATATTGTTTCAGAAGCCATCATTAACTACCAGTCACGTGACACTTTGCACAAAGATATTTTTTATTAATACTCTTGGTCTGTAAAAAAAATGCTAATGCATGTCTCTATTCCACCTAGTTTTGTTGGTGGGAGAAATAGTTCGACCAATGAGCTACCTTGAATTCATCAAGATCACGTCGATTATGTTGGTAGGGGTTTAAGGGGTGGGGTTTGTATCAAAAGACTTGTTTATATTTTTAAAAAAAGCACTCCAATTTGTTACTGCAGATGGTTTATAATGAGGGCACAAAATGGCTGACCTGAGGACTTTCTGTGCAAGGCGGGAAGAAGTAATGCGTCATCGTCTGTCGCAGGATGGTCGACAAATTAAAGTGAATCATATGAGAAGGTAGAAAGAAACAGATAATCCTAAAAAAAGTGACCTGCACCAGTAGTCACATGGTTTAATCAAGGTTCTGCCTATACATTTTCTTATATTTTCAATATTTTCCAAAAGGAATTAATATTTTTTTCATACACTATATTTTAATATGCCTATAAAGGTATTAGCTCGTGTTTATTCTTTTTTAAAGTACAATGTTAAGTAATAGGTCGAGTGTATTTAGAACAAAATGGTTTGAGCTTAAAACCAATTTTTTTTAGAATGAATGGGGCCTCAAAGTATAATATTTACAAAGCATTTTTGAAACTCTAGTTTTAAAAAGGACATATTATAGAGGAAAGCTATATATAGCCTTTTTTCGGGGGTTAATACAGTATAAGTTAATTAAAACCTGTAATTTAATAACAAAAATTCGAGAATTTATAGTTTTTCCCCGTTTTTTCCTACGTTTTACCGGATTTCCTGATTTTCCGGGTGCGTCACAATCCTGCTAAGGCATCATTCTTGCAATATACTGAATTGACAATGACAATGAAATTTAAGGTTTGAATTTCAGCTGGGTGCACTAGGAAGTGATTTTCCACTTGTGGTTTGTCAATTTTATTTTTCCGTCCTTTCTTCTTGCTAATACGGGTTCACTTATTCTACTAAACTTTTCTCATAACCCCCTTGGACTGATTCGTAAATATTCCTTGGGTTGAACGCATAAATAAATAACTGAATATTTATGACTTAACACTTTTGCCGGAAGGCAGGCGCAGAACAAAAGCGTAATCACGTGATGAACTATAAACAAAATACGAGCTTTTAGTCCAATCAGCGTGACCCTCTTTGCTTTAGCTCTGCTTGAGAACTTGTGCTTGGCAGAACCAACCAGACTTCAAATCCAACTGACTCAAATAAGTGCGCATGCTCTTCAAAGCTAAAACCCAGCACACAGATTAGTTTTTTGGCATGAGTAGATTTGAAAATAGCTTGCCAAATTCAAATAGTGTATATTGATTTAGTGGGCTATGTCATGACAACATTTGAAAACAACCATTGTGACCATAAGAGAAAATATCTGTTTTCCTACCAGGAAATGAAATCAGTTGATAGTTAGGTGTTTATAGTTTGTGTTGCAAAGCATATTTGTTCACCACAGACTTCTGCTAGCGTGGGAATTTCTCCAACACTCAAGAAGATTATGCTCTATAATGTTGGGACGTATGAATCAAGCTTATCTCTAAGGTGCTTCTTATGACAATTAAATTATCCATTGAAATCTTATTTAGTGCTTAAATTAGGTGCTTAGTCTTAAGTTCACCGTCCTATACCTCAGTTTTAGCTTCTGTGGTGCTGACTGACAGCTCACAGCTGACTTCTGACGGCTTTGGAAAGCTACCAGACCAAATTATGTATCCCTACGCTGAACCATATGATCTGCAAAAAACATGTATTTAGCAGTTGTCACTTCTGACAATCAAAATTTAGGTATATACCTAAATGTTGACTGTCAGAAGTCAGCTGTGAACTGTCAGTCAGCACCAAATAAGCTATGGGGCTACTGTAGGTTAAGTTGATTGTGATTAATGTGTTTGGTAAAATGATTCAAGGCATCACTATCGCAATAGACTGGGCAGTCAATGACGGGGATATCGGTGTTCGAATCCCATTCAGGTATATTGAGGGTGGTTTTTCCTAGATAGTTTCCCACTCTTCTTCCATGCAAATGCGTTTAAATTTTCTCTATTTTTTTCAGCACCTGGTCTTACTACTTGTTCATGCTATACTCATATGTACTAGATACGCTAATAAGTTCGGGATGAGGAAGATTGAATTTAGATATAGTGTATCCTCATTTGCTTGGAGGTAGAGTGGAAAACAATTCAGGAAAACCACCCTTAGTACACCCAACCGAGATTAGAACCCCGACACCCCTGTTATTGGCAGTCTAGTACAATCCAAGAGTGACGCCTTCAGCCATTTAGCCACCGATGCAGTCATCTATTAATTACTCTTCCTCTTCTTTAATCCATTTATATAACTATTATAGATTAGTATAGCCTGAACGATTAATATGACACGGTAATAAAAAATGTTTTTAAGTCTAAGTTAATAATCTGAACGTAAAATACTCAAATGATAATTATTATATATATATTTACTCCTTTATTATTGTGTTCTCTTTGAGTTTTACTACCAGTCCGGGCTGCCCGGATGACCACACCATCACCATGCTGGTAATATGAGCCCCTATCTTCCGTCACCAGTAAACTAGACTAGATGTTTTTAAAATTTAGTCCACCTACCCACTCACGCGGATTTTACTGAGCTTTTGATTTTTTTTTTTTAGCGCCGCGTCTTACTACTCGTTCGGGTTATACGTTTATGTACTAATTACACTAGTGATTTTAGGAACTACTAAGGTTATATTGAGAGGAAGTGTACCCATATTTTCATGGAGGAAAAGTGTTTAATCATTTTGGAAAAACCATCTTCAGTACACTCGACTGAGATTCGAACCTCAATCTGCCCGTTATCGGCAGCCTAGTATTTTGCGGGAATAGTGCGCTAGACTATGCGGCCACCGAAGCGGGTCTTTCATTTTTCTTTCAAATATAACAGCGTATTACTGCCTGTTCAAAATACACGCATAGGTATGGTAGGTAAGAGAGAGCTACAACTTATATTGTGTATCCGAATTTGGGTGGAGGGAAAATGAAAAACCCGGTAGGAATATCCACCCAATCAGTACACTCTACCGGATCTACGGGATTCAAGACCCTTTTTCACCATCAACGTCAGTCTAGTCTCAGGGCGGGAAGTCCCACCGTAAATTGCCACAAGTGGCGAATTGGCCATAAAAGTGTGGTGAATTTGATTTCACCAACTCTCACAGTAAAGTAAACCTTTTTCCAGGTGATGTGTGTTGGTTGTAACTTGATATTTATTGCATGTCATTGGAAGCATTCCGTTTTCTGAATGAGTCAATCACTACCACCCAATACTTCCCTCCATTCATTTATTCAACACTTCCTTTCATATCTGCCGTCAAACAAAAGGATCGCCCAATTTCACATTAATTTGTCTTTCATTTTCAGTCTGAGCAATTTTCATAATTTTATTCTGAGACAGATGTAGTTGCGTAGTCAAAATGTACACGTTTTGAATACACTTGTTCAAACAGTGTATTCTAGATGGGTTTTTGTTTTTATTCATTTGAGGTATTTAACGTGCACTTTCTAAACTGATTGATTATATGAGCACACGGCTTATAAACTAACTTAAATATAGAACAGACCCAACATCCAGTCCCCGGCCGTTAATTTATCACAGTGAAGGCGTAAACTCACATTTCACCAATGATACATTTTTCGGCCATGCCAGGAATCGAACCCAGCACCCTTAGCTTACTAGACAGACACGCTACCAACCGAGCTAAGGTGTCGTATTTTATATGATCGATTGAGCTAAATTATTTCTCAAATTTTACATAGTGTGGTAAATTTCACCTCACATTTTTCACACCTATGGCTATATTAAAAAAAAATTGGTTGTTCACATTCGTTCTAGTCTATTGCGAGACTGTCACCTTAGATCATTCGACCACCGAAGTGGGTTTTACAGAAATTGAATTATTTTTTTTATTCTTCTATTATATAAAAATATATATATCATAAATGGAGCAATCTCCTGAACTTGCGAGTGCCATGTGTCGGCCTGTAAATTACAAAGCACCGGCTTAGCCGACAAGGTGACTTAAGTAGCTCTCTAGGTGGCTTTAATTGGGTCCCGCCGCGACGGTGAAAGGCTCACCCCCAAGGCCACACACACACACACACACACACACACACGGACGACCCTATTTAACAAAACAAACATGCACGCAAGACCACGCACAGATACCACTTAGAGACACATACTACCTTCACCGAGAAACAGAAAAAAAAAACTATCAACATAATATGTTCTGTAAATTGAAATTGAGATATTAGAGAAATACACACACAAAAAAAAAGTCGTTATAAAGACGTGGGATCCGTCATAAATATTTCCTAGGGGCAATTACTACAAAGATGTATGTGTTTTGTAACGTGGTGAAAAAAAAACTTTTTATTAAGGACGAATGAAGGTAAGTATTTTTGTTGAGAGAAGGGAAGAGAGTATTTAGCGTGTATTTCCTGAACACAGATTAAGTTAATTAGGCTGTAAAGATAAACTACATGTGGCAAACCACCCCCTTTGCATTCGGTTGTGATTCAAACCTCAATATTTCCATCCACTGGCAATCCATTAAATTGTGATCATCTGGTTGCGGGTATAAGGAGTAAAAATCTTTTAAAGGGAAAAGATTGAGCTGCGTAATTAAGAGGGATTGCAGTCCCATTTTGTTCTGTGTGTGAATCATGCCCTACAACTCTCCCGGGCTATCCACATATTTACATACAATGAGATAGGGAGGAGATGGTTAAATCTAGACCAAATGCACCCGAATTTATTTGAGTGTAGAGATACTGAGAAACCATCTAGTAAAAACATCCTTAATACATTCTAGTATTCAAGCCTTAACATTACTGTAATCAGCAAACCATACTCGATGACGCCTTAGTACACGTGTCCACCAGTGTGGTGAGGAGTGGTATTAACGTGGAGAGAGTATAGATACGCCCTAATAATTATTGTGGGCTGGAAAAATATTAATCTAGTCAATCGGGTCTGAACTGTGTTAGCCTCTACAACAAATTCAACTCATCAAATTACAATATTTTCCACAGACGCATCTACTTCCCTCCAACACACTAACAAATACTCTATATGGAATGAGTGTTTAATATTCATCCACGTGGCGTTTTACTAGGCAACTATAGAGCGTCTTTTAAGGCGTCCATGGAGCGTCTGACTATGTGTACAGTACACTGGGCGTCTTAATAGACTTCCACGTAACGTAATAAGGTGGGGATTTAGGATACGCAAGAACTGGTCAGTGTTTTTGCAGTTCTTATAGCAAAACTATTTTTGGTCAATACAAATTGAATGTATAACCCCAGTACAATCACAGAGTTTGATTTTCTTCACATAGTTAAATAAACATTTATTGAATATCTGTCAAGGGTGTCCTGGAATTTGTTGATAACTCTTTTTCTGCTTTTAATAAATGTTTGTCATCTAATGCTGCTATGCTCTTGAGAGATATTCAACAACTGTTGATACCACCTTGTGAAGAAAATTAAACTCTATGTTTATACTAAAGCAATATTTGATTTATTTGGGCTAAAAAAAAGTTTTTGATATAAAAATTGCTAAAACACTAGCCTTTACTCACGTTCCTTAAGTCCCCCACCCCCTTAATAGGCATCTATGGAACGTCTTTTAAGACATTCATTGAGCGCCTCATTATTCATCCAAGGAGCGTTTTAATAAGCGTCCCTGGAGCGTCTTAATGACGTCCATGGAACGTTTTATCGGGCATTCGTGGATCGTCTTAATAGGTACCCATGTAGAGGCGCAGCGTCTCAATATACGTTTACAGAGACTATTAATAAGCATCCCTTAGGCATCTATAGAGCATAATAATAGACGTCCCAGTAGTAGCTCTCACCCGGTCTGAACGACGGCGTAGGCCCTCTTAGCCCTCTCGTAGAAGGCGAAACGTTCCACGACGTCAAAGTTTCCCTTGCCAGGCTCGTGCTTCTCAATGATCTTCCGGTAGTCGTCCCATATCGTCACCTTCACCCCTTTGGCCTTGTCAGAAGGGGTGGGGTCCATCACAGCCACCTGGAAGACCACCAACACTCTCACACAGAGAAACAATCATTCAATAGAATGACAGGAAATTCACCTACAGTAGCCCCATGACTTCTTTGGTGCTGACTGACAGTTCACAGCTGACTTCTGACAGTCAACATTTAGGTACAGTAGCCCCACGGCTTCTTTGGTGCTGACTGACAGTTCACAGCTGACTTCTCACAGTCAACATTTAGGTACAGTAGCCCCATGACTTCTTTGGTGCTGACTGACAGTTCACAGCTGACTTCTGACAGTCAACATTTAGGTACAGTAGCCCCATGACTTCTTTGGTGTTGACTGACAGTTCACAGCTGACTTCTCACAGTCAACATTTAGGTACAGTAGCCCCATGGCTTCTTTGGTGTTGACTGACAGTTCACAGCTGACTTCTGACAGTCAACATTTAGGTATATTAAGAATTAATAGCCAGAGCTATTATTTATGCTTATTAGTAGGGAATTACTCCACCTAGATATCATATTCTGAAAATTGAAAAATGACACCTGGACACGGGTCCCGGGTTCGATTCCCGTGTCCAGGTGTCATGTTTCAATTTTCAGAAAATTTAGGTATATACCTAAATTTTGACTGTCAGAAGTGACAGATGCTAAACACATGTTTTTTGCAAATCATATGGTTTGGCGTAGGGATACATAATTTGATCTGGTAGCTTTTCAAAGCCGTCAGCTGTGAGCTGTGAGCTGTCAGTCAGCACCAAAGAAGCCATGTGGCTACTGTACATCGGTAAACACACAGACTAAACGTCAGGCTCATTCAGTCTTTTGTTTGTAACGGAGAGGCTGGAGTCTAAATTTCTGTCAGATGTACTGTATGTACTTAGGATTTTTTCTTCTAAATGTTGTTTCCTACTCTCATTTCATGCAAATCTAATTACTGTACATTACCTCTAAATTCTAGCTTCCCTATTCCTAACATAGCCATATTTAAAATGAAAAAATTTGGATCGATATTAAGCTGCGTTATATACAAGGCCGTAGCCAGGGAGGTGTTTTGGGGGTTCAAACCCCCCATGAAATTTTTATGAACAAAATATATATGACTTTATTTATGGTTCAAACAATATTAAAATTAAGATACAAATACAAATTAGGGGGCTGTGTTACCATGAAAATCACTTCAGAGACCTTCTAGAGGTGTTAAATATTTAGAAATTTTCCTAGCCTTCGGCATTTTGGGGGTTATTTTACTATGAAAAAAACTTCACAGATCTTCAAAAAGTGTTTAATATTTATAAATTTTCCAAGCCTTTGGCAGTTAGTGAGTTATTTTACCATGAAAAAAAACCACTCCAGAGAGCTTCTAGAACTGTTTATTATTTAGAATTTTTTTCTAGCTTCCAGCAATTGGGGGATGTGCCCACCAAACCCCCCCTGAAATTATTGGCTGGCTACGGCCTTGGTTATATGAAAAACACTTAGCAACAACTATCAAACTTACATGTTAAAAGAAATCGAACACCACGTTTATTTCAAAAGAAAAGGGTATGATACATTTAAATAAGAATTAAAATTAGTAATAGTTGAATCTGTTTCTGTTTAGAAAATAATTAAAAGGTTTTTTAAAATAAAACTATCAATCCTAGGAAGTGTACAAGTGAATTCCACACCAGTGCCCCTAAGTGTTGCCACGTCACTGAAAATAAAATAATAAGTATATAGTATTTATCAGATAAATGGACACTGAAATAATCAGAAATGATATAAGATGTAGTTTGAGCTTTAAATATAGAGTAAAAGAACACAAAAAATACATATACAATGGTATACAATGGTAAATAAATGCTAAATTAATAATTTATTGGACATTCCAATGACTTGTTTCCATTACTAGCTTTCTACTCTGGTTAAAATGGTGGTTTTAACCTACTGGTTCCGACATGACCATGGTAAGCTCGGCTGAAACAAATGAAGAAGCGAAAGTATGGGCTTGGTACCCAAGTTTTAAATGTTCTCAATTTTCATCTACCGTTCACTTTTCACCAATGTTTAAGATTAGATGTTTATTATGAATATATATATCAAATTAAGACGTTCAACATCCGGCTGCCATTATTTTAATTGTTCCTCCTTGTAAAATCCTGAGATAACCATAGCAATCACAAAACAACTATGGCAATTAATAAATTAAAATAAATCAAATCTTTAAAAAAAAGTATTAGCTAGTACACAAACTGAGAGCAAGGAAGAACGCAATCCATTGGCAACGCAATCTTTGCCTAAGCATGATCATAATATAAGTTAGACGAAGTAATAAATATTATCACAGGAAAATGAGGAAAAAAAAAGAACATTAAATTTCACCAAAGAGCATAAATGAAATGATATACTATGTTACAAACTCATATTAAATATTGATATTGAGCCTTCTGATTTCCCAAAGAGGATCACGTTTTCACAAGCTATGCCGACCTTTTTTAACTGTTATATCGCTGCTAGATAAAGGCTAGTTTATCCTTCAATCGTACTGATGGATCCACTTTAATATGATCTTTAGTTTATTTATTCATTAATTCTTAGAATTTTTTATCTGCCTTTACAAAGTTAATGTTTTCCACCATGTCGAGACGGCTTTAAGAAGTATTTATACCCCCTTCATTTTCCAGAACATGATTTTTTAATTACAAACTTTCAAGCTTTTATTGTTATGTGGGGGTGCTCCTTTCACCAATTTGGCAAATAATTATTTTTTTCATGCTGAAATTTATGTTTTGTCATAGATTTAAAAATATGTCTATTTACGCCCCCTTACCCCTCTTCAGATCCCACATTTTAATTTTGATATTTCAAGATTTGTTTTGTTAATTTCAAGCGCTTACATTTCCTGTTTTACAAATTTGAAATTCCATTTATTCAGACATAATAATTTCAGCTAACTGGGCAGATATGTTTACTTACATGCCAAATTTCAATTTTCTTCTACACAAAGTCATTTTTATATTGACTTAGAAAATTTTGAGGCCCCATTTCCTCGAATCAATTTTAAAATTTCAAATTTTAAGGATTTTTAAATTTTTAATTACTAAGGATAGTTGTCCTAACGGCTTGAAATTATTTAAATTTTCTACTACACTTGTAAACATGTTTTATATTAGTTTTTGAAATTCTTATCTCTCCTTCAACCCAGATCTTAATTTTAAAATTTTAAAAAACTTTCATACTCTTATAGCTATTTCCAAAATGTATGTTTTATACCATACTAAAAGGTGTTTATTTCTATTTTTTTGTAAATTTCTTCTATATCCCCATTTTGTAGTTTCATATTTTTTAAATGTTGGGATTTTGATGTGGCCTCTTTACCATCTCACCTAATTTTAATTTTTTACCTCACCGACAAAAGGTTGGTGGTTTTAATTTTGTAAATTTACATCTAGAACCATTTCTCTTACCCTCTTTTTGAATTTTAAATGTTCAATTTCTTCTGGTTATTTGGGTTTGACGCTTTATATTTGATAAAATATTTCAATTTTCTACTGTACTGTACTGCCAAAGTTTTTTTGTTTTTTTTTTAGTTTGTGAAATTTTGACGGAAACTTCTTTCCACTATAGGGGCCTTCATTTTTAAATTTAAGAATGTTCAGACCTTGATTACGGTTTGGTGGGAGTTCTTATACTTGCCCGGCAAATTTAAATATTCTAGCACTCTGCTAAGTAGCTTATTCTTTTAATTTTGGCAATTTGCAAACCACTCAACCCCCCATCCCCCNCCCCCCCCCCCACTTCACCATCACCCACTTATAAAGATAAAATTCTGAGCACTAAGTTTGTTATTTTGAGTATTCCCTTTACATTTCTGAAAAATTTAGTTTTCTACTTTCTCAAAAAGATTTTTAAAACTATATGCCTCACCTTCCCTCTCCTATCATCTATTTGGGTACCAATTGAGGGTCAGTTGATTCGAATTTTGAAAAACTAATGAAGTAATCTTGTTTACCAGCCTGAAAACACCCAGATATAAAATTTCTTGAAAATTAAAAGGAAAATAATCATTTTCAAAATTTTCGAAACCATTCAGCTATTTATTTAGAATCAGCTGATTGGAATTTCAAAATAAATTACAACAGTGTTGTGTTTAGCTTTATTAGAAATACCTGGAAATCGAATTTTGGCTCAATCGTACAAACTTGAATTTTTGGCCCAGAAAGTAGGCATGGGGAATTTTTGGATTCTCCAGATTCAACCCCTTTTCCAATTTTTCAGGCTTAGGATTTTTCACACCTATCTAGGAATCCTAGGAAACTCCGTGATGAATTTCAAACTTCTATCTCACCGGGAAGTATGAAAAAACCGAAGGAAGGGAAAAATAGATAAATGGTTTTGATCTTATATATTATATTGTGCTTGAAAATTATTTACATTCAGATCCCGTATTATTCGATTTTTCCGTTATCTGGCACAGAGTGCCGTAACTTTAGGTAGGATAGTCGCGACTCTAGTATATTATATAATATATACTAGAATCTAATATTATATATATCTAATATATTGTATATATAATATTAATATATATATTAAAACATCAATTCTGAACGTTACTTATACCACCATCCGGTATATAGGATACATATATTTACACTAATTGTATAAACCGGAGAAGGTTATAATTTTAGAGAAAATTTTGTTGCATTTACGTTAAGAAATATTTGAAAAATAATTAGGGTAAAACACCTGAGTAGACTCAGCTCGGTTTTGAACCCTGTCCTCATTTCACCGGCATTCTTCTAAATAAATTAATTTTAAATGCTCTTGGATTTCCCATTTCCTCTTCACGCTAATGCTTGTTCACTTCCTCCAAGCTACCTCTCTCAGCCTTACTCCGTATTAAGTCATTAATAGCTATGATACCCGATTCGGTGGCCATATGGTTTAAGGCGCTATACTCGCAATATAATATACTGCCGATGAAGGGGAGATCGGGGCTCAAATCCCAGTCGGGTGTACTGAGGTTTTTTTCCCCCTCCCGTCACATAAATGCTGGCGTATTTCTCTAATTTAAGCCTTTACCATCTCTAACATACTTACGTAATTGGTGCACATGCGTATAAGCCCGAACGGGCAGTAAGAAGCAGTGCTAAGAAAATCCATGGTGTCAAAGGTAATAATAATAATAATAATAATAATAATAATATTGAGCACCGCGTCTTACTACCCGTTCGGTTTATACGCTTAAGCACTAATTACGCTAATGGATTAGGAATTGGGAGGATGGAATTTGGAGGAAGTGAACCCACATTTGCGTGGAGGGAGAGTGGAAAACCATTAAGGAAACCCCCCCCCCCAGTTCACCCGACC
>CABFWO010000279.1:143124-158577 GCA_902155825.1 Timema genevievae | reverse complement strand
TCTTAATATATATAATTCTTCTGTACGTGTGTATGTCACTGAACTCCTCCTAAACGGCTGGACCGATTTTGATGAAATTTTTTGTGTGTGTTTGGGTGGGTCTGTGGATGGTTTAGATTCACAATTGGACCCGGTAGGTGGCGCTGCAATCGGGTTCTAGGATTTTTTTTATTTTTTAGGGAATTTTTTTAATAGATTTTTTGCATATCAGAACATGTAACCTCAAAATTTCATCCCCCCACCACCACCCCACCCCCAATATTTATAATAATGAATATAATATTAATAATTGACCATTAAAAATTAATAAGTTCATTAATAATTGACCGTTAAAACCTTCTGAAAAGTTCATGAATAATTGAACTTCTGAGAATAATTCATAGTTATGTTTGTTTTTAGATACAGCTGATATTTGTGGATTTGTGGGCGAAATGCCAAAAATGAAAAGATGTTTTATTTTGTATGTTGTCTTGACAAACACTGAATTTGTAATTGTGATGATCACATAGTATTTGTTTTATTATCGAAATCAATTATGCCACCCAAACGAAAAGCCAACGTTCGGGCAGGACAACGTCTGTCGGGTCCGCTAGTGTATGTATATATTGTGTATGTGTGTTTATATGCAGCATATTTTGAGGTTACTGATTTATTCTGTACCAGATGCCTAGATACTCATAAAAATGGTTAGTTCGAATTTTTGAATATTTCGAGTTTTTTAAAATATCCCTTGAACTTCGAATTAAAAAGTTCAAATGTTTAAAATTATTGAGTTACTAAATCGGAAGTCAGTTACGATATAATTTAATGACTACATTTCATCTACGTAAGCCGACATCAATCATACGTACGAATGCTATAGATGGCCGTTTCCACGAAGTTTTGGGACTTTCCCATAGTTATTATCTTTTTGGCATGCATAATAGAACAAGACCGACCATATGTAATTGTTTCCGGCGGTAATACGGCGCCGTTTGACGTCAAAACGCTGCATACGTTTTTCAGGTCATTATCCAGTCGACGATGGAGGTGAGTTTCGCAGAATCTAAAAGGGTTGTCCTTAGAGTAAAACCACAACATGGCGCCAAAGCGAAATCCCGGAAAAGGATGGGTTGCAAAGTGAACCATTATTGAGAGAACGTCTGTTTGCCGACGTATTTATCGCTCTTTTTTTTAAGAACACACAACCATGAAAGCTGTCTTTTTACATATATATGAGTAGGTACACACTCTAATTTGTACCTTTAATAGGGAATAGAAGTTTTAAATGAATGAAAAATAGTGCCGATAAATTAGAGGCTTTCCTTCCGATGTTATCTTTAATTTTAAGTATGTAAAAAAATTCCGCCCCTAGTTGCATTAAGGTATTTTTTCATATGAAAATATTCAACATAACTTTCTTAACCAACTATATTCACAATTAATCTAAGAAAAACTTGATTTAAGATAGTACTTCTCAGCCCCAAAGTCTAGATATTTATTAATTAGATGGAAATAATTACAAACTTACTTAACTTTAGGACAGTACTTCTAATATATCACAATTTTCTTACTAATGGACATATATGACAGCCAAAAAAATTACTATAGCTATATTTACGTAACCCACTTCAGTGGTCAAATGGTTTAAGGCGTCAATCTAATGTTAGACCGGCCTGCTAATGATGGGGAGATCGGGTCTGCCGGTCAGATCTACTGAGGTTGGTTTTTCCTAAATGGCTTTCCACTCTTTTTCCACGCAAATTCGGGTAGATTACGTATAAAATATTTTCTTCCTCATCCCTACTCCATTAGAGTAACCATCACATATGCGTATAGCCTGAACACATAGTAAGACGTGGTGATAAAAAAATATCTTCACATATTCAAACAAGTCATGCTATCTGCAGCTGTCACTTTTGATAGATATTATCTAAACCTATAAAATAGCACTAATAATAATAATAATGTGCTATCACCCGCCTCGGTGGTCCCGTGGTCTAATGCGCTACTCTCGCAGTAGACTAGACTGCTGAAGACGGGAAGATATAGGTTCTATCCCATTCGTGTGCACCGAGAGTGGTGTTTCCTAAATAGTTTTACTCTCTCCCTCCATGCAAATATGGGTGCACTTCCTTTATATTATAAAAATAGGATGTTATCAATGTTGACCAAAAAACTGTTTTTTTTTCTAAAAGGTGATCCAAATATCCATTCACAATAAATTCAAGTTATACTACACACCCAACCCAAACGCCTAGATATTTACTGATTAGATATATTTACTTACAAACTAATTTGACTCAGGACTGTAACTTTTTAACAGCACACGCCCAGACCTAGTGTGTTGATACTAACTAATTTGATCGCAGGACTTACAAACTAACTTAACCTAGGACAGTGTGTCTAGTATTACACACCCAGTCCTAGCCCCCTACATATTTTCTAATTTCGTGTTGAGCCAGACCACCGAGGACGGGGATATCGAGGTTCGAATCTCGGTCGGGTGAACTGGGGGTGGTTTTTACTAAATGGTTTTCCACTCTCCCTCCACACAAATGCGGGTTCACTTCCTCTAAATTCAAGCTTCCCAATTCTTGATCCATTAGTGTAATTAGTACTTAAGCATATAAGCATATAACCCGAATGGGTAGTAAGACGCGGTGCTAAATATTATTTTCTAATTGGCTAACAGAACGTACGAACTAACTAAAACCTAAGAGAGCAATCTAACTAGAATCTTACTAATTTTATGTCAAGACATACAAACTAACGTAAATATAAGGCCGATATACACTGCCATGTTTAGTTTGCGGCAAAAACCATGCAACTGTCGTGCAAGTAAAGGTTTACACATATTTTTGAATATCGTGCAAAGATTTACCTTGCGAGTCATTTGATTACACAACTATTCTTAACAACGCACTGCACCTGTTCTTTGCAAGTTGTGACTGGCACACCAATCTAGGTCTACGCGTGCAAATACAACTAGCACGCACATTCAGTGGACGGGATGGTTAATTACTGGCACCAAATTATTTGAGCGCTCGAATATTCGTGCAAGTAGAACATGCGTCATCCAAACTCTTTAATTTGCATGCAAACATAAGTTTTTTACACTGTCATGTGGGTAGGCCATTGACGACTGGCGCCAATTCAACATCGGCAGTATAAACTAAAATAATTGTAACTGGATACGGTATTTTAATACAGGACCTTAAGTTTTTCGTACCAATACGCTTTCATTGATCTACAATGGAATACCCTGTGCAATCCATTAGGCATTGTTTTTAAAGCGTGTGTCTAGAGGGATATGTGAGGGTGCTACCAGCATCGATCTAAGATATAAGGCTTATAATGTACTAGGTTGCCTGTAACCGAAGAGGTCAAGGTTTGAATCTCAGCTGGGTATAGTTAGGCGCAATAAGGTGCAGTACACGCTAATATAATTTTGAGGTAATCACGGTTGCAATTTATTCCTGTCGGTGATTATATAAAAACACACATGAGCACACATGGAAAAAAGGGCAGGCGCCACACGTCATCACGCAGGTATAAAGAGACTCTGCGTTGTTTGGTTCTTGACAGGAAGTAATTGGCAGGAAGGTCTTGGGCTCACGACCTCGTTGGACCACAGGGAGGATGCTGGGAGTTCTCGGAGACGTCGGTTCGGATACCCGCCCGGGCCGGATGACTCGTGCACGGTACAGAGACCGCATAAAGACGTGACTATAGATGTATGCTGCGATAATAGGCCAACACCCAACTCGTACCTCTACTTTGAAACAATTAATATAACAACGAAACAAACATCACGTTTTCGGTGAAGGTGAGAATTGTTGTTCGGATATAAGTGTGGGGTCTTTAGTGAAATGAAGGACAGGGAAGCTTGACCCACGATCTTTTTTTTTAGTGCCGCGTCTTAGACCTACTTCTCATTTGGGGTTTTATGCATAGACTATGTACCAATTACGCTATGGGGGTGTTATGGGTGAGGAAAGTTGAATTTAGAGGTGGTGTACCCACACTTTTGAGGTGAGAAAGGAGAGTGGAAATCTATTTAGGAAAACCCACTCTGAGTACACCTGACCGGGATTTAAATCCCGATCTTCCTGTCATCGACCATCTAGTCAATTGTGAGAGGTAATCCTTAGCCTATGTGTCCATCGAAGCGGTTGATTGTTCTTTATTTGTACACTAATTACTACTACCCATCCGGGCTATCCGCAATCCATACATTTATACTGATGCGGTAGGAATGAAGAAGGTAGAATTGAGAAATCATTCCCAAGTTTGCTTAAAGGGTGGAAAGGAAAAATAATTTAGAAATTACCTAGTAGATACTATCAAGATTTGAACATATACCTACCAGCCACCAACAATCCAGTATTTGACAACATCTGACACCTTAAACCATTTGACCACTGATGCGGGGAGCCGTTTTCACATGTCCATGTAGAGTCACTCCTCAAAACAATGACTGAAGGATTAGCCTCAACGTAGGATAATTCTTGTAGATGGGTAAATTTACAGTTCCAGAATCAAATTCTACATCAGGTATGATTTTTTTTTTAAATTTTGATATTCTAGAATTATCGTCAGTGATTTAAATAATTTTGGATCATGCCGTAAATTGTTATAGTAATGTTCAATAAAATAAATCTAATTATTAAAGACCACTTGTCAGGATAAAAATTTAATTAATATCTAGTTTACCAACAGATATGAATCTCTTTCTCATGGCTTAGCTTTTATAGGAGCCAATTACAAGTAAGGAAGACCTTTGCTTGTTAATGGTGAAGATTCTTACTATCTATGTATGGTTTTAAAATTATATACCTAATTTGTGAGTAATTAGGCGCTAGGTTTGTGTGAGTAGTATTACGTGTACCAAACTATATGAACTTATTTTGTAAGTAGTGGTTCAGAATGAGTAAATATGAGCCGTACAGAATCAAAACTCGCCTTTTCAAAAAAACAAACTGAGTCATGCACATCACTGGGCTCTGCTTTTTCTACTATAAGTTTTTTTTAAGCACCACGGGGTGATCTGGTTGTCTAGGGGTAAGGTGTCGAACTTCTGTTCTGGGGGTCTGGGGTTCAATCCTAGGTCCTGGCACAGATTTATCTGATTGCCAAACCCTTCCTTCACCTCTGACAAGACGTGTATTACTCACAACTTGTGAGTGTGTGGAATGCCCCGTGGTTCGGATTCCACGTTAAACTGTAGGTCCTCCATTTCATCTCACAATCACCCTACCATTACACATTAGCGTAAGTGCGTACAACCCGAACGGGTATTAACATGCGGTGCTAGTAGTAATAATAATTTAGCACCGCGTCTTACTACCTGTTTGGATTATACGCTTATGTACTAATTACGCTAATAGTTTTAGGGATTAGGAAGTTTAGATTTAGATGAAGTGTACACGTTTTTACGTGAAGGGAGAATGGATTTTTTTATTGAAAAACCACTCTCAGTACACCCAGCCGAGATTCGAACCTCAATATTCCCGTCATCGGCGGTCTAGTATATTTTTAGAGCAGCGTATTAGACCATGCGGCTACCAAGGTGGGTCTATAAGATGTACTAACCTAGATTAATATTGCCTGTAATTCATACAAATCAACGTTATGCATACACATATACACCTATAGGTACACAGACACACATATCAACATATGTGTGAATGCGTGGGTGTGATAGGGCCGGGTGAGTAGTATTAGACTTATTGTCCTAGGTTAAGTTAGTTTGTGGGTCATGCTAACCCATAAGTTAACAGATGTTATAGTCTAGGTGTGTAGTTATATGTCCTAATCTAGATTAAGTTTGTAAGTCATGTTATCCCATTTTTAGACATCTATCAGTTAGGGTGAGTAGAATAGGGTGCATAAGAAATATCTGGTGGGTTTTGCTCACAAATCAAGCACTTGGATGGCTGTTCCCAGTGAGATGTTTACAGCCATAATAATTCCTCGGCTCGGGGACATCAAATTGGCCGGCACTCTCGCCCGAGCTTGCGGTACCAGACTTCCCTTTGAGGGGCTACGTCAAGACCAAGGTGTATGATACACGTTCTGCCAAAGTTATTGATTTGGAGCAACGAATTAGGAAGTGTATTCAAGGAATCCCCAACGATATGCTGCACCGTCTTATGACATCCTTACCGTCCCAGTTGGAGGAATGTATTGAACTTTATGAGTGTCACTCACAAAGCTTTATATTTAAAAAAAAAAATTACTTATTATATAAATAAAGAATTATCCATGGAAACACGTGTGAATTATAAATCCATTGTGCGTATAACCCGAACGGGTAGTAAGACGCGGTGCTAATAATAATAATAATAATATAAATCCATTACGTTTAATACATTCCTTCTGTCGAGGTGGCAAGAATGTGTTTCTGTATAATATATAAATATACTGTATACATACATATACATTTATGTATATGTATATATGTAAGTATGTATATAAATATAATTATGTAAGTATATAGATATATATACATATATATGTATAGATATGTATATATGCATATATGTATTTATATGTATATATACGTATATACATATATATGTATAGATATGTATATATGTATCTAAATGTATATATACGTATATATCCACATAAAAATATATATGCTACATATGTGTATGTGTTAATACAATATTCTACTTTGCTTTGGATAGTAATTTAATTTTATATTATGTATTTCTGGCGCATTCTGTATTATATTATGTACTATCGTAGGTTAAGTTAGTTTGTAAGTCCTGTCCTATAACTATATTTATAATTAGAAAGGTTGCGTTAAATATATTACTAAGGAAAACTAAGCCAAATAAATGGTAGGATGCATCGCACAGACTTAATTTCTATTACATCTTAAAGTAGAGACATCGAGTTCGATTATTTTGACGATCACAATAACTTATGTCTCTCTCCGGGGGGTTGAGAGAAAGTAAAATTTAGAAATATGTCAAAGGATTTTCCTAAATAATGGTCTAGAACAGTGGTTCTCAAAATTTTGCATTCGTGGCATACTTTTGAATATTATAATTTTCGGTGGCACACTATAAGGGATTAAAGAGCGGTAAATGGTTAAAATAAAAGGGAGTTTGGATAGTTTAAAAAAATGCAATTTTATTAATACAATTCAGCTAAAAAATTCAAGATTTTATGTTATTAATATTTTTACATAATTAAATTATAAGCTAATCTTATATATCAAACTGTAATTATTAATAAATAAATTGGTATTTTAAAGTAAAACTTAAAGATGTATTTTGTGAATTTTTAGTTTTTCAGGTAATATTTGGGCTTACAAATGATAAGGTGATATTCATTTTGTGTTTGATCTCACTAAGTTTTCCCCCTTTTTCATTTGATGTCTTAGTTTGCAGATATAGTCCTATATTTTTTACATATGGATCCAAATTTGACGGCACACCATTAAAGGGTTCACGGCACAAAGTTTGAAAAACATTGGTCTAGAATCTCAAACCCTTCTTGACTCCATAGCATGGCTAGTATTTAAGTATTTGAAAAAAATGTTTTAAACCCAGAAAGAAAAGACCATAAAAAATGTAGTCAGTTAAAAATGAATTTGATGACTCAATTTATCCTTTGAAACAAAGGCTGCGTCTCATCCCCCAACTTTGCCCATTTTATCTTCTTTTAGATTATGACAAAACTATTAACATCTCTTATTTTGGTAGTTTTTAAGGGGGCCACCCACCAGAGCACTGAGATGCATTGCAGACGTTCAGGGAACCCTAAGAAGTGTTTTTTTTATTATTTCAAAATATGGGTTGAACTAAAATAGAGAGTAAAGGAGTCAGAATGTCCCTATGGAATTAAAAACCTTTTATTTATTTTTTAATTTATTTAGTGTTTAATATTAGTAGCTAATTTTATAACTATATTTTTAATCGAAATTTTGTAGCTCTTAGTTTAAGGTAGGTTTTTTAAAAAATATACTCGTAGTGGTAGCCTTCTCTAAACAAATAAAATAATCATTTATTAAGCTTATTTATTAAGATTATTGAGGTTTATTTTATTTGTTTTGGAGCCTCATAGCTATCATTCCCATGATAAGAACCGTAGTTTGAAGATATTTCCCTTCAAATAGGAGACACCATTAATATACTTTTTTACAGCACATCAGTTACCACACATAGACGGCTTCAGTTTTGTAACAAACTGCACCACAGGTAGAGACGTGGTATTCAACCTGGGGTGCGCGAAGGCATCTTAGTGAGTATATAAAAATTAAATATATATATTTATACATATATTTCTTACTTATAACAAATTTTCTAATACATCATTTTATATGTAATCTATTTTAGACGTAGATTATAGTATATGTATACCTTGCATTATGCATCAACAACCTTGAGGAATCTGCTTCGTTGGTCTCATGATCTCAGGCGTCACTCTCGCAAGATACTCGACTGCCACTGACAGAGAAATCTGGGTTTGAATTCCAGTTGGGTGTACTGAGGGTGGTTTTCCTCAAAATTGTTTTCTATTTTACATTCATTCAAATTCGAGTAAACAACTATTAATCATTGGTGAAATTAGTACGTATGCGTATAACCTGAATAGGTAGTAAGACGTATGGTGTTAAAAAAAAAGCTTCGGGGGTAAAAAGTTGAAAAGAAATTATACCTGGGGGGTACGTGAACCAAAAAAAGGTTGTATACCACTGATTTAGAGGATAAAGCTATAATCTCGTCCGGGTGCCCTTGGAGTGTTTTCACACATGGGATTTATAACGGTGGTTTTCCATTCCTCTCTCCACACTAATAAGAACTATATTTCCTTTAAGTTATTCTCCCCATGTTTATTCTAAAAAAATATACTCTTAATAGTATTTATATTTAATGTACCAATAAAATTATTCAATTTCAATCGATTACCTAAAAACATTTAATCATCCCACTCTGGGCTGATATTTTTCTGAAAGGGTAAAAACACCTTTTTTATACATTGAAACCTTTTATTTCTCTCTGTAAAAATGTGTAAGCATATTTGAATGGGAAAACCAAACTAGGATGGTCAAATAAACTTATAAAAACTCTTTTAGTGACTTTTCTCCTACACAAATTATATTTTTATCTTAACTTAAATAGGAATTAAAATGTAATCCTATATTCAAATAATTAAAATATTATATTAGTTATCTTTGAATATAAATTGGTAAAGAAACTTTATCTCTCCTATAGCTCCAGATATACATTTTACCAGAACAATTATAATATAATTTATTTATTTAGTTCACTTTATGTAAAAGTATCAGTGACTAATTTAAGTTCATTTAACTAATCAAAATACTTTAAAATTAAATATACCTAAAATAACCCAAGATTAACTAAAATTTATATCTACTCAAGCCTGTAAACGTTTTGCCAGACCTGGCATATAACATTAAAATCTTAACTATAGTTTAATTTTTTAAATACCATAGTTTTGTGGCTACCTATAATATCACGCTCTCAAACAAAACAATCTTAAATTAATATTTACAATAAAAAATATATCAACTCGTACTTTGGAGAATGTACATTTTGAAACAATTTACCGATTAAAAATATAATGTTTGAAAATATAATTATGTTTTCATTTAATATTTCAAGCGTGAATAAATTGGAACATTTACTTTTACGTATGCATAGCCATGATTCTAAGTAATAAAACTATTTAAAAATATCCAGACAAATGTTGACAAGGTCATAAAATGTAAGTCTCTATCGGCGTACAATCGGAACAGTTAGTTAGGCGCGTCGCTAGGGCTCTATACTTTGTACAAAAGATAATAACTTAAGAAATAAAGAAAAGTGTTAACATATAAAAATAATTAAAATGACCTTAGCCGGTAACAATATTAAAAATAACTATTTTAAATGTAAACTATTTTCAAAGTAAAAGCTAAAAGTTTCTAGAATTTTTTTTTTAGTTAAATAATATTTGAAGGGGTTAATATACTCCAACTAGTTGACCCTTGTTAAATATTTCATTTCGCGTCCACGTAGTTAATATACAGTATCTGTGGTCATATATCTATTTATCTATGAGATTTTAGAAATATGATCAACGAAAATAACAACTAAAGATGAAATACAAATGCATTTCCAAAGAGGCAGGCTGAAAGTATTTTTCTCAAACATGTCATTAAAATTTATATCTCAGTAGAGTGAGCCTTCCAAGAGCGGGTCAGTTATTGTGTAAAAAAATGGCAGTCCCAGACCTCCGAAAAGGACGCGGTAGGCGCCACAGATGAAAAGCGCCGACTGACATTATAATCACGCCCTCAAGGCTCGAAACAATGACCCCACAGTACGCTAGACTAAAACCTCAGTTTATGTCGTGCTATGAAATCTTCACTAGAAATTCGTGCGGTTTAACCCAAACCTTAGTTTCGTCAGAATTGATCGCAAAACATTCAAGTAAAGGCCATTATTATGTATGGCTCTCCCCAAAAAATTACTAAATTATATAAACTAAGGCTTGTCCATACTGGTCTAGGTTAATATGAGTTCAAATTTCAATTATATCGTCACCTCCTTGAAGGAAAGTATCCTTACACTGAGATATTTCGTATGTAAATAGCAACTTTGAAGCTGCAAAATCACTAATAAAATAATTAAATACCGGTATCTTATCATTTTATTTTGTGAGACTGTTAAAACGTTACTATTTTTTTTGGGGGGGGTATTTGACCTCAGAAATGTGTATCATTTCACGTGAAATGTAATTAAAGAAAAAGATAATTTTCCCTTTTCACTATTTAAAAAAAACTATCACCCATAAAATTTATGTAGACGGATACACTGGGAGTGCTTTTCCATATATAGTTTTCCGCTCTACTTCTAAGCAAATGTGGGTGCACTTCCTCTCTAAATCAAACCTCCACAATCCCTGATGCATTAGTGTAATTAGCACATAGGCGTATAACCCGAACGGATAGTAAGGCGTGGTGCTATTAAGAAAATTAAAAAAGTGTAGAATTATACATTAATTAAAGAAAAATCATGTATTTTTAATTTTTAAATCATGAAATAAAACTAATTATGGTAGTCATGATTTGAAGGAAAGTGTTTGAAAACATAATCAAAGTAAATAGTAACAATTACTATCAAAACTACCAAATTTAACAAATTTAAACTAAATAAATCATATTCTTGCATACTTTTAATATTAACTTTATGATAAAAAGTATTAAGTCTAATTGAATAACTTAATTTTAATTTCTGACCAAAGAACTTAGCAGAGCAATCTTAATAATAGCAAACAGTTTATTTTATCCATGAGAACAAATTAATAAATATCTAAGGTACCATTTTTACATTCATTACTGTTTCCAGCCTGTGGCCTGGGTCAGTTTTTTATTCAAGCCATATATTTTCCACTACCAGCTGGCTAGGCCTGGTGTAGCTCCATATGCCTTATAATCTAACTTAAGACCAGGACAAACACAGCATCCAGTCCCCAGCCGTTAATTTTCAAAGTAAAAAGGGTAAACCCATAGATCACTAATGATAAACTTTTTGGCCATACCGGGAATCGAACCTGGGACTCTTAACCTAGTAGACAGACACACTACCGACTGAGCTAAATCAAAGATAACATAAAATTTATAATATTTTTTTAAATATTACGGAAAATCTGTGAGAGCTTTATCATTAAAAAAACAGTTACGTTCATTGAAACTTCACTGTTGTCACGGATAGAATTTTTAAAAAATCTCATTTGAATACGAGCTCTGGTTTGACCGTAATCATGTGGGCCTATTATATTGCTAGGTTTATCCGAAAGAGGGGGCTCCTAAATGTGTTGTTTACCAATATACACCTATTATCAGGTAATCAATCACGTGACAACAGTTTCGTACAGTTGCTATATGACAGTGTGGACAAGCCTTAACAACCACATACTGGAGTCCTCATCAAAGGTGGTTTATCTCAGGTGGGCAACAATACGTTCAGCTGCGGCTACAGAAGGTATCAGTCCTTACCTAGCAATTAAACAATCGATTGTCGTTATATGTAGCCGCGTGAGTGGCACGCTAGCTGAAGATAATTGCTTGATACCTTCCGGACGGATGATCACGCCATCGGCTACGGAGAATATCTCATCACCAGCGATATACCCATGAGCTGTGAGGTTACCAATCTGATGGGTTAGTCCAGAAAGATGTTCCAAGCTGGACGAGATGAGTGATATAGTCTACTATTATTATTATTACAGGTAAACTTACACGTTTTGAACCGAGTGATTATATCAGCACAAGACTTATGAACTAACTTAAATCTAGAACAGACACAACATTCAGTCAGCTCTAGGCTCAACGCTGTGAAAGGAGATACCCACATTTCACCAATGATAATTATTTTGTTCTTACCAGGAATCTAACCTGGGACCCTAAGTTCAGTAAACAGACACACTACCAACTACAGTAGCCCCATGGCTTCTTTGGCGCTGACTGACAGCTCACAGCTGACAGCTGACGGCTTTGAAAAGCTACCAGACCAAATTATGTATCCCTACGCCGAACCATATGATCTGCAAAAAACATGTGTTTAGCAGCTGTCACTTCTGACAGTCAAAATTTAGGTATATACCTAAATGTTGACTGTCAGAAGTCAGCTTTGAACTGTCAGTCAGCACCAAAGAAGCCATGGGGCTACTGTAAGTTGTCGGACTTTAGGACTGTTAAGCGTCTTACCAAGAATGTTTTAACTAAATGATCTAATAACACATAGCTTCTGATGGAGACAATAATTATTTGTTTGATTTTTTAAAAATTCTTTATACTTTTTAATGCAAGACTTATTTTAGTGCCTAATATACGATGCATAGGTGAGAAGCGTAAATTAAAGGTAGTTTTTCCGCATTAGTTTGAAGTGGGGATAGGCAAATCACATTTGAGGGTGTCGGCGCAAAAACGTGGTAACTCTCATTTTATGAAAAAATGTGCTAGGATTGATTTCTGGTGGCTTGCCTTTTAAAATACAAGTTTTTTTTTATAATCAGTCAAGACCTTGAGTATGGTTAATGTCGAAGAATACTTAATTTATTTTCTACAGGTAGATTTCAGGATTTCATAGAGTAAATAGTTAATAATATATCCAATCTAGATTATGAGGTTTATCATGTTTCTGCCGCAACCTGCTTATTTGGAAAAAAAAATCCTCTGTGCACCGAGCCTAAATTCAAACCTCAACCATCCCCGTCATCGGCAACCCTGTATGCCGGCCTGACATGATTGAAATGATATAAAAAACGCTGAAAATTTACACCATGTTATCACCTGTGTGGGCGAGATGGATTAGTAAACAGTTATTTTGGTTATAGTACCTTAGTTTTTAATTAGAAGTAAGTTTTACTACTTGTTCTGTTTATTCCCTGGAGTCCCAATTTGAAATTTTCCATTTTTTAAATTTTTTGTTATTATATGGAGCCGTCCCTCTACCATCCTGCCAAATTTCAATGTGCTATCCCTTATCTTTTTCTAGATATACCCACACACACATACTTTCTCAAGTATATATAAGATTACAGCCCTCGTTTCACCCTCTTGAGGGTTAAATTTCACAAAACCTCTTCCTATCGGATGCCTACGACCTTAAAGAAACCTCCCTGATGAATTTCAAGATTCCAGGTCCAGGGGCTTTGGAGATATGTTGGTTAGTCAGTAAGGAAGGCAAGGCGTTCGTCTTTTATGTTAAGCTTGAAAGCCTTACAGCTCCGATGGTAAGTAATTTCGGATTCATACAAAATTTAATTTCACATTTAGTTTTATTAAATATATTAGCAATAAAGGATTTACAAAAATAAATGTTTCAAATGTTAACTTAAATTACTTTAACTAATGAAAATTAGTGTATGTAAATTAATAAAATATCGGTAAGTTTTAATAAAACTTGTCTAACGAATATTATTAAAATATCTAAAGTTAGATTTATATATAGATATGTAAACAAATAAATAAATATACACAGAGCTGAAGGATAGATATGTGGATAGAAGTATAGATGGACAAAGAGAGGACAAATAGATTTTAAAATCTAAATTTTCTGTTTGAAATCTCCAAAAAGAAAAATGTCAACCACTAATATTTTGCTTGTGTATTTATTAAGCTATCCAAACACTTTTTTTAAACATTAATCTTATGTAACCTTTATAATGCGGTGCGTATGTAGGAATAATTTTATGCATTATATAAGTTATTTGCTCCATGTAAACAAATATTCCTTAGAGTACAAGATAAGGTGTTATAGATTTATTGTACAGAATATGATTTAGCTCCTATTTGAAACGAAACATGTAAGTAAATAAATACTACATGGTTTACTCCCGAGTCTATATCCTCACAGACTAAATAAACTCACTAATAATCCTCCTTAACCTTAGAGACAACCGTTGGAGTTACATACATTTTTCCTCCAATTTCATTACGTTGCTAATAGAGAAAGCTGTATGGTGGAAATCAAATACATTTGTCAATTATTATTATTATTATTATTTTTGAACAGCACCGCATCTTAATACCCGTTCAGGCTACATGCTTATGTACTAATTACGGTTATGATTTTAGGAATTAGGAAGGTTATATTTAGAGGAAGTGTACCCGCATTGTCGTGGAGGGAGAGTGAAAAACAATTTTTTTAAATCACGCTCAGTACACCCGACCAAGATTTGAACCTCGATCACCCCGTCATTGGCAGTCTAGTCTACTGCGAGAGTAAAATGTTAGACCATTCAGCCATCGAATTAGTTTTATTATTTTTTTATTTTTTGTAAAAAGCATTTACCCCTTTTCTGAATCTAATGTACTCACATTTTTTTTATTCATATTATTAAGTTTATTAGGCTCAAAAGAAAGCAAGTGTTGGATATTTTTATTTTTAGTACATTCAATACACTGATTATTAACGATTAACTTTAAGGAAATATACTTTTATTAAGTTGGAGTGGGAATGTGAAGATCACATTGATAAATCAAATAGGTGCATTCGGGACAAAGTTTGTGCCTAGCCCTCTCCGTCAATGGCAATTCAGTTTTTAGCAAGCTTGACACCTTAAACCACGTGATCATCAATGTATTATTTTTTTATTCTTAAAATCAAGATCAGAATGTAACAACCGACAGGTTCAAGTATAGAAGAAAAAAAAAAGGATATGTAAGAAGTATCATCCAGTTAAAAACAAAAACAAATAAAAGTCATGGGAAATCAGAGCAAAAGCTCAGTTTGTCGGCGCGACTTTCTGTCCAAGGTGAACAGTGAGCGATAGAGAGAGAGAGAGAGAGAGATAGGAGAGCTAACCGCAAGAGAAGCTGGAATGTCCGTCCTTCCGCCCGCTGTGAACACACACGACGCTTCTTCGTGCCGCTTTCATCATAGAACAAGGTAACAAGGTGCGACTACACGTACACTTTTTTTTTAATCTGTTTTTTTTTTTTAA
>CABFWO010000279.1:78688-142426 GCA_902155825.1 Timema genevievae | reverse complement strand
GAAATTCGAACCTCGATCTCCCTGTCCTCGGTGGTCTGGCTCAACACGACTGGCGCGTTAGCCAACTACGCCACCGAGGCGGGTCACTGTTTATATCATCACAAGATAATTTATATGAGCGAGAGCGAAAGAGCCAACCAATTTCAACGAGAAAAGTTTTTCACATACCTAAAAGTTTTGTTTTTTATATGTCACAATGGGACCAGTGGCTTTACATCCCCTTCGAAGGAGATTTTAATCGCTCAAGAAAAATCTATCGACCCCGGTTGAGTTTGAACCCACAAACATCGGGTTCTGAGGCGAGCACTTTACCCCAAGACCACAAAATTTGTCCACACGATGTAAAACAATGTTCAAGGTATTTGGAATCTACTACAAGTGTATTCACGTGCGCTAATTACCATACTTGTTGCCAAGCGCATAGCTATTACTCGTATCGGTGAGCACGCAGACCAAGCGTTAGAGCCAACAATACTGGGTTGTTGGTGACGGGCAGGTGGGGGTTCGGATCCCAGTTGGGTGTAGCCTACTGCGGGCGTTTACTCCTTAACTCAGGTGACCTGGTGGTCTAGGGGTAAGGTGTCAGACTTCTGTGCTGAGGGTCCGGGGTTCAAATCTCGGTCCCACCACAGATTTAACTGATTGCCGAACCCTTCCTTCATCTCTGACAAGAAATGTATCAATCACAACTTGTGAATGTGAAGAATGCCAGGCCTCCACCGTGGTTCGGATTCCACGTTAAACTGTAGGTCCTCCATTTCATCTCACAATCACTATAATATTACCAATTAGCGTGCGTGCGTACAACTCGAACGGGTAGTAAGACGTGGTGCTAATAATAATAATAATAATAATAATAATAATAACTCTCCACAAAAATTCCGATACTTTTACAAAAAATTCTACATTCTTCATTCCTACCACACTATCGTAATTAATATACATGTGTATAACCCGAGCTGGTAGGGAGATGGGAGGAAAGCACAAACAATTATATCAATATAAATATGATAAAATAGCTGTTTAAATAATATTTTTTAATTTAAAAAAATGTAATAGGCCAAGATCTACTTTTATATTACCATACGGCATAGTTTGGATTTTGTTCCATCACTTTTGACATATGGTGTTTATTTTGACACATGACAAATATACTAGCTGCCTCTATAATGAGATTTTGCCCAGCTTCACTCTTTTTCTGTAATTTATCTACGCTCTACCGTCGATATAAGCAGTGGTGTGGCGTTGCTTGTTACCAGGTTTGTTTAAACTGCACTGGTAAATTTCTATCATCACTCACTAGGCACTCATTAACCAGCTTTTAACGAAAATATATACTTTAATGTGAGGTGTGTAGGACAGTCTATGTATATTTAGGTCAAATGGTGACTGAATGGAAGAGAGCGCATCATCATTGCTGCCAATATTTTCTTAATACAAAAATTTCCTGTATTTTCCAGAAATAATTCCCATTCAGTATTATTGAATAGGGAAATAGATTGGGTTATCTTCAGTGCCATTGAAGAAGAAGAAGAAGAAGAAAAAAATTGGGTTTTTCATAAAAGATACTAGTGTGAAGTCATGATACTGAGGTTTAGAAAGAGATAGTTTGACCAGGAAGGGGAAATATATACTCAGTCGCTATGCAACTAAATGTTTTAGGAATAAGGTAAGGGGTGATAATAAATATGTTCAAATCAGCATGGTTAGGGCTTCAGAACGCTCTTCCTTCTATGCAAATGTTTACTAAACAAATCTTGCATTTATGGCGTATCGGAAAAAAAAAGTGAGTTGATTCAAGTAGTCTTACAGTTTTTATAACAAAATATCTTTAGGCCAAAATGTATCAAACATTGCTTCAGAAGATTCGTTTAGCTTAATTTTATACCGCGTATTACTACCCGTCCAGACTATGCTCATTTAACCACACTAATGGGGTAGGGATGAGGATGTTATACCTTTAATTAAACTAGCCGCGCGGAAGGAAAGTGGTGAACTGTTTAGATAAAAACATCCGCAGTCCACCCGGTAGGGATTCGAACCTCGATTTCTCCATCATCACAATACAGCCTAACACGAGAGTGATATGGTAGATCAACCATCCATTGATGTCGGTTGAAGAAGTATTAATATGTTGGGTGTTTTTTTTTTCTGTCTGTCTGTTTTTTCTGTAGCTCAGTTGTCAGCGTGTTAGATTAATATCGTGGCCGAAAAATGTGTCATCGGTGAAATGAGGGTCTTTCTTTCACAGCGATGTATCAACGGCTGGGGATGGGGGGCCTAGGTGCTGTGTCTATTCTAGATTTAAGTTCGTTTGGAAGTCGTGTGATGTTATATTTAGTAAGTTCAGAACGTGCACATTAATTACTCAAAATAAATAAACATATTTTTTTAAAGGGGGCATATAACTAAATGTGTGAAACATCTAAAAGTCCACGCAAACAATTATTATAAAGACCATGACCTTCTAATATGTTTAATATATATGACCAAATCAAAAGTTTTCACGAAAAGTTGGAACTAGAGTCATGATTTGTCCAAATAACCAATGGGTTTGAACGAAATGTTTCCAAATGTTAAATAAGCGGACACAGAAAAATAGCTTTAATCTTGGAACGTATGAGGTAAAAAATTAGTTAATACGTTCTTATTTCTGATTAACCGTTCAACCGTTGGACTGGGTGCGTAAATCCATTTTCTGCTTCCACGGCGAATACCCTAAACAAAACATGGTGCCGTAAAATAGTATACTTGTTACGTGAACCGTGAACTTACACAGTTTGCGGAACACTGCACAAGACCATGGATGAGGCCACGCTCACTGTTTTCCTTCCTTTGAGTCAACAATGAATGAATTTTTCAGAAACTACTGAATTCTTCACATGTGCATATGAGACCGTAATTGTTTGTTTAGAAATAATTGTTTGAGAACCAATGATAATACTAAAACAAATAGTGATTAATTAGGGGAAGGGAAGCGTAATTAACAATTTGGGAACCATTCAAAGAGGGAATCATCTCGATAACCCAAGACGTTTTTGCCTGCGTGCTCACCGCTGCGGCAGTCACTTCCATCTTGCGTGCGACGCTTACGTCATCGATTGTCTTGCTCTATGCCGTCCTGACATCTTGCGGGATTAGTAGGGACTATTCGCATGTCTCTTGTTAGTTTTCAAGTTACTCACTAGGACTCGCATTAGGTTTTTAAAATATTGAAGAAACCGAGACAAATTAGCAATGATTAAATTTATTTATTTTAAACTGATTATTAATTTTACAAACGACTTTAGAAATTAAAAAAAAAACATACTTTTAAAATGTAATACTACTTTGGAATTTAATAACTATAGATCCTGATTTGTGGTAAATAAAATGATTCGATTTCGTTAAATAAAAAGTTGTATTTCGGTATAAAAAGTCGGTAAATAAAAGGCTGGATCTTGATTTATAGTAAATAGAATTTTTTTATTTTGTGGTAAATAAAAGATTGAATTTTGTTATATAAAGATTTGTATTTCGGTAAAAAATAAAAATCTCTAGATAAAAGGTTTAATCCTGATTTGTGGTAAATAGTGTTATTGTATTTTATTAAATAAACTTGTATTTTGATATAAATGGTCGAAAAAATAATTTTTTGGGGGAGAAAATGGGGGCTGAAAATTATAACAAATCAACTTTAATATATATTGCTATGAATAGTTAATTACAGCTAAAAGATTTTATGTTTTTGACTATTGCTGGCCCACTACAATGACGTTGTTAGTATTTACTCGCATTTAAATCAACAAAATTGACCATAACTATTTGCATCACGAAAAAAAAATATTTCGTTTTATTTCGCGGAAGTATTACTAGCCTACTTCAAAAATGCTACAGTGGTCTTTAAATATGTTTTGGTAGTAGTTTTAACGTGCTGAGTAAAAGTACATAAAAACATGTCTTGCAAGATTTCGGTGTCTATTAATTACTTATTTTACTTGTAAATTCTCAATTAAAAAGATTAAATCTGAACTAATTGGGGCACCGACTACATGAAGGATTATATTTTTTCACTGCTGTATTTTTATGGGGATTGGAATTTTGAGGATTCTAAACCACTAAAACTATCCTCAAATATCTTAGAATGTTCTGTTGTGATTGTTTAAATTGTCTTTATTTGTTTACGGAAGGGTCGATTTATGCCGTTAACCATTCACCCTAACCTCAGAACTGAGGCATTTCGCAAACGTTGTTCAAAATTAGATAATTTAAATTGGTTAAGATTTTTTTTCAAAATCGTTAAACTTATAATTAAAAGTTTAATATATTATAATGACATGTTGAAACAGTTAATCTATATATTGGTTAAACCATGTTTTTTAATAACAAATGACTTATTAAATAAATAACGTCGTATTTATGAACGTCTGCAACGCATTTCAGCATTTCGATTAGCGGCCCCCTTAATAACCTGAAATGTTGAATTTCGGGCAAAGGCGTGAGTCTCTCATAGCTAATTTACTGTTGACAGATAGAACGGGGTTCAACTCCTGGTGGTGCGTACACAGGTAGGCACTATTTTGTATGTTTTAAATTTTATTAGCACCAACCAGAATTGGTCAATAGTGACCTGCCTAAAGACAAAATACGGGAATAGTTATGTTTTGGTGTATAATCCGAACGGGTAGTAGGACGTGGTGCTAATATAGAAAAATGTTTTTAGCAATGTATCAGTTTTAATTTGAAAGCAGAAAGGGAGAAAATTATCATGGCTGAAACCAACTCCGATTAATCTGGATTTAATACAAACACTGAACTATCCCATCAGAGTCCAGCAAACACTGAAAGGTTACGTAGCTATTAAAATACAATGTTAATAGTGAGGTAATTTTTTTTAAAAATTACCTTATAACGGTCTAAGGCATCACACTAGTATCAGACTGGACTGCTAATCACGGGGAGATCAGGGTTCGAATCCCATTTGGGTGTACTGAAGGTGGTTTTTTCTAAATGGTTTTCCACTCCACTTCCACACAAATGCGGGTAGATTAGCTCTAAAATGCTTCCTTCCTCATCTCTTCCTCATTAGAGCAATTATCATATATGAGTATAACCTGAACAGGTAGTAAGACACTGTGATTTAAAAAAATTACATTGGAATAACTGATTTCTTTAAGTTTTAAAGAAATGGTTTACTATTTATGCAGAAACATTCACAAGATTAACTAAATATTTACAGTCAAAAATTTTAAATGATATATTTGATTAATTTTTTTCACTATTAGGAGCGTGTGTTGGCGGTTCTATTTTATCCTCACAAATAACTTAGGAAAGTTAATTTTTTTGAAAACCACAATAACGTTAGCTTGCAGATAAGATGGCCATTCACCTCATGAAACTACACAATCGTAATTTAGCTTTCCAGGATTCAAGACCCGGACCCCTTGTTCAAAATAAAACTGACTCTTGGCGTTTAAAAATGTGGTAATGATTATTGACGTAATATATTTTTAATTTTATAAATAATTTTATCGTCATATTACATGATATAATCAGGAGTATAGCGGCGCTCACACACTTGTTTGGAAAAAAAAACTGTACTTGTTTGCAAAATTATTATTATTATTAATTAATTAAAATTCTTATTTATCAATATCAGTGTTCAAACTTTGGTTTTATGCTCACAGTCACAAATATTTTTTGATCCCTTTCCTAGTTCATTACTATTATGATATCGTATTATTACAGTAAAAACGAACCATTCACAGTATAAATTAGTTTTAGTTTCAACTAAAGTAGGTCTACATATTTTCGCGAGACAGACAGCGGAACTTTAGGTTTTGTTTTGACGGAGAGAGGGAGGGAGGGAGGGAAGCGGTGTTAGGCGCCCTCAACCCTTCCACCCATTGCTGTAAAAAATAGTAAACACAAAATATTATCAAATACGACTTTTTTTTTCAGGCCAAACTGGTAATAGAATTGGTGACTTTCCCATCATTAGATAGATGCTCTACAGACTGAGCTTAATAGTTGAATAATCCACAAGCTAATAGCTTCATAGCAGAGGAATATTAACAGAAAACAATCTCTATTGGAATTGAGACATGCCATTATTTACTTTTGGAGACAGACTTAACGTCCAGGTTGTTCGAATTTTTACACTAACGGTACAGGGATGAGGAGGATGACATTTAGAAAAATGTGCACGCATCTGTGGAGTATCGAGTAGGAATATTATTAATAAAACAGCCCTCTCAATATATCCAGCCATGATTCAAACTCAGACCACCCCATCACTGGCAAATTAGATTATGTTGACACTTCACCCTGCGTGTCCACCCATGTGGCTCCAGCCTGTTCTGCATTACAAGGATACTAGAGAGATTTCTTCCAGAGTGTACCTAATAGATCTTCATAATGGGGGTACTGGGTTTGATGAAAGAGGGTGTGGTGAAAAATGATCATTCAAAAGTAGAAAATATACATCTGGTGACGGCAAACTTTAAATTTGAGCCTGTTCCAAGTTCTGGACTTGTGTGTCAAATATGACAACAAAGGGTGGTTTAAAAAAAATCACTTCTACTATTAATAATAAATTATGTGGCATTAGATATATATATATGTTATCAAGTGACGTAAACAGTTTTTGTGGAGGTATGCTGAGATTTAAACAAAAAAACTAATCTGTTTTCGTGGTGTCCCTTAGATTATTTTATAAATTTGAATTATAATTGAATGATTGGATATTAATAAGCCATTAACCAATGAAGGGTTCTTTATAGGTTTAGAAATATAACGCTAGTAAAAGTAATAGTTTTAACATAAACTTAATAAAATAAAATCGTCTTAAAAATATCTCGCACTCATCGGCTTTAATTCAAAGTATCGTGCCATAACTGAAATTGTTTTTGCTATTCTTACAGCTGAAATAGTATAGTTTTCAAAGACACTCTTAAATAACTTTTATTAAAAAAAAGTTAATAACATGTCTACAAAAATTGTTTTCTAAGCTATAGATAGCTTTAAAATCTCTTAATTCAACCAAGTTTTACAATAAATTGGAACTGTGTAAGCCTACTTTAATTTAAATATGCAAAAATGGTTGTTTTATATTAACACCCTTAATATCAAGGCCATTAATGACTAATTATAATAGATAGAAATTAAGAGTATATTTTATTGTGCACCACGAACGAGGATGGTATATTTAGAATAAATGTACCCAATAAGCAAAGATAGAAACGAGAAAAACATTTAGTAAAAACCACCTTCAGTACACTCAGCTGAGATTTGAACCCCGACCTCCCCATCTCCGGCAGTCTAGTATATTTCAAGAGGAACGACCTAGAAAATTCCACCACCAATGCAGGTTTGTGACGGTAATTTAGGAGAAATTCACCGACATTAGTGGAGAGAGGGTGTTAGAAAACATCACAGTGTGGTCAAGATTCGAACCTTGACTTCCTCATCACCATCAATACAGTTTTCTGCGAGCTTTTAGCTTTAGAATATGTGAATATCGGTTGCTGGTGGATGTTTAAATATAAATTCAGAAATGTTTTATTTAAAAAGATCATTTTAATATATTAATATTCAAACATTTAAATTTAACTGAAACAGAACTGTTACTAGAACATTTTCCACCTAAGCTCTTTGAGATCGGTACATCAGAAGACGGTTAAAAGAAACAGAAANAGCCATGAAGGCTATACAGATTTGATCTGCATTCCAATCCTTCGATGTAAGTACAAAAGTCCGCCCTGGACCAATCGTTGGACGACGTTGGTTTTAATTTTGCCTCCCCCACCCTTCGACAAGGCCAACAATCTCCCACGTCCCCCCCCCTCCCCTTTCCTATGATGCCATTGCATGGGGAACACGATGGAGCGACATCCTCTAAAAATTAATTGTGGTTTTCAGGAGGTGGTCGTATTTCTTCTATATTAACTAGATTATATACGTCTCCTTCCCCTTTATACATCCCCCCCAGCTCATTTAAACTTCCCCTTCTCCCTTTCGGTTCAAAACCAAACCAAACATAACATTCATGGTCTCTATACGTAGTCAGTTACTTCGTTTTCGTTTTCGATACGTGGCGACGCCATTTTGTTCGCCACCAACGTCCGTAAAATAAATATCATTGTTACAATTTATGGTAAATGTTATGTTTTGAAACCCACACACCTTGGGATAAAGGACCGTTTTCAATAGGAAATAAAATTGAGACAAAAAATAATTTTAATTAAAATATCAAAGATTTTATTTCAGATAAACTAGCACACACGAAAAATTTGGAACGATTTTATAACACTGTTCAAGAACTATTAATCGTAGATTTCAGAAATCGTAACAATTTTCCCGTAAAATACAAACACATTGTTAAATTTAAAACTAAAGTATAAAGTAGTAGACGCAGCCTTAAGGTTAGGTGTTAGTGAGCACGAATTATTGCGCTAATTTTGCAATTTTTATAGCATAAACATTTTTTGAACAAAATAAATCAAATATTTCTTCTATAGAAACATATAGTTTAGTTTTATGCACGTGCTAATCTCAACAGTTTTTGAATATCTGGCATGAGCATGGTGGCATTTGGTGACAAACTTTTTAAATTAAGAGAAAAAGTTGTCATTAAATTCTAGGACCCCCTTGACAGATATTCAAGGTCTGTTGAGATTAGCATGTGCAGAAAACTAAACTATATGTTTCTATAGAAGAAATATTTGATTTATTTTGGCCAAAAATGTTTATGCTGTAAAAACTTCAAAAATACTTCCCTAAACTAACGCTCACTAGCACCTATCTTAAAGCCCGTAGACAAGCTCATGTGTGGATAATATTATATTAATTAACATGAACGGCGCTAAATATTTCGTTGCCCTGTGTAAACACTCCCCTCAGTCTTACACTCTTTATTTCTCTGTCTCCTCCTTGCAGTCACAATGATAACACAAATAAAATAGTTATTAATTTGACACACAAATACATCTTTGTTAAAGTCTGGATGTTGTACTGACCAGCGGGAAATCGAGTATGAATATACGACGGACCCGCTCCGGTAGCCGCCTGGTCTAACGCTCTACAATCGCGGTAGACAAGACTGTCGATGACGTAGAGATTGAGGTTCGAATCTTGTTCGGGTGTACTGAGGGTGGTTTCCCCTAAACGGTTTTCCACTCTTCCAAAACGCAAATGCGGGCTCACTTCCTCTAAATTCAACCTTCACCATTTCTAATCTATTAGTGTAATTAGTACTTAAGCGTATAACCCGAACCGGTAGTAAGACGCGGTGCTAAATAATAATAATAATAATATTAATGTAATTAGTACACAAGTACAATCCGAGCAGGTAGTAAGACGCGGTGTTAAAAAAAAATTAAATGTGCTGAGAGGTCAACTAAAACATGACAGGCATGACAGTGGAGAGGAAAGAGGGGATTGCAATGTTTCTAGAAAGTCTCATAAACATCGGTATGAATGTAGTCAAGCCTTCTTTTCATGGGCGTGGAAAGCTCATTTTTTTAAAAGGGTACTTACTAGAAAGTGTACGTAATATGCCGTGTTGTATATGTAGGGGGTGGGAGGAAAATAATGTGTGTATTCCTAAAGTTCAATCTTTTATTAAATATAGTAAATAACAAAAATATTTTACTCATATTTTCAGATTCACTAATGCCTTTCATTCAAGGAGACGCCATGTGTTCTTTGATACCATTTTAATATACAAAAAACAATCTGTTTTTTGAAATATTAGCTAGTATTAAAATAGTTCTCAGTGAATGTATATTGTAGGTGATATATGCACCCTACTAGCATAGTTAGTCACGCGATTTAAAAGTTAGGCTATTAGTCACTCAATAGATGGCAATGGGGAGGCCAGGGTTTAAATCTCAGTTGGATGTATTGTTCCCCCACTCTCAACTATCTATCTGCCCATCGCAAAATCACGTGAATTGACGAAAAAAAAACCTAAAATTTTTCACTGGGCTATGCTCTTCTACTTAGTATTTCAAACACTATAGCAAACATATATGAGAATTCTAGTGAATTTTTAAAATTTTCCCGACTTTTCCCCGTAAAAACCAATTCCTTGACTTTTTTTTAGATTTTCCCCGTTTTCCACATGCGTATAAGCACTGTCCACTTTAATTCCACGCAAATACGGGTACAATTCCTATAAATTCTTCCTTTTTCCCAGCTAACCTATGTATGTAAATATGAGTATAGTACGGACGTGTTGTGAAACGCTATGCACCTACATACATAAAAAAACATCATCTAGTTTATTATTATTATTATTATTATTATTATTATTATTATTATTATTATTATTATTATTATTAATAGCACCGCGTCTTACTAACCGTTCGGGTTATACGCACTTACGCTAATGTGTAATGTTAGGGTGATTGTGAGATGAAATGGAGGACCTACAGTTTAACGTGGAATCCGAACCACGGTAGAGGCCTGGCATTACTCACATTCACAAGTTGTGATTAATACACGTCTTGTCAGAGGTGAAGGAAGGGTTTGGCTATCAGATAAATCTGTGCCGGGACCGAGGATTGAGCCCCGGACCTCAAGTACAGAAGTCTGACACCTTACCCCTAGACCACCAGGTCACCCTACCATCTAGTTAAAACTATTCCAAACACTTCTGCGTAGTTATTTCTTTTTATCTAAGCATAAATAACAAGCCATGTCAAAAAATATTATTCCACTTCGATGGTCAGGTTTTCTAAGCCCTAAGGTGTCATTCTCTCAATAAAATGGACGTTTGATACTGGAAAGATTTGGGCTAGAATGTCTTTGGAGTGTATTGAAGGAGAATTTCCCAATATAGTTTCCCACTCTCCCTCCACGAAAATGCGGGTTCACTTACTCTCAATTCAGCCTTATTAATCCTTAATCCGGCTATACAGATAACCTGAACGGTTATTAAGAAGCAAAGGGTTTTAATGGAACGTTAGGAATAACCAACCAACACAAACGTTTCTAAAAGCCATCACCCGCCTCGGTGGCGTAGTTGGCTAACGCGCTAGTCGTGTTGAGCCAGACCACCGAGGACGGGGAGATCGAGGTTCGAATCTCGGTCGGGTGAACTGTGGGTGGTTTTTCCTAAATGGTTTTCCACTCTCCCTCCACGCAAATGCGGGTTCACTTCCTCTAAATTCAACCTTCCCAATTCTTAATCCATTAGCGTAATTACTACTTAAGCGTATAACCCGAACGGGTAGTAAGACACGGTGCTAAAAAAAAAAAAGCCATCGCTGCCGCGCGCCATCAACTTCACCGATTCATTCATTGTGCCTCATAATTTGGACCGTCCAGAGTGTCCGATAAAGGGAAGCCCACCATGACAACCGCCATTGCCACTTCCCGCTGATCGAGTCTTTTCACCTCCGAGTTACCCGCTAATGAGTCGCGGCCTGATACCAATTAGATTGCACTGTGCTCTGAGCAGGGAGATGTTTATTATAACTAGGTGTGAAAGAGTTTTGATGGTTTTCCTGGAAGAGATTATCCTGCCCTTACGGCCGTGACCTTGAAATAGAGAGAGAGAGAGAGAGAAATCCAGGAGGTGAACACCCTTTCAGGGATGAACGAGAAGGAGTTGTTTTTATGTGATGATCTGATCTAATAGAATTAAAATAGTTGTATTGTTCGCGTTCTCCAAAATATAATTTCTCTTCTTCTCTACACCCCCAAAATTGTTGGTGCATAATGCAAGCTATTTATATTATAATCTAAATCTAAAATAAAAATCACCCGCTTCAGTGGCCGAACAGTCTAAGGCGTCTCTCTCGTTTTAGACCGGTCTGCTGATGAGTGGGAGATCGGAGTTTGAATACCGATCGGGTATATTGAGGGTGGTTTTTCCTAAATGGTTGCCTAATCTCCTTCCACGCAAATGCGGGTAGATTACTTCAAAAATGTTTCCGTCCTCATCTTTACCCCGTTAGAGTAGAAATCAGATATGCTCATAACCTGAACAGGCAGTAAGACGCGATGATAAAAAAAAGTGCTCTCCCAGATCACATATCCTTACGTCCGTGAATCTTGTGGCTAGCACTAAATCTGGCCCTGATTATTTAGTGCTTATCATGAAATTATATCTATAAACTTGTAATTTATGTATACATTTTTAAAACTATTCGTGCCACTAAGATGTTTTTATACACCCCCAAGGGGTGACCTGGTGATCTAAGGGTAATGTGTCAGACCTAGTTCTGGGGGTCTGGGGTTCAATCATCGGTCCCGGCACAAACATATCTGACTGCCAAACCTTTCCTTCCCCTCTGACAAGACGTGTTGCTCCAGTACAAACATCAAATTTAATTTTCTTCACATGGTGACCTATAAATTTTTTCTGTCAAGGGTGTCCTAAAATTTAATGAAAACTTTTTCTCTTCATTTAAAAAGTTGGTTGGATAGTGCCTCAATTCTCATGACGGACATCAACATGTGAAGAAAATTAAACTCCATATTTGTACTGAAGCAGTATTTTATTTATTTTAGCAAAAAAAAAGTTCGTTATAAAAACTGCAAAAAACCAGGCCTTTTATTGCGACCCCTTCCATCCCACCTTAAGGTCAGGGTTCGAATTTCAGACGTGTGTACTGAGAATTTTTTGTCTATATGCTTTCTTATTATTCATTCCTACCTAATTCTGAAACATTTTCTCTAAATTTTACCCTTCTCGAACTTACCTCATTAGTGCAAAAATTGCTAATAGTCTGGTCGGTGGTATATAAAACATATTCCTCACGTTCATTCAATACCTATTCGTTTTACATCCTCCATTGTAAGAGGAAACATAAGTATCCGACCACCAACATACAACGTTTAAACATTTTCTCTCTTTATTACTATCAGACAACAATGTTTCAAACAGACCCATTAGACACCGTCGACATGCGCCAATCGTTTCCTATTGCACTTCAAGTATGATTGGCGGGCCATTGCATTATTTAAAGACCTCCCTCAACTCCCCCACAATCGTGTGGACGTGATCTTGGTTCGAACCTGAATAATGAATGGCCGCTACGTGAATATTTTCTGAAATAGAGTAGAACCTATCAAAACTAGATTAATATTTTTATCATCCTGTCACACTACCCGTTTTGGTTTTACGCATATGTTTTTTTTAAATTTAGCACCGCGTCTTACTACCCGTCAGGTTATACGCTTAAGTACTAATTAAGCTAATGGATAAGGTTTGGGAGGGTTGAATTTAGAGGAAGTGAACCCGCATTTGCGTGGTAGGGAGAGTGGAAAACCATTTAGGAAAAACCACCCCCAGTTCACCCGACCGAGATTCGAACCTCGATCTTCCCGTCCTCGGCAGTCTAGCTCAACACCAAACTAGCGCGTTAGCCAACTACGCCACCGAGGTGGGTTTATACGCATATGTACTAATTACACTAATGGGTCAGGGATTAGGAGGGATTAATTTAGAGGGAACGCGCCCGCAATTGCGTGGAGGGAGAGTGGAAAACTATTTAGGAAAAGTCACCCTCAGTGCACCCGACTAGGATTGAACCCCGGTCTCCCAGTCTACGGCAGTCTGGTCTAACACGAGATTAGTGCGTTAGACCACGTGGGTACCGAAGTGGATCTAGATTAATTAAAAATCACCCGCCTCGGTGGCGTAGTTGACTAACGCGCCAGTCGTGATGAGCCAGACCACCGAGGACGGGGAGATCGAGGTTCTGAATCTCGGTCGGGTGAACTGAGAGTGGTTTTTCCTAAATGGTTTTCCACTCTCCCTCCACGCAAATGCGGGTTCACTTCCTCTAACTTCAACCTTCCCAATTCCCAATCCATTAGTGTAATTAGTACTTAAGCGTATAACCCGAACGGGTAGTAAGACGCGATGCTAAATAATAATAATAATAATAAATCAATTTATATATCTTAAACCCCATAAGTACCCAAGTAAATACATTTTTTAATTAATTTAAATATGACCGAGACCTCTTTTAAAAATAATCTAAAGTGCATGAGAAAGGTATCATTATTATCTAACAGAGGGCAGCACTAGCTCAATTTGAGATAAAAAAATTGAGCTGTCCCCTTTTTCTCCTGTATCCTTCATGTATTTATACGTGTGCGTTTTGGATATTATCCATCAATTACTGTTTATTAATTGTTTATTAAGGTGTGTTGGAAGAGAGAATGAGCTAAAACCAGTATTTTTTTCAGTTTTTATAATAAAAAACAATTTTGGACAAAATATATAATATATTTAATTTGTATAAACGTTGAGTTTAATTTTCTACAGATAGAAGAAATATCACAGTTCTTGAACTTTTTTCAAAAGCATGTTGTAATTTTAAAGGAAACGTTTTTTAAATGGAGGAGAAAAAGTCTTGTTGAAATGCTTAAATGCCCATAGCAAATATTCAAGAAATGTTGAGCTCACTACAAGCAGATAATTAAAATAAACGTATGTATTAAAGCAAGATGACATTTATGTGTATTTATAAAACAAAGATTTCTCGATTTAGAAAAAAGTTAAAATATGGACTTTAACTCAATATTCATTCCGTCTCACCTTACACACAAATTGTTTTATCAAGAACAGCCTGAAGCCATACCGAGGGATTTGGGAGATGGAAAAAAAAAAGTTTAAGTTCAAGGCAAGTTATTTGTTTGGTAATTGTAAATAATATTTGTTCAATATGATTTTAATCTGGAACAGATAGAACAACTAGAATTCAGACAAATAATTTATCTCTTAGCAAAAGGGAGTAATTGCCATATAATAGCGTGACTGTTTATATAACTGGAGGTTGATAGGTTAGATAGAATATAGTGTTTGCTTATATAGTTCCCTCCTCCTCTTCCTCCTCACAACATATTATTCTGTCGGCAAAACTTACACACCTACAATAATAGGAGAGGGATGAGGAAGGTAAAAACCTAGAGGAAATGCAGCTGCATTTGTGTGGAAGAAGAGTATTAAGAGCCTTAAGAAAAACTCGCTTTAGTACACAAAGTCAGAATTAAAAAACTTATCTCCCCATCCACACCCTAACAAAATACTATTTTGGCGCCTTAGTCGTCATGCTCACCGATATTGTTCAAAATAGCTACTAGTGGCTTAACCTCAACCATACATTTTTTTTTAAACACCCAGTTCTAGTACTCATTCCGGCTGTACACATATCTATATATTAAGGGAGAAGGGATGAGTTGGCAGAATTGAGAGGAAATGTACACTCATTTGTATGAGAGGAGAGTGAGAAACCATTTAAGATAAAATACCTTACTACACCCGATTAATATTCGTACCCCAATCTACCCATCATTGATAATGCATTATTTTACAAAAGTGACGTTTTAGAACACGCCACCTTCGATGTTAATTATCCTTATTTATTTATTTGTTTAATTTACAGAAACATAATATTAAATACAATGTTGCCATAGCTCTGGTTTAATCACTCCTAAAACGCCCTACTTTATCAATGTTTATCAAGAAAACAAAACACGGATCCTCGTAAAATGAATAAATCACACCTAAGAACAAAAAAGGGAACATTTTAGTAGAGCGTCGTGATGGAACAGGATTCGATTCAGTCATAAGTTAGATGTTCTCATTACTACGAATAAAGTATGAAAAAAATAGAGCTCTTCTGAGTAAACACCACTAGTCGATCTAAATCGTCTGTTTCCGGGTCGCTGGAAGTTCCTGTCTGCGAGGAGGGAAGTGGCTGGTTTGAATGATCAATGAAACGGATCACTTCCGAGACAATACGCATGCGCGTGCAGTTAGACAAATCGTTCCGCGAATCCAGAGTTGCGTGTCACTCGTGTTCGATGTCCGTAAGTCATAATCCTTATGCATTATACTCACCTTCCCCACAGGCGGAGTTAAACCAGCGCCAGCGTGTTCAACTGGCTTTGTTAATTATTTTTATTTTCTACTACCCATAGATACCTTGATAGGGTAGGGATGAGAAAAAGAGAGTTTTAAGGAATTATACCCACATTTTCAAAGAGGGAAGAGATGGGAATCACTTAGGGAAAAAACATTCGAACACCCAACCAGAAATCGAACCACAGCCTCATCACAATAAAACCAGAATAGATGACTTGACGTTTAGTCCACGTGTCAACCGATAAAATATGACTAACACAAAATAGTGGCCAGATTTACTAAGGTAAATTTTTACACCCGTGTTTTTTAACCCTCTCTTTCCAGGCAGTCTTTTATAGTTTCACTAATTTATCCTATTAATTCTTATTCTATTTGAATAATTTTTTTTTCTCAGCACGTATCACTTCCTGTTTGGAAATTGCATGATGTAACTGTGATGAAAAACGTATAGTGTAGATAAAACGTGCCCACATTTGCATTAAGTCTGAATGGAATACCATTTAGGGGAAAAAATACCCACAGTGCACTCTTACCTCACCATCGGTGGCAAACCAGACTAAATTATCTAGATATTTAAACTGCTCGCCTATCGTTGTGTCTAGTAATAATTGTGCTAAGCCTGCAGGTCTAAGTAACAAAACTCATTCCTACACATATGATCACACAACCTAAGGCGCTATTCTTGCAACATATAGGATCTTCAGTGACCGGGGAGGGTGGGGGGAGGTCTGTACCTCGGCTAGGTACACTGGCATGTTTACCCCCGTATTATTTATCCTTGTAGTTTTCCCATCCGCTTTCCATGTCAATGCGGCTACATAGCTACATTTTCTACTAACCTATCCTCTACATCCCTACTCTTTAGGTTAACTATTTAGTAATAGCTTGACCCGCCTCGGTGGCGTAGTTAGCTAACGCGCTAGTCATGTTGAGCTCGGCTGCCGAGGACGGGGAGATCAAGGTTCGAATCTCGGTAGGGTGAACTGAGGTGGTTTTTTTCCCTAAATGGTTTTCCACTCTCCCTCCACGTGAATGCGGGTTCACTTCCTCTATATTCAACCTTCCCAATTCCTAAACCATTAGCGTAATTAGTACTTAAGCGTATAACCCGAACGGGTAGTCAGACGCGGTGCTAAATAAAAAAATAAAAAATAGTAATAGCTTGAAATGTATTAATCAAAACAAAAATAAACATATTTTATAAGCGATGGTGATTTAAATACAGCAATTAGTTTTTTTTACCAATTGGTAATTTAATGTGCACTTTCTAAATTTTTTAGTTCATCTCCTGATTTTTTTTTAAATTCTATTATTTTTAAGTCACACATATATGTGGCACACATTCTCAGATACATTTTAATATGCTGTGTCAGTGCTCATACGGATTAAACTTCAAGTCTGTTTAGTGAATGAAGGTGAGGTTGGTGTCCCAGCCCGGGCCGTGTTTACTGAGGGTTTTTTTCCCCTAGTGGTTTATCATCCTCCCTCCAAGCAAACTCAGCTAACTTTCCTCTAAATTTAAACTTTCTCATACGCACCCCTTTTATTATAATTTAATACTTTATCCCAAGTATATATTAAGACGCTTTGATAAAACGAAAACATTTATTTTCTCTCTCTAGCTTTCAGAGTTTCCACTAATGTCTTCATACAAAATTCCCTGCATATTCGAGCTTTTATACCAGGAATTATAATTTTTCTGTACAAATAATAATTTAGAGGGTGAAATTTAATTTTCCATAAATGCGGCTGGTGTGAGGCTATGTAGCCTATTATCTATTAATGTTTAAAACAGGATGATTTGACATTGATGAAGCAACTACTGTATGTAGTCGTTCGGCAACCTAAAGTTTCGGGGGGGGGGGNGAAGATGGGGGGTAAAACATGTGCTCGAATCGGCGTGTTAAATTCTTCATGTACCTTTTTCTAGACAAAGAAACTCACTATTTTCCCCCGATTCTTTCAGCCCGTGGTGAAAACCCTGATTTAGTAACCATGAGTGCTTAAATAAGACATGTAACATACTACTTTCTCTCTATTGCATTTAATAATATTTTGTTTGACTCGTCATTAAAACTTGTAAAGATATTTAACTCAGCCAAGTAAATAAAGAGCTTGTATGGGGTTTCTTAGCCTCGCTTGTACTTTCATGTACTAGGTTTTTTATTTAACACAGCATATTACAACACGTTTGAGTTATATGCCCACTTACTAATTACGCTAATGGGTTAGGGATGAGTAAGGTTGAATTTAGAGAAAGCGTACCCGAATTTTTGTGAGGGAAGTGGAAAACAATTTTGGAAAAACGACCTTAAGGTCATTTGACCGGAATTTGAACCCCGATATCCCCGTCATCAGCAGTCCAGTATTTCACGACAGTGCTGCCTTAAACCAATCGGTCAGCAATGAGTTTAATGATACCTCCAAAGTAAATCTCAATCCTATTTGTACGTTTAAAATGAAAAGTGGTTCCTTTCAAAAATGATTCCTGACCCATATAATTTTCATACATTTTTTTAATGAAAGCTTATACACCAAGGACTTGGCTATACATTTCAAGTTTCGAAACTATTCAAATGGGCCGCTGTAATTATAGAAAACATTAATTTCTTGGGACAACAAATTTTAGAGTTCTACAAAATAAATTTTTATTTTTGTTTTTTAATAATAAAATAATCACTTAGAGCTATACTGACCAAGCAGCCATCATCGTTAGCATCGATGGTGCCAACATTTGCGGTTAGAGAGTGTCATGTGGTCAGCACAACGAACCCTCCAGGCGTTAATCTTTGTTTTCTTGACCGGGTCTGGTACTTATTTATTCAAGTAGCTCTTCATTTTTCCTCATGGAGCTGATTTTGGCTCCGTTACAGATCCATTGTTTCACCAAAAAAATCTGGAAGCGCTGAGGATCGAACCCTGGTCCTCTGGTTCTGTAGCTTGTAACAACGACAACTTGAGCACAGAGGCGGTCAGTACAAGGCAAATGTGGAGTAGGGTCGGTTTTTTTAAGAGGTATATCATATCAAATTTTACACATTGTCTATAGCGAAGCTTCAATCTGTGTATGATTAATCTACTTTAATCAATGAATATATAGAAGTAATTATGACTAAATTCCCGACGTCATAAAAAAAGTGTTTGAGATATCTAGAAAATATATTAAGCTGTAGATTTACACAAAAACTACAAAACGTCTAAACTGCCACTGGGATTTACTACGAACTCAGAATTGTATAAGAAGCAATATAGTGGACTCAGGAAATTTTTCACCCCTGCATGACTAGTTTTATCGCATCACGTGGGTCCACAGTGTTTCGCCTGGGACTGTACTACTACGAGGGCGAATGATGACTCCAAGAGGGGAGGGGCCTGAGGGTGAGATATAGTTAAGAAGGGTTCGATTCCTGGAACTCTCTCGTGTCGATCGGATATCGGTACATTCCTCCCTGAGCTATTATGGTAGGGCTGTTAAGCCTGTTGCATTTGATAGGATATGTATTCAGGGCAAGCATGCGTGGACTAGAGAGGCATGACGCACTAGTTATGTTATTATTATTATTACTACTTATTGTGACACGCACTTAGATAGTGCCTGTTACCTCCCTTTTAAAAAAAAACTCCATAAAGAATTGTACTCCACACTATTTTGACACAACTACCCTTTCGCAAGGTTTCAAACCAATCTCTATCAAAGTTTATCACCTGAATTACAAGGCCTAAAGAACAATGTATGTAACCTGTATTGGGGAACAGGTTAATTCCCAGCCAGGTCTTGTTAACTGATGATCAGAAGGTCAACATGTCCACTAAATTATACCTTCCTCAACTCCACACCATTAGTATAAACATTCTTATATCCCAGATCGTTAGTGAGACATGGTACGTGGGAAAACATTTGGCAGCATAAAGCCTTACCGAGTTTAAGGTGGATTATTTACCTGACAGCTCGTGAGCTTAATTGATCACTCATATGTAGCTGACGATTTACACACATCCATCACAGACTCTGCCTTAAAATATGAGTTAAGGATGATCCTGTAAACGGGACGATTCCTGGATAGCTCAGTGGTTAGAGCATTGTCATACTAAGCTAAAGTCCCCGGGTTCGATTCCCGTGTACAGTTTTCATTTTTCAATTCAAAGAATATGATATTTATATGAGGCTATAACCCTGATTATCAAATGGAATAGCGTTGTTATTTAATTCATCAATACATATTTGTTAAGATGAGATACTTATTTCTTGATTGCCCTAGACGAGTCCATTGATATTTACTTACTTATTTACCTATTCTATGGCATTAGGAACTCGAAAGTTAATTACCACATTTACAAAATTACGCCACCTATCCCTATCTTGATCTAGTGCTATTCAGTCCATCTCATTACACCCTATCTCCCTTAGCTCCATTCTAATGTTATCCTCTCATCTGCGTCTAGGTCTTCCCATTGATCACTTCCCATTGGGTTTTCCAAGTAACACCCTGAACATGATTCTAGATTCTCCCAGTCACGTTTTATGTCCAGCTCATCGTAATCTACGAGACTTGACTATCCTAACAATGTATTGTGACGCGTACAGGGTATGTAGCTCATCATTATGTAGCCTCCTACCCTTCCAAGTCACCTCATCCCTTTTAGGACCAAATATATTCCTAAGCACCTTGTTTTTGAACACCTTAAAATGGTTTGTCATGTAAGGTATGATACAAGTTTCACACCCCTAAACTCTGATATTATTGACTCAATATAAGTTTTAATTTTTATTTGCGGTTTAACTAAAAATGTCAATGCTATGAGGACCTACTAGCTTTGGATACTCTCATGGGAAGAGAATACGTGGAATTGACGTTCTTAATGTATATAAGGAAAAATAAATACAAAGATTAGATAACTTTATTTAATTTCAAATATAATCATTTAAAGGAAACCTTAAGTAAAGTTATTGATATTGTTAATTACGTTCGAGCAAATGCTTTATGGAATCGCCAGTTTTGCAGTGTGATTCTAATAATGACGATGAAACTTCATACTTGGGGGAGGGGGTGAGTCTTCCTTATCATTTTTATAAAGTACTCTGACTGTCACAGTAAAAGATTTTAGAGAAAGTTATGGCATTTCAAAAACCAATTAGGCTACAAGCTATTACGTGGAACAAAATAAATATTGTGAATTATCTAATTTTTTTTTGCAGAAATGTTGCAATTTTATGTGGCTTAATATAAAAAAAACCATCTAAATGTTTGTCTGCAAGGCAAAACTAAATCAGTATATATGAAATTTGTCAGAGTATTCAAACGTTTAGGAAAAAGTTGAGCTTTTTTTTTCCAAAACAATTATTTACAAACATGTAATTTCAGCCAAACATTTTCCTGAACTGGCAAAGGTAGTTGAAGAAACATGTACTAATAAAACCTAAATAAATTGTGATATACCCTATAAATTAATTCAGCAATGTTTAAGACACATTGACCGAAGAATACCTCAGGCAAGTTGCAGGCATTTAGAAATTCCTCATTATTTAAGCAGTGGTTTGTTATTTTAAAATATTTCTCCCTCTATATTGGATGTGAACCGTATCTATTGAATTAAAAACCTTATATTCTTGGTTTAATGGTTTAAAATATTATATGAAAAGGTAGAATTAGCACATTTTCAATGAGGTAAAACGTTAAATAATGCACTTCAGGGATTAAAGTAAATTGTAAGAAACATATATCTAACTTTTCTCAAACAAGTAAAGTGATGTATTTGCAGGGCCACAACCAGAAATTCTGAAATGAATTTAGGGATATTTTATTGGTTTATATGCTATAAAATTACCAAAACCATAAGTAATACTCCAGAAGAAGGGGGCACATTTAAATATTAAAATTCAATTAGTGGGGTGACTGTCAGTAAACTCAGTATATTCTTAACAATATGTGTGTTATGACAATGATGTCTACGTGTGTATATAGTAAGCTTATTTATTTTAACTAGTATATGAATAATGTTAATATATTAAATTAGGAAGTTATTTTTACTTTGGACTTAATAATCGATGTAATTTATCGGTGAAAATAAAACACACAAAAAGTAAAGTTAAACTTCATTTTTATTGTCTCTTTTTTATTATTATTGTTATTCGTGGCCCATAGTCGTAGATTAGGACCAGTATGTTATTATATCCCGTATCCAGGCAATACCCCGAGGTATATAGATCTTTGTAGCAACATGTGGTAATTAAAATGAAAGAACGACGGCTGAGGCATGGAATATTCGACATTCTGCATGTCACATTTCCGAGAACCGAACCGCTTGTAAACAGTTTGAGGGATGTGAACAAGGAGGTGAGTATTGGGAGGAGGGAGTGGGGGTACGACCACTTTTACTTCTATATAGGTGCGTGTGAGTGCAGTGCGGTGCGGTGCGGTGCGTTTGCTTTTCATACGCGCGTCACGAAACGAAAAGCACCTTGAAAGGCACGGCAGTTTTTTCTTGGGTTTTAGATTTAAGGGGGTTTGAACCAATGATAAAGATTAATTAGTTTATGTATTTAAGAGAGATTAAGCACTTAATAGATATTCATCAGGGTCTGCATTTATGGTGGGTTGATCCTTTATAAATGTGTTAGGTTATAAATAAAATAAGTTTAACTCTTATTATATTTTCACTATGTTCTAAATGTAAGGATTAGATAGGTTGAATTTAGATGAAGTGAATGCGCATTCTCGTAGTGGGAGAGTGAAAATCCGTTTAGGGAAAATCACCCCTAATACACCCGACTGGGCTCGAACTCTAGTCTTCCCACCTTAGGCAGTTTAGTATAATAGAGTTGCACCTTAAGACCATGTGGCCACCGAAGCGGGTCTTGGGAGGGCATTGTTTGTTTGTTTATCACCGCGTCTTACTACCCGTTCGGGCTATACGCCTAAGTACTAATTACGCTAATGGATTAGGAATTGGGAAGGTATGGATTTTAGAGAAAGTAAGCCCACATTTGCGTGGAGGGAGAGTGAAAAATCATTTAGGAAAAACCACCCCCAGTTCACCCAAGAGAGATTCGAACTTGGATCTCCCCATCCTCGGCAGTATAGCTCAACACGACTAGCGCGCTAGCTAACTACACCACTGAGGCGGGTGGAAGGATATTGAACCCCCCCCAACAATCTTAATTTTGTTCTGGGATTAAGTTAAAACTTTCAATAAAGCTAATTATATTCCGAATTTAAGAATGTCTGTAAGTTTAATAAGACCTCTTGTAGTGAACGTAACAACATAAAATATCATTAATAATAACGTAAACATATTTTTCAATTTGCGTTTGTTCTTAAGAAAACAAACAATCGGTGACCACACGGTCTAAGGCACTAAGCTTGAAATAAAATAGATCGATGATGACGTGGAGTTCTAGGTTCAAATCTCGTCCAGGTGCGCTGGGGGTGCTAACACTGTGATTTTCCCATCCCCCTCTTAACGAGAACGCGGGTGCATTTCATCTAGGTTAACCACTATATTATCACTTGGCTCAGCACAATTGTTATTAAAGGCTTAATCTTATGGATAACGATGGTCGTTTTGAGTAAATGCACCCCCATTCGCGTTGGGAGAGAATGAAGAAACCAAAAGGATTAATCCTATTTGGGGGAAAAGAATACCCCATTTTACTCAGCTGAAATTTGACCTTGACCGGATGACCAGAATATTTCGACCTTTTCACCCTATACTAAAACCGTTGAACCTTTTTGAGAGTGAGTGCCCAGTTGGTTGATAAATATCAAATAAATTATTTCGCATGCTTATTAGAATTTTGAGCAGTAGAATTCGCTATTGGAGTCTTACATCATAACTATTAATTAATACCCAATTTGGTGGCAGAATGGTCTAAGGCACCACTCTGGTGTTAGACTGGCCTGCTTAAGACAGGTAGATATTATTTGAATCTTGGTTGGGGTTTACTAGGATGTTTTTTTTTCGTAAATTGTTTCCCACTCTTCTTCCACGCAAATGCGGGTAGATAACCTCTAAATTGATTACTTTCTCATCCCAAACCCATTAAAATAATTATCATATATGTGTTTAATCTAAATAGATAGTAAAACACGGTGATAATAACAATAATTTATATTTGGTATACTGTTTATTAATACTATTATATAATATTAAATTAAAAACTAATATTATAGATTTGGGAAATTAAATTAGTGGTTTTTTCACGTGTACTCCTGGGGTATTCGCAGCAAAATAGTTTAGAGCAATCTTAGTAAACCTACTTAGGTTATCTTTCAGAATGTTTTCACAAAATATCGACTAGAAAATTCATTTGGTAATAATTAAAAGCATAGACTCTCTCTGCACCTTCATAATATATAGTCCATCCACCATAGAAGGGGTAGTAGCTGACATCTCTCAGAAGATGCAAAAACGGTAAAAAAAAACCACTCAATTATAAACCAATCGTTTGTTGTGAAAGTTTTGACTGCTAAAAGTGACGACAACTCTATGGTCTTACAGATTATCATATGGTTTGGCGAATGAATACATTATAAAGACACATTGCTAGCTGTCACCAGCGCTGCAGTTGCTATTCGACTCTACAAATCCGAGCTATCTCATATTGACACTGAAGGATTAGGGATCTGGAGGATAGAGTTTTAGAGGCAATGTACCCGAATTTGCATAGAGGGAGAGTGTGACATTACTTAATAAAAAAAAGGTGTATAACCTGAACAGGTAATAAGAGGCAGTGCTAAAAATTTATTAAAATGTATCCCTGTTCAATATAGTATATTGCACGATGGGTTAGAACTTGCGACAATCATTGAGGGTATTATAATAATCAGCATAGGCCTATTATTGAAAATTATTAGCTTTGTTAGATCTTATTGTCTTTTACTTAGAGTCATTTTGAGCACTTACTTGTAGTGAGTTTCAGTGATATTTTTTAATAAACAAATTATTTTAGTGGTCTAGTAGCCATATTTCCTGGCTACATAACCAGAGGTTCCAGGTTCAATCCCTGGAACTTCAAAATTTTCTGTGAAGCAGTGGGTTTGTAACGGGATCCACTTAATCTCATGAGGACAAATTAGGATCTACTTGAATGAAAAAAAGGGTCGGGTCCGGTCTAGAAACTAAGATTAACGACAGAAGGGTTCGTTGTGCTGACCACGTTACACCCTCTATACACAGATGTTGGCACTTTATCTGCCAGCAGACGGTATCCACTGGATCGGTATGGTTCGTTTGCGGGTTGACGCCATTGAGTTTTTTTTTTAATTTCTAAAAGTATTTTAAATCTCAAAATGTCATTGAAATGATCCACTAACCCACGTAGGTATATCCCCCTTAAAGATAGAGGCATTATTAACCCAGATAGGTGTGAGGAATCCACCTATATATTCTTCCTGGAATCCAAGTTTTGTTCCCAAATTTGACTCAACATAGCGAGCCAAGTGCCCGCCTGAATAAACCTATCTCCCTAGGAACAAGAACAGACTATGAACCAATCTTTCATTTCACATCGAAATAAACAATTTATTACTTGAGATTAAAATTGTTCAAAAATATGTTTTTGCCTATATCCATCCGCTTTACCCACACATCCACACTAATGTAATAGGTATGAATCAATTAGAATTTACAGGGATTGTACACATATTCACGTGGAAGGAGGGTGGAAAAACTATTTAGGAAAAGATTATACTCAGTACAACTAGTCTGGCTCAGAAATCTCAACTTCCCTTCACTTCCAAGCCAGTCAATACTAGATTGATGCGTTTACCGGCATGCTCTCTGGAGAGGGTTAGTTTTACATTAATACACACTGCACATGTATCAAGACAGTGGATATATATGACAGTCTGCGCACTAAACACTTGAATACTTGATTTGTACACTTTAAAATCAGGCACTTATGAACCCCTCCAGCCTCCCGAAGTATATTAGATTCCTAGGAATTTAAAGACAATGCAATACAATTATAGTTGTCTGGTAACCACTTACGAAACATAAATTTACATATAGACGATGTCCAACTTTGATTTTGTTTGTTTACTCTGGTACAAGATTATCAAATAATATGTTGAATATTTAAGCATAATCAATTCATTTACACATCAAACATTAAAAACCTTGCAATTTTTTTTGTTACTCCATATCTGTAAATAAAGAATTATTATTCTTGGAACACGAATTAATTTTCTATTTGAAAAAATAGTTTCCCCTTACTACTTAACCAGACCTTACAATCATCCTGTTCCAGACAAGAACTTAGACAATTTGCACTTTGGATATAAAAACACAACACAGCAAATAAGCAATATTTAATTACCTATTTATTTCAAGGCAGGGTCGAAAGATGTATCATTGAGTAAATGTGGGCTTCCACTTTAACCTCTATGTTACGTCATGTTACGTGAAAGTAAAGCTGATCTTGATCCCAGATTAAATGTGTGATGGGCAGTGACTTAACCTTAAAAATTCAAGCAAAACAAAACCAATAGATTTGGACTATTTGAAAGTAAATTGTGCACCAAGATGTAACTTGACCATCTAAGGCTGTTAGGACTACTTACAGCTGGAGCTAGGGAAAGGTGTAAGGAAGAATCTAACCGACGTTTGGTTGCTCGAGAGACGCAGACGAACTATATCGAAGAAGGCATCTGACGGCAATAAACATAACTAAGAAAGAATAACTAACGTTCTAATAATCGAAATGGTTCCAGATTTTAATCAGAAGAACATTGGAACTGAGGTATCGCTTATCTCTATAGCCATCTATTAATTTTTGGCAAATCTAGTACAGCTGTTAAGAACAATAATTGATTAAAAATAAAAGATCCCGTTTGAAAAGAAATCGAACAAATTACTTATCGTATAGCGCTATGATAACGTATTATGCTTTATTATCACTTTATTCTAATGCCAAAGTAAACATAATTTATTAAAAAAAGATACATAAAATGTTGTCATCAAAAATTAAAAATATGGAGCCTCAGAAATGAAAGCGAGTGTTATGGCACGAAGCTAGAAATGCTGTACAAAAAATTTCAATTTCATTTTTATGAATAGATATTCAAAATTTTGGGGTACAACTTTTCCCCTCATGAACCCCATCTTACTACCAATCTGGGCTATCCGCATATTATCCTCTACTGGGTAAGGGTGACCTGGTGGTCTAGGGGTAAGGTGTCAGACTTCTGTGCTGAGGGTCCGGGGTTCAATCCTCGGTCCCGGCACAGATTTATCTGATTGCCAAACCCTTCCTTCACCTCTGACAAGACGTGTATTAATCACAACTTGTGAATGTGAGGAATGCCAGGCCTCTACCGTGGTTCGGATTCCACGTTAAACTGTAGGTCCTCCATTTCATCTCACAATCACCCTAACATTACACATTAGCGTAAGTGCGTATAACCCGAACGAGTAGTAAGACGTGGTACTAATAATAATAATAATAATAATAATAATAATACTGGGTAAGGATTAGGAATGTTCTAAGAAAAATGTATCGACATATCCCTGGAGAGAGTGTAATAAACCATTTAGGAAAAATACACCCTCAGAACAACCAAAAAAGATTCAAACCAAGACCTCCATGTTAACGATACTCCAAGTTTATTGATAGCGCGAGAGGCACACCTTAATCCAGCACTTTTAAACCGGTGTGACACGAAAGGTGTGACGCGGGAATTTGGTGGAAAAGAAAAAAGAAGCGAGAAACAAAATATGAGGGATAAAAATACATCTTTTTAAATCCATGAACATTATTTTTAAAAATAACACAATTAATAGAATTTTAACTATTGAACTTTTAAACACCATCTTGGTACTAGATTTTTTTATGATAAAATCTCTCCTTAAGGACGTTGTCTATCTGTGACGTCACAACAGGTTAAGATGGTATTTCCCGTGTTAGTTAATTTACGTTTTATTCAGCGAGTCTTATAGATATAACGTTGAATAAAAAACAATACTTTCTTAAATAGTTCTAATAATAATCATACAGTGTCTCAAATTTATTACATTTATTTCGAAGTAGTTTTTAGTAAACGTATTTGTTTTTATAAATCATCTACAACTTAAGCTATTTGGCTTGGTCACGAAAATGGCCTGTAAAAGTCTTTCTGTTAAGATGTAGAGTAAAAATGTCCGCGGTAACATATGTCTATCCAAAATAGTAAACAATAAAAAGGTAATTTTAAAAAAGCGAGTCGATGCTTTCAAGGAGCAAATAGTATAGTGACTATAAACTCGTCAGAGGAAGAGAGGAAGTTTTGTCAGTAGATAAACAAGAGCCTTCTCAGGGTGAACTGCTCATTTTCCTCCCACTCTTTATATTTCATGCATTGGTGTCTAAGCGTGATAGTGCTCAGACTGCTTAGGTGTGTTAAATTGAGATGCAATCCGCTTCACAAAATAGCTTCGAAATATACGAGTAGGCAACATAGTTTGGAAATGGATGGTGTTCCTTACAAATCTCAGCTACTTTTTAGTGTGCTGGGAATTTTTGAAAAAGGTTGAAAATCGCTAGCTTTGACCATGTTATCACTGGTGCGGGTCTTAGGGGAAAATGTTCCCCCACTTTAATGGAAGGGACCCGCCTCGGTGGCGTAGTTGGCTAACGCGCTAGTCGTGTTGAACTCGACCGCCGAGGACGGGGAGATCGAGGTTCGAGTCTCAGTAGGGTGAACTGGGGTGGTTTTTCCTAAATGGTTTTCCACTCTCCCTCCACGCAAATGCGGGTTCACTTCCTCTAAATTCAACCCTCCCAATTCCTAATCCATTAACGTAATTAATACTTAAGCGTATAATCCGAACGGGTAGTAAGACGCGGTGCTAAATATTATTATTATATTATTATTATTTATGGAAGGAGAGTGGATAAACTATTAAAGTAAATACCACCAGTCTGGGATTTGAACCAAGAATTCCCTCCCCACACCGATGACAATTTCAAATAAAACTAGACTGACGTATTTGCAATTAGTTATGACATGGCTCGTTTTACCACGGTAGCCCCCAAATTTAATGGGGTACACCATACAAACGGACGTAAAGCCACGTACGTTGGGTCCCGCTACACGGTAGACAAATGATTAGTGGCAGGCGTCATCGAGAGAACGCTAGACAGATTTCCTGGAAATGAACCCATGCCTTTCAAAACTCTCCCTCTCTTCTCGATACACTTTTACCTTCTCATTTGATCGTTGCTCCGACCGATTAGGTTGGGCCCTTGCATCTTCCCGCCTTACATAATTTACCACCAATTGAATAAAGAATATTTTTGTAATAAGTTGATAATTATGGCTCGGATATCTGTACCTAAACTAACGTGAATTAAACATGTAAAATGGCTTTAAAACATAATAATATGCCCTTAAAAGTTAAAAACTATGCTAAAAATAATAATTATGACACTTGAAAAATTGACTAAAGTTGCCTGAAAATGTGGATAAATAGTAAAATATCATAACATTTAAAAAAAACAAAAAAATTCTGATCAAAATACATAATTTATTTGGACATTTCAAAATCATTTACTCATGAGTTACATCATCTGCAAAAATGCACTCAATTAGTATGAAGTTGTGAGAGAGTGATCTAATTAATAATTTTGTTATTGCTTATTAATTTTTTGAAATAAGGAAATCAAAAAATGAGACTAAAATAAAAATGTGGAGATAATTCAATCAAGGTGCAGTACTTGATGTACAGTTTGAAATAATTTGGTGTAGAGTTATCTTTTTTTTCAGTTGAAATAATTATGCACAGTCACATTAAAACATAATTAAAACATTTTTCTTAAAATAAAAAATACTTTAAATAATTTACTCAATAAAAAGGTTCTTGATCATACCAGAAATCAAACTTGAGATCGTCAGTGATACTGGGCAGATGCCCGCCCTATCATTAAAGATGGGGTCTTGTCAGCTCCTTTACAATACAGTTTGTTGGATAAGCTCTTGAAATTATAAAAAATCAATCTTAAATTATTACTAGAAGTATTAGTATTATTACTAGGTTTTTATTGTAACCTTTTGTGCAGTTATTGGCTACAAGTGAGAGGAGTGAAAAAGGATTTTTAAAAAATTGTAATTTACTAAACAATCGCTTACAGAGTGGATGGTAAACCACACCTAGTTCACCCAGCTGGGCGTAAACACCTTTTCGGCCTTCCCCAGAACAGAAACCACTAACTTATCCGTAAGCTCAACCCCATCAAGTCTATGTAATTAGGCCACTTTATTATTTCTTGAAGTTTTGTATTACAAATCATTACAAAATGTTGATTTTATTTTATTCCAAGAAAATAAGTAAATTAGCTTATATATCTATTCAATATTATATATTATACGTATATAATCGTACTACATGTAATCCTACCCGTAGAGAATATCTTAATATCTACAATAGTGAGCTAGGAATGAGAGAGTTATAATTTAATGGAACGTTTGCTCTTTTTTGCGGGGAGGGAGTGTGGGAAACGATTATGGAAAAAACCACTTCAGTACACTCGGGCAGGATTTTAAACCTAGCCTCCCCCATCACCGCCAAAACCAACAAGACGAGTATGATGCCTTCTAATGCGTTCTCGATGGTGACTTTTTTTAAAAATAATATAAATAACGTTTAAATTTGTTTTAATTTTTTTAAATAATATATTTGAATATGAAAATGTCATAAACTAAATAATTTTCACTGTAGACTTCTGATAAAAGAAATTGAGAAAACTTGAGTTAAGGTCAGCGTGCTTGCAGTTTTTATTGCAAAATAATTTTTAGCCAAAATTAATCAAATATTTCTCCAGTAGAAACATATAGAGAGCTCCACTTTCTTCACATGGTGATATCAAGAGTTCTTAAATATCTAAGCATATTAATCATCCTTTGATGAGAAACATTTTAAATGAAGAGAAAAAGTTGTCAATAAATTCCAGGGCTTCCTTGACAGATATTCAAGAATTATTGATATAACCATGTGAAAAAAAACTATGTTTCTAATGGATAGCTATTTGATTTTTATTGCCCAAAGATATATTTTTATATAAAAACTGCAAACATATTTGTTCCCTACACTCCCACCTTGCTAATTCATATCACCTCGTTTATAAACCATAAACTAATTAGGTAATTAGTATTAGGTGATAGCGCTCGGACCCGGAGTTGCCTCAAAGTGCGGTAATTTTGAGTCTTCACTAGAAAACGATGACATTTAAATCAGTGAAACTATTTAAACATTATGTAGTGTTTTTTTCAAAATGAGAAATGGCTGCTTTGGAATTAAATTTTTTTTTTACTGATTCAAATTTATCTGTTATCTAGTTGAATTGTAGACAACTCTATATAATTTATATGCGGTTTATGTTTAGAAAGTAATCGTGTAGCTAATATCCTGGCTAATCGGTCATAATGTGACCTTATAAAATACTTTTTTCCATACTGATTCAAACTACCCGTGTGGGCTATAAGCATTTTAATTATGTTAATAGGTTAGGGATCAGGAAGATGGGTCTTAGAGGTAACATAGCCGTATTTACGATGAGGGAGAGTGGAAAAACAATTCAGTAAAATCCACCCTGTGTACACCTGACCAGGATTTGAATCGACAAAACAGACTAAATTAACATGCCATGTAATCCGCGCTCCCACCAATTCTGGTTTAAAACATTACTGAAATGCATTGTAGATGGTTACGTAAATGAGTAAAAATCGACTCCCAAATCATTGCATGGACTCTCGAACCTCTTTCTACGAGTCAAATATTTCCCCATCTACTGTCCTAATCAAATTGTTTTCATCTGTATGTCGGGTCTTGTCAATGGCGATTAACAATCGCAAGCTCGCTCAGCCATGAAATTAATGTGGACCTTAGAATCAGAACAAATTTAACAGAGAAGAAGACATAAGTCATTACTAAATAAATTGTAAAAGACAATCATAGATAATTTTTCACATAGTATATTATAGTTTGAAACTAAATTTCTTAAAAACATTACCTGAGTAAACTAATCGTAAAATAATTTTTCTCTCAAAAACAAGAATATGGTGTTATTTATTATATTCCTAGATCTACATTTAAGAACCAACTCTTTAGAAACATTTAAAAAAAATGCTTTTTCAAAAATAAGCCGTCAGTAAGCCACTTTTAATTTTAGAGTTAGAATTAAAATCATGATTTTATCCCAGTGGTATTACCCTATAACCCTAAGTTTTTCCATCAACTTGGAACGAAATCCATTAAACCACTTCAGTTGTAAAGACATAATTGTAAAACCTCATTTTTTAAGTTCAGGGGCACATCAAATGTTGATATCGATCATAAATCCACGGTTGAAAACGTTGATGGTTGCAATGCATGCTATATATTTATATGAGATGGTAAAAATCTCTCTCAGACTCTGACTAAAAAAAAAGGTCTTGTGTGTTTTGGGTCAATATTCGAGCCTTGATTTTCTAGTTTCTGGAAATACAGTATATACCAAGCTTGAAAACCTATACCCTGTTATCACCTGTGCAGGTTGTTAATGAGAAGGATTAGGATACCTGCGACTAATCCTAAACAAACAGCCAGCGTTCTGAATGTTAATCTATCATTAACATTGATACAATATACAGTTTAAGACTTCACCAAAAATGGTTGACGGAGCTTTTGTTAAATCAGTAGTAGTGTTTTTTTTTAGTATATATTATAAAAATTGTTTATTCTCATTCCTCCACCGGAACCATTATCACACCTTACTGAGCTGATAGTCACCTAGATTAGATACTTAGACTGTTAGGGATGTCAAGGTTTGAAATCAGTCGAGTGCACCGGGATATTTTTTTTTTACAAATGTGATTTAGCAATGACGTCCTAACATCCCCTATTCATCCTAATGCAGGTGCACTTAATCATAACTATCCCGTAAATTTGATTGTTTTTAGCCTTGTTGGTGAACATACAAATTAAAAATTTAATTTCAAATAAGTAAGCCGTTTGGAAAAAAAAAATTTGTTTAAATGAAGAGATGTATCAAAATGTTGAATACAATACTAAACATAATTAAATTAAATTTAGTTAAATTTATCTATTTGAAATTTATTTAAGGTTGAACAAATTATTTGGGTCGAATACATTTTTTAATCCAATTTCAAATAAATTTACATGTCATAAATTTAATATAACTTTACAATTTTATTTTTTTATATAAATACAATTTTGAAATCGTGAATATTGTCTACCTTTTTTTTATCTTAAAAATCTATCTTGATGTTTACTGTGCCTCTGAGCTCAAAAAGTTGGGTTTTACAATATTGTGTTTGACTGTCCGTCTTTGTCTATCTCCTTGGCGCTACATACGAAACAGATCAATGAATTTCGTTCAAACAGAATATTTAGGGGTCATACATACATTGAGGAGAAATCCTTAATTTAACTCTAGCTCTACAATAATTAACCTTTATATAAAAATTCGAAATTTTCAGAAAATGTCTTTGATGATATCGTTTGGTATTTATGTATATTTATAAATATACATATATATTTGTGTGTGTGTGCGTAGTGTTTTAAATAATAAATAACAATGTACCCTTTTTATTTGAAGGCAAATCGTTTTAAGGGTACAAATAACTGATGATTAAATTTTAAAAATGTATTCGAATTGTTCAAAAATATGTTGAAGAATTTGATTTAAAACAGGTATCTGGGAAGGACATGTTAAAGAACAAATATTCTATTATTTATTTTAAGAAAATATTTAATATAAAAGTACCGTAGTTTACTGGTCACAAAATTTTGAAAAGTTTGTCTCATTCTATAATATATATATATATGAGAAGGTATGTATGATTGTGTCGTGACATTCGTTTAAATATTTTATCTGAGTAATAAAGCTTTATTAATGTGTGCAAAATAAACTATACATGAAAAAAAATTCCTTGTTAAAGCACACAAAAGACTTTCACATCTATATTTAAGGTCTTCGAACTGAACGAATAGTTTTGTTTCTGACTGTACTCGATCTCGGGGGGCCCCATATTCGTTTCGTGCCCTTGTACTCAAGATGCGTACCAACGCATGAGATGCTACAAAAATAATGAGGGATTCTAGGAATTGATCAATGACGGTTCGAAGCCCCTGTACTGTTACACCTTGCGCCATGAAACAGCATGTATAACAGACTAAACAGCTGATTGTATTATAAAATGCGGGTTCACTTCCTCTGAATTGAACCCTCTCCATTCCTAATCCATCAGCGTAATTAGTACTTAAGAGTATAGCTAGAATGGGTAGTAAGACTCCGTGCTAGATAAATAAATATAAATATAAGCATGGGGTAGCTTTGGTACCTTCCTCAGTGCTATTTTTCTTGATCATCGCGTCTTTCTACCTGTTCACGCTATACGCATGTATGATAATTACTTTAATGGGGTAGGGATGAGGAATGAAGCATTTTAGAGGTAATCTACTCTCATTCGCGTGGAAGGAGAGTGGGAATCACTTAGGAAAGACCACCCTCGTTAGACCCGACCTAGCTTTAGAGCTCCGATCTACCTGTCATCATCAGTAGACTAATCTAATATGAGTCACCTTAGACCGCTCAGCCACTAAAGCGGGTCACTGATACCTAAAATGGTGTAGGTTTTCTCTCTCGCTTTTATTACTAAGACTAAGTGTTTATATTTGTGCTTATTCTCTATTAGCTTACATCACGTATTACTCCTATTTGGGGTGTTCACATTTTTACAAAAATGTGGAAGGGCTGAAGGTAAAATTTTAAAGGAAATGTACCCAAATTTACTTATAGATTAGATCAACAATCACTCTGTAAAAACCACCCTCAACACATCCAGATGGGATTTAAACTCCAACCTCTTCGTTACCAGCCAACCCAAGAAAGATGAGTTTACAGCTTAGCCCTCGTGTCCACTTGTGCAGTTTATATTTTACTAGTGCATTCAATATCACGGTTATTAATATCGTATTCTTTCATGGTTTGGGTGAACTGATGGTTTAGGGGTAAGGTGTCTGACTTCTGTGCTGAGGGTCCGGGGTTCAATCCTAGGTCCCAACACAGATTTATCTGATTGCCAAACCCTTCCATCACCTCTGACAAGACGTGTATTAATCACAACTTGTGAATGTGAGGAATGCCAGGCCTCCACCGTGGTTCGGATTCCACGTTAAACTGTAGGTCCTCCATTTCATCTGACAATCACCCTACCATTACACATTAGCGTAAGTGCGTATAACCCGAACGGGTAGTAAGACGTGGTGCTAATAATAATAATATTTCATGTTTTAAAGCGTCAGGCACGTAAGAGACTGGATTGCCTGTGATGGATAGGTCGAGGTTTGAATCGTGGTGTGGCGCATTAAGAGAGGTTTTTAGAGGTGACTTATCACTGTGGTTTCAACATTCACTCTCCACGCTAATGCGGTTGACTTACTTCTCAATATTACCCTTCCTAACTCTATCCCTTATATTACGTTGTTAATAGGATTGGTAATGAGCGTATTAAGTCGTGTATAGCTTTGGTTTCGAGGGTCTTAACTATTTTATAGATTTGGTTTTGAATGTATTTTAGGCGTTAATAGTTTCAGTGTTGAACGTATTAATTGTTTTGGTGTAGAGCAGTGGTCACCAAATGGTGGACCGTGGTCCACATCCGGACCGCAGATACATTTTTAAGGACCTTGACAAGATAGCGATAAACAGAAGAAATGATTCGGTTTCTATGGTGGGCGTGAAGTAAACATGGAAGGCCAGCAATAATAAATAAGTAAAATAAACTAAAAGGGAAGAAAATCATGTTTTTGAATTAGTATAGTCTTATGGGACTTGAACTTGAGTCACTGTTAAAGTTTTGCTGTATCGCAGAAGTAACTCGAGTTTTTAAAATGGACCTCTATCCAAAATAATTGGGGCGTAATTAATTTGTTAATAGTTCTAGTGATGAACATATTAAGTCGTTAATAGTTTTGGTGTTGAAAGTAATAGTTAAAAATATCAAGATTTTAAATTTTAAATTCCTTACCGTAAACTGGTACCACTAATATTTTAATTAATTATCCTACTTTCATGTGCACTATAATTGAGATCGGAAGATAAAAAAAATTGCTTCCTTAAGGTATGTCTTTTCCTGTAAATTATATAAATTGGCTCAAATTAGTGAGTTTTTCCAAGATGAGTGCTTACGTCAAATCAAAGGAAAAAAGACATATTGTGGTAAGCTAAGATAAAGAATCCACTTTAGCTGGCCGATCTAGAACACTTCGCAAGATTTCAAATAGTCAGAAGTAAACAAATGAATGACTCTAGTGAATGCTTTACTCTCCTTGGAATACGTTCTGAGGTCACACATGACGTTACAAACATATTAAGACGACAATACCTGTCAAAAATCTGTGCGTTTTCAATTCTTGACCAGGAAACTTACTTGATGTAAGTCTAAAATGTTCACGATTACAATATTCTATCTGTATAAGACTCTAACCCGTGGACACGTTGTCTAAATTACAATCTCATTTAGTCTGGTTTACTGGTGATGGGGAGGTCAGAATTCTAATCCAACTTGGGGTGCATCGTGGATTTTATCCTAAATAGCTTCCCACACTTCCACCCATCAAACCATGGTACGTTTCTTTAAAAAAAATTCATCTCACTTATCATTACCACAATTGTGTAGTTAATAATAATAATAGTAATAATAATAATAATAATAATAATAATAATAATAATAATAATAATAATAATAATAATAATATATGCGTGTAGCCGGTAATAGCAGTGAGACACTGCAGCGGAAAAAAAAAGTTAACATATCAGATTGAGTTTTAAATCCCTCTCAAAGAACGTCACACTAAATCCTTAACCAAAATGCGGCCGACAGCAAAAAGCCGCCTCACAACTGCCTGATGAGTGTAAACCTGCGGTCACTTTGTTATCAGAAATGTGGAACCAGAACTAGACTAGACAGTAGAACAGGAAATAGACAACCGCCATCATTTACACCAGTCATCGATTATGAAAATTACATGAGTCGTTGATGACACCTCAGACCTAAACATCGCTTATTCTGATTGACACAGATTTGGCAACAAAGCATGACCCTTTGGCCGAGTGGTTAGAGAGGTTTACCACGGGAATGAGCCCTCCCTGAAGGGCATAAAGTAATATTACTTATTATTTGAATAGTTATTGTTTTTTCACTACATCTGACTTCCCATCCAGGCTATCCGCATGTTTAGACTGATGGGTCAGTGGTGAGGAAGGAGAAATGTGCCCACATTTGTGTGAAGATAGAGTGGAAATCCGTTAAGAAATACTTCATCACTACACCCGGTTGGTATTAGAAACACATTCTTCCCATCACTGATGGATCAGACAAGAGCAGATCAAGGATTCAGTCTATGTGTCCATCGATGCAGGTTGCTTGGATATTGATGATGCGGCTGACAGCGAACTCACGATCCCCATTTTAAAGCACCCTGTCGAGTCTGTATCAACTTCTGAGCATGCGCTAACAATTGAGGGGTGAATCCTTGGAGGGGAAGGAGAGGAGTATGGGGGTTGGACTGGTCTTATTTCCGTGGAATCATCCCGTGGTTAATCCTCCAGGCATACACCCATTTCAGGTGATAATTCAACACAGAGAGGGAAGTGATTCTTGAGGTTCCTTAAGGTAGAAGTTTAGGGGACGGGAGAAAAGGTGTTTTTACAGTTTTTATATCAAAACTTTTTTGATCAAAATTAATCAAATATTTCCACAGTAGGAACATAGAGCTCTTCACATCGTGACCTCAAAATTTATTGAATAACTGTAAAGCGTGTCATCAAATTTAATAACCATATTTTTCTTCCTTTAAAAAAGAATTGTCATCTATTGCCACAATGCTCATTACAAATATTCCACATCTGTTTACATCCTTACGTGTTGAAAATTATACACTATGTCTCTGTTAGAGCAATATTTTATTTTATTTAGTAAAAAAAAAGAAGTTTTACTAGAAAAACTGCAAAACACTCCCACCTTAAGAATATCACTTATTTGAAGTTAAATATGCTTAAAATGCTGTACTTATTATGAGAATTGCAGCTCTGAGTCTTAAAACCCAATAAAATATCTGCATTCTATTGCTACCCTGTTAAAAATAAATTTAGTTTATATGTATGAGGAAGGTTAGACCTATATTTCTAAACCATTTACTTTGATCTCAAAACTGAAACATTTAACGTGAAATATAGTTTAAAATTAGCTATTTTCACAGCTTAATTATTATTTTTAAATTTCTAACAAAAAAATGTCTTCTATTGGAACATGTTGATACCTTTCTCCACAATTTTGGTGTTAATGTATATTTTTAATAGAAAAAAACCCTCTTTAATAACGCTGATTTTCAGAATGTCTGTAATTTGTCTCATCACTCCGCTAAGCGTTCTTTATTAAGTGCCTAACGCCACATAAACCTGGAGAAATACAACTTGATAAATTGGTCTTGTAATAAAGAGCACTAAGCCTATTTGTTTCAGTCTATACCCTCGCCAAGAGTCAAAACCGCGATGCCTAGATTAGTATTCAGACGTCTCGTTATACCATCTGAGTTAACGTGCGTGAAAGCATCTAAGTGGAGTAAAATTATTAAGAGGAATGATGCCTAAAATAGATTTTAGTTAATAATTTTATTATTTATTTTCAATGAGGGTTAATTTATAGCCTTACTGGTTTTTGAATGGGATGGGAGGGTACTAATTTTATATAATTATTGTTTTCAATACGTTACTCAGAACGTAATGTATAGTTTCTGCAAATTATTAAACCAAAACTATCTTACGAAAATAGTACTAATATTTTGTGGGAAAATAATATCAATACGATTCACGAAAACATATATTTCCCTTACGCTCATATGATTAATAGATTTTTGTACCTTCAAACAATAACGAAACTTTCTAATTTGTGATCAAAATGTAAAGGACAAATATCTCAATTTTAACATTTATTAGGTAGCAATATTATTTTTTTCTTCGTCACCACTTCTTACCAACCATTCGGGTTATATGTTTATATATTAATGGTTTCATGGACCAGGAAGGTTATACTTAGGGGGATCGTACCCGCATTTGCGTGGAAAACCATTTTGGAAAAACCACCCCAGTACAGTACATCCGACCGAGATTCGAATCTGGATCTCCCCTTCATCGGCAGTCTAGTCTACTGTGTGAGTATCGCATCAGACCATGTGGCCACGGAAGTGGGTCAATATTAATTAACATTATGATCTATCTTAGGGGGGTTGCCTAATAGAGGCCAGAGACGCGAGGATGACGTCTATAAATACCACGTTATTAAAATCCATGTCCAGACTAGAACAGAACAACAAACACGAACATGCTCACGACAAATGTGGACGGTTTTCATTGCAGAACATTGTAACCAGTTGTCAGTTTTTGCACATCTTATCAAAGGATGTTCATTCTCGGTCCTATTATCGTCCACATGCCTCCGCGAACATTGTCATTTGCAGGACAGCAACGGAGTTGCACGTGTGTTTTGATTTTTATAAGTAGTCCTACATATATATTTGTGTCTATTGGGTTAGTAATGGTAAGTTCCTTTATTTGACCGGATTGTAGAACAATGGAGTGGTCAAAAGGATACCAAATAGAGCTCATAGACTTTTATAAACCACAACAGGTAATATAGAGTTCTAAGGATCCAGATCACTTCAGTAAAATAAAAAAAATAGGATGCGTGGGAGGAGATTGGGGCCGTGATGGACAAGGTGTGCCAATAAGCATGACCCACTGTATATATTTCTACTATGGCGTAATCTTGTGGACCTCCATCAGCGGGAATTTGGTCTTTTTAGTTTTGGTAGTAATGAATAAATATGTATGCTACCGCTGCTACTTGCACACGGGTAATCATCGCATCACCCAAATTGAAGCACGGCTGAGTTATATGGAAATAATTATGGCATTACCAACTATGGGAACACGTTCCAAGCATGTTCGCGAACATGTTCTATAAGAGTCTGGACACTCCGGCTACAGCGAACAGAACACGTTCGTGGAAATGTTCTTGTTCGTTGTTCTGTTCTAGTCTGAAACCAGCTCAAGAGGTGGTTTGTTGTTTCCAAATATTGTTTATTCCAAAATGGAGATTAAAGGTTTTGATTGACAACATTAACAAACTTACATTTAAGTTATATAATAAAAAATCTTTGTTAGATGAAATTAAGTTCTTTTTCAGTAATGTTCTACTACGAAATGTTTTACATTTACAAAACCTAAAAGTAATTCCCTTTTTATTTGGTTATTCCCTGTAATTATGGTGTTCTATAATTTGTTTTGGTCTCAGCCCCGTTCAAATCGAACTATCAAGAATCTACTGTCTATTAAATTGACAAATTAGCATAAAATAACAAAGTTATCTCTACAATAACGTGTGTATATTTGTTGTGTTTTAATTTATCTAATTGATGTTTAGAGTTTGTTAATTTACTATAAGCATTTTATGTTGTTTATGTCAAATACTCTTTCCACTTTAGCCCCATAGTAGTGCATTCTTAAATAACACCATAATATTCCAAATACCTTTTGAAAATCATTCTACTGGCTTTTAAAATCATCATAAAATGTATTGAAATATTTTAAAACATTCTTTATTTTTTTCTAAATAGAGAAAATGCTTTGAACAAAATATTACAATAAAATTAAAAATCAAAATCTAGGTTGAATAAATTCATGTTCAAAAGCCTCCACAGTTTGTGATTTTTAGTTAGATACATGCAGGGCACCTTTTAAATCCATGGCCCTTTATCAATACATGTCTTCAAAACGTTCTTACCCTCGAACAACAGATTTAACTTGAAACTTAATTTAGTTATACCGTACTCTCACATTAGTTCATGTGACCAAAAGTCAAATAAAAGAATGAAAAATTCGTGAAAAAACACTTAAAATAAATTTTGGAAGATAAATCCCGGTTTCAAAATGTTAACTTATTCAAGATATCGGTTAACAAGGCTCTCCACCACTCCTCCATGATGCAGGGAACCCCCTTTATTCCCTCTTCTATCCCCTCCTATCAATTCAAGCAGGCCTACCAACAATAAAACCGAGCAAATAAAACTAGAGTGCATGTATAAAAGCGTACATAAAGAAGAGTATATCAACCTTGACCCCTTGTACAGAGTGAGCTGAAGAGAACAGTCCTCACACTTGGACCAATCAGAGAGGCTCTCCAGTGTTTATAACAAAAAAAATAAGAGGAAGAGGGACAATGAGATCTCGTCAAGAAATAGTATTTGCTCCTCCCCTTATTACATAGCGAGGGAGACACGTGTGAACGAGTTAAAACAACTTTTAAGGGGGACGTCTAGGCAAGGACTTTGATATATTCTAGCGGTCACTCACATTGTATTCACTTTCAACCGACATCATATTGAATAATGACCTATACATAATATTTTTAAACGATATTTTTTGCGCTTGGTGTTTCGTATTCACAATAATTATTGTAAGGTCTAATTTGTATTTTTGTTTTTATGCTCTTACGTCCGGAATGTTCAAATATTTACAAAAAGGAGCTTGGGATGCAGAAATTAGAATCAGAAGGCTGGATTGCTGGCGACCAAGAGATCGAGGATTGAATCTTGACTGAGTGTACTGGGTGTTTTAACCAAATTTGTGATTTCAGAGTATTTTCCTCATCCCTCTAATATGGGTGCATTTCTAAGTTAAAATCCTAACCTTCACTCTTTAGAAGGAGTAGTTATTTTTATCACCACGTCTTACTGATTGCTCAGGTTATATGTATATATGGTAATTACCCAACTACCCTAATGGGGTAGGGATGAGCAAGGTAGCGTTTTAAAGGTAATCTACCCACATTTGCGTGGAAGTAGAGTGGGGAACCATTCACGAAAAATCACCCCCAATAGATCAAACTGTAATTTGAGCTCAGATATCCCCGTTTTCAACAGGCCACTCTCAATACGAGAATGATTGATACCTTAGATCATTCGGCCACGGAAGCAGGTTAGTATGAGTTGTTAATTGAGTAGTTGGTTACTTTACTGTTGAACATTGGCCTACTTTTAATGCGAATTGTGTTTTACCTATCACGGCCAACTTTGAAATAGGACATCCCAGGCCTTAAAATTAAATAATATTAACTAGACCAAATATTTTCTTTATACGTTTGATTCACGGTACTTTCTATAAATTTGATTAAAAAAATATATTTCATATCTGTTTACTAATAGGCTGAACAAATTCTAAACAAATTTGCAGAGCCCATTTTAATTAAGTCGTTACAGATAGAAAATATTTGAAAAAATATAAAAAATACAAGATGGCACTGAAATGGCAAATTAAGGTGGGGATTTAGGGAACGCGAGAAAAGGCAATTGTTTTTGCAGTTTTTTTCGGCAAAGCATTTTTTTTTTCAAAAGAAATCAAATAATTACCGATTATAAATATATTTTTTTAAATTTTCTATACATGGTGATATTAACAGTTGTTGAATATCTGTTATTAGCATAGCGGCACTAGATGACATATTTTTTAAATGAAGATAAAAGTTTTTATTAAATTCCAGGACATCCTTGACAGATATTCAAGAACTGTTGGTATCACCGTGTGAATAAAATTAAACTATGTTTGTAGTGAAGCAATATTTTATTTATTTTGGCCAAAACATGTTTTGCTATAAAAACGTTAAAAAAAATGTTCTCGCGTTCCCTTCACTCATTAAGGTGGAAGACAAGATGATATTTTTACAGTGCTTATAACAAAAAAACACTTTTGGCTAAAATAAATATAAAATTGCCTCAATAGAAACTTTTGTTGTAATTTTCAAAACATATTATCAACGGTTCTTAAATATTTGTCATTGCCATCACGATTTTGGCCAAGAGTTTTCTTTTCTCTTAAAAAGTCCTGGTTGATGTGACCATGACAAGTATTCAATAACTATTAAAATCCGTATGCGTAGAAAATATTTTTAAAAAATTATAATAAAGTAATATGCTATTTATTTTGACCAAAGTTTTGTGGTTGTTGTTATTATAGGGCCTATAAACTGCAAAAATACTTGCCTTAACTCGCTCTCAATTCCACCCCACCTTAATCTGTTAGTAGGCCTATTATTGGTATGGAAGTGTAGTATCTTTCCTTCTTATGATCTTTGACAACGAGGTGCTGGGGGTCTCCTCCCAAAGAGCCTCGACTTCAATGTCCTCCCAGTCTTCATGGCCGGACGGGATATTCCTTGAATAGGAGACGATAAACTGCGAATGTGGACGGACATAGCGAGAAATCTGCGAGTCATCCCCAAAGATAGGCTGATGACGAGGAGAAGGGGGGGGAACCATTCCCAAGGGTCAGAGACTTTTCAAGGTTGAATCATTCGACGAGAAAACAATTTTTAACTATTTCCTTTCCGATAAAGGGATTATTTCTTTTTTTATTCTGCATTTTACTACCCTTCTGAAATACATGCACTTAATTACAATAATTGAATAGTTATGATAAATTTTAAACTTAAGATAAATGTACTTCCATTCGCTTGGAGGGAGAGGGAGAAACAATAGAGGAACATATAGTCTTAGTTCACCCAAATAGGATTCAAACCTCACCCTTCTCGTAACTGTAAAACTATACAGGATGAAACTGACGTCTTTAACCGCCTAACAACGGGATTGTTTATGTTAAATATTAAGTCAAATAACCTTTAAAACTTTCTAAAGTTTATCTTTAAAATAAAATACAATAAATAACTCACAATTTTTCATAGAAAGATCAAGAAATAAACAACATTGTTTTCACCTGCATCGGAATAGACGCCAAACTCGTCACGCCTAGTTTTCTGGTGACTGTGAGGTCAGGGCTCGAATCCTGGGTGGTGTGTTCCTCTAAATAATTCCCTGCTCTCTTTTCAAGAAAATACTATATTTCCTCTTTAATGTGACCTTTCTTTCCTTTTCTCATTAGTGTCAAATGTTGATATGCCGAATGGACAATAGGAGTCAGTGGTAAAAATATTATTGCACTTGAAAAAATAAAGACGTGCTCTTGATATTTCAAACTTACTAGAGTTTGAAAAGTCCATTTGCCTTTTACCGTTTTCTCAAAATATTAAATCAATAACAAATTTATTTTATTCCCCTTCACTAACTTTATTGCTAGACCAAATCCTGGGGTTTGCAGTGTATAATATTGCGCGCTTGAGCTACATAATTTGTAGCCCAGTGGTGGAAAGATAATGTACCGTTGCCCAGAGGATGACTGAATGTACTGCTCACACATCCTTTCCATGGAGGGTCTTTCCATGTCCCGATTAGATGAGATGATGGTGATAGTGAACATGACGATGTGGAACAAGTGGAAACACAAACTAACTTAACTTTAATCAACCAAACTCTGGTGACTGTTGGGGTAATTCATCTTTCGGGGAAAAATACCCAAGATACCAGCCGGGAATATATCCCGGGACCCTTAGGTTCATAACCAAGTACACTGACCACGGGGTTGGTTGGGGTTTGCAGTAAAACTACGTTTTATGATGTATGTGTTAATCAATCGCCCAAGAGATTGTTTTAAGATTCCAATCACTTTTTTTATGAGATCTGAAACCTTGTCATGTTAGCGTCCATATATTTAGCGATCAACGTGAGATAGATGGATAGATAGAGATACAAACACACAGGTAAAGAAATAGATGTATATATGAATGGATATATTTTTGGGCTTGGGGTCATGACAAACAAATTGCTTCCAACCTTTCGGCTGTGAAAATATGATAATATTACTAATATATTTTTTGAAACTCATTAAAATTTAAATATTTCCCTATCACGCATTTTTATTAAAATTAATTCTACCAACGAAGTTATTTTCTTCCTAGCGTCCGAATTTAGATTTTAAATTTATCATGTAGTTATATTGAATTTTATTTAGCAAAAAACTAGAGATTTAGCTTTAACTCTTTTTTTGTCTAGGCCTGCCTCGTTTATTTATTTGTTTATTTGAATAAACAGTTCTCCCAGACCCGGAGGATCGATATGCTGATAAAAAATGGTCCAGTGCTGTAACCACGTGGATTGGGGTGTGGGGTACCACCTCCAACTATGAATAAGAAAATAATATTTTACATCTGATCGCCTCCCTAGCAAATATCCTATATTTGAGCCACTGGTATAGCCTAGAGTTACTGCCGCAACTCACTAGCTAAAACTTGGGGCCATAAGTAAAGTATCTCTCTATAAACTCTGATGGTTTTTAAATACAAATATAAAATACAGACATAAGAACATTATATTGTAATGTCAATGAACCTCCGCACCGGAAACTGAAAGGAAGTAGACTTATAGCACAACGTGACCATTGAGAGGAGGGTACCGGTTTGAAACAATTATGTAAGAGTTCCTGGATAGAGATACAGAGGTTGGATCCCCAGTGCTTCCAGAATTTGTATGTCAAACAATTGGTCTGTACCGGGGTCAAACTCAGCCTCATGAGCACAAACTAAGGAGCTACTTGAATAAATAGGTTGTGGCTCCTGTCTAGAAAATTGAGATTAACGGGTGTAAGGTTCTTTGTGATGACCACATGATATCATCTCTCCGCAAATGTTAGTACTAAAATCGCTAGCGGCGCCATAGCTCAATTTTGGGCTCATGGAGGTTTTTTTGTTCAAGCCTGGCTACACTAATTTTTTTTTCAATAATTTTCTAAAACAATGAATCTCATCTAGGGGGACATGGCTCCCCAAGAGGTGATTGGGAGTGCAAGATGATAAGAAGAAGAAAAACAAAACACGTGAAACTAGAATATTAAAATTTCAATCAAATTAATTTCCCTAGGTTTAGTTTTTAAAATTGGTATATAATATAAAACTCATAACAATAAACCATTAACACAAATTACGTGAATTCTGTAATTTTTATTGATGTTTTGCAACAATCTATTGATTCAATAAAAATACGTCGAGTATTTTCAAATTATTTTGTACATTTCTAGTTCGTAAATTAGTTATACCCATGTGTTTTTAAATATAAATTGAATTTTCATATGGTATTTTCAATTTTATACAATATAAAAGTGTTTAAATAAAACTACGTTTGGGCTACACACATTTGAATAAAATAATTGGATTGGTATGAGGAAAGTAGAATGTAGACATAAATCTATTTGAACTTGTGTAGTAGGATAGTTGGAAATAAGTTAGGGAAAAAACCCTTAGTACAAACAGCCGGGATTAGAGACCCAACCTCCTTGTTACTGGTAAACCAGACTAGATGAGTTTAACGTCTAGCACACGCCTTCGACAATGTTGTAAAGATTACTATGGGCATGAAGACGTGAAGAATTGGTGAAAGGGAACAAGTGATACTTTGGATGGAAATTAAAAGTGGAGGAATGAGTTTATAAAATTGTTCAGAACCAATTTTATGAAAGTTTCTTCGTATGGCAGTCCGATTATAGAACATTTTGAGCTGAGTCACAAAAGAAAAAAATAATATGTGTTCCAAGAACATTACTTAATGTTGACTGACGTTCAACCACGCTACTGATTGAAACAATTAAGAAAATTACTACGAGTCTATAAATAAACATCCGGATTGTGACATAACGTGTTTTGCAACTGACCAAAATAAAACTCTGGACGTAAAAATTTTTTTAATTAGTTGTAGGGTGTAATAATTGATCCATCAAACAAAACAATAGCCATAATTATTGGAATCAAAACTAGTAGATATGGGTAATAATTCACTACCTTAAGAATTCCTATTATCGATTTCGAATCTTAGAAAATATGGTCAACATAAGAGGCCTACTGTAAGACATTGATTAATTCTAAAGTTGTTTTAAAAAATATAAATAATAACTAAATGCTAACTTTTTTTACTTTTTCATGACCTTTAGTAGAAAGCTTTTTCATGACCTTTAGTAGAAAGCAAGTTTTGTGAGTGTCAAAAAAAAAATATTATTCGAGATTTTAATGGATGTCGACGTTTCATGAACCCTTGAACACGAAAAAGTTGTTTTCGCAATATTGTATGTGTTTGTGTCTGTTCATTGGCCTAGAGTCAAAACCATTTTACAATCTGCCTGAAACTTGGTATTATGGCTTTCATAAGGCTATGTTTTATTTTCAATTATAGCTCCACCGCTCAAATTAAGGGTAGTTTAAATAGAGTGAAACACAGAAAAAACAAACTATTTTCTCAAAATAGGCTCTATTTTGATTAAAATTGAGATCTAGGAAAATGAATTTTTTTTATAACCAATAGACCTTCAGTGAAAAGTGATGCTACTTTTATTTTATTATGTTTCTGTAGCACTTTATACTATTTCGTTTCACTTATATTACTATCGATCTTTTATTGCATATCTATTGCCTTTTCTGTGGAATACGTCCGTTTGTGCTCAATTTATACACAGTTTTGTTTGCGCTTACCGTTTTGTTTGTGTTTGTGCACACTACATACACTTTTTGTTTGTGTTATGCACAAATATACATTATTTTTTGTGTTTCTACACATTAAATACACTATTTTTTATTGTTTTTATGCTCACTATATACACTGTCATTTGTAGTGTTTTATTTAAAATATTATTGCATTTTAATTTATAACTACTATGATTATTTTGGAATTAATATATTTTCTGTTCTCTAATCATATTTTGTAAATTTTATTTTCCTACCTGGGGGCATAGAGGGTACTTCCTATTCAGGTAAGGCAGCTACCTCAGTCGACGAGACAATATCAATCGGTGTCAGGCCATATAGCTTAAAATACAATGGTCTGTGTCGTTTACTGGAACTACTCTATTCTGTCTAAGCTCACACCCCTTTCACCCTTCACCTACAACTACGCTTTGTCATTTCAAAATAGGGATCATTCCAAAATAAATGTGGAAGGTACTAAAATGTCCCTAAAAATATATACCCTCAATTTTAAGTTTAGTAATTTAAAAAAAGTCTACGAGAAAGTGAAACTAGCTAATTTCCAGCGAGGTTTCACGTAAAATATCATTGTACAAAGGGGGCATTCAAGTATAACGTAAGCACCTTATGGGGTGTAGGGGGTTCTAGCTTTGCTTATTTTTGCTGACAAGAGGTAGGGGGGTCAGAACAATGCTTACGTAAGACAGAGAAAGACGGGAAAAATTGAGGGAGGGCGCATCGTAAGCCGCTTGGATTTCAGGCAGCTTCGGGCAGGAATGAATATGCTGAGTGGCTAAAAAAAGGAAGACATGACTGTTCAATAAATCTAAAATCATTGTATACAAGTGTTAACTGTTATTAATTTCGCAATATTCATTTACATCCTTTATGTTAATAATTTTCAGTAATTTATAATTTGCATGAATTTTTAATATTTCATCATCGCTTCTTACTACCTGTTGAGGTTATAGGCAAAATTGCATGAGAAAAAGAATGATTATTCCTGTGAACAAATGAAAAAAAATTGACAGATCTTACGTAAAGCAAGAGGAAGGGGGTAGGCATTTGATTAATTTGGCATACAAGAGGAGGATGGTTTAAAAATGGCGAAAAATTTGCTTACGTAATACTTTAACTCCTCCTAAGATCAAAGTAAATGATAAGAAACTTAGATATAGCCTTACTCAATCATATAGAGCTATTTTTAACATAGTCACATCAGAACTATCTAAGATAATTGAGAATGGTTTTAGTGATATTGAAGCTTCAATACTGTTATTCTCATCTACATTAATACAGTGAATAGGTTACTTGTCTGTCTGTCATGATCTTTTAGCAAAAGCTGGAATTTTAAAATAAGTAGCCCCTGTGTACAAACATATGCAACCCAAAACTGGAATTTTGAAATTTTAATTATTTTTTTTCAAATTTATCAAAAATTGGGTTAGATGAAATTAAATTAAGAGCTTTTTCTGTTTGTTTGAAACAAAGGAAAGCGTTGAGCTGGGTAACCAGCAAATGAATTGCGTGTTTACCCCGAGTATTTCTGCTAATCAGATATATAGAAGTATGAGGATATTTCCCTTCGAGAAGGTGGTACCCTTAATATTGTTCTCTTGAGGAAAGATGTTGCACGCTGATGGCAAGGACTATCAAATAAGTATATAGGGGTATAAGTTTAATATTCGTCACCAAGAATAGTGGGCGGAAATGACCAGCTGGATTGACATATTTTGTCGGATTAATTCATTTCTTTTTAGGGCTATGTATCACCCTTCATAACTGTCTTGTCTTCAATATACACTAAGAGCACAGAATAATAAAGGTAAATTTTAAATAAGTGTACCCATATTTGTCTGGAAATAGGATAAGAAATTTAAAACTTGGACACTCCGTCTAAGTGCACCCGGCTATTATTCCTGACTTCAGACATGGCAAATGGGTCGGGTGATGCAAGTGAAGGACAGTATTTTGCAATTTTTTAAAGCAAGATTTTTTTATCAAACTAAAGAATACTATCCAGTAGAAAAATAGAGTAATTTTCTATACATGGTGATATCAACAGTTGTTAAATAGTGATGAACAGAGTGGCGTTAGATGATACACTTTTTTAAATAAAGAGTAAAATTGTCATTAATTTCCAGGACACCCTTGACATGTATTCAAGAACTGTTAATATCACCATGTGTATAAAATTAAACTCTATATTTTTATTGAAAGAATGTTTGATTTGTTTTGATAGGACAAGTGTTTTGTTATAAAAACTGCAATATTACTAGCCTTTTCTTGTGTCCGCTACACTGCCACCATAATGCTGCAACCCAAATAACTATAAGGCGTGCCAAGTTGCATATAGAGCGGGCGTTTAATTTCGTGTTTTCAGAATACACTCTTTTGTTACCAGCTCACGGTTCTTCTCAATATTTTCAATGGATTGCCACCTTAGAGAGTCTCCTATATTTCTTGGAACCCTTTAATTAACTCCAATAAAAACAAGAATAATTTTGGTGCTACATTTATAGACTTATTTAAAAATGTATCCATATCCATGCGGCACCTGTAGGAGATCATTTCCTCACAACAGTATGTCACAGCCAGGGATAATGTTACAAGTCTTGAACTATATGCAAATGTTGACTAGCCACCCTTCTCCATCTTACATATTATAATTAATCCATAATCCCTATGCTTACATTTAAAAACAATGTTTAGTAGATTATAATTTCTCTATATCCAGATCCTGGAAATCCCCGTCCGCAATCTGACATACTAAAAAAAAGTTGCAATAATTTTTTGTCCAAACAAAACTTATGAGCTTGCTAGATGCTGCATTGAACAGCTAATAAAACAAAGTCAACATATATGGCAGGAAATTAGAAGTGGTTGAGTAGATATATAGGATTAAACAATATTTCTGGAGAATATCACAAAAATTACCTAGGAGTGTTGCACTGCACTTATCTATAAGAACTCCTGCAAGTTTTAAATAGGTTTTTTTTGTGTGTTTACTAAATCTTTTATTTCTACAGCTAGTTGGCTAAGGCGCTAGTTTCACGTTGAGCCAGAATCCCAAGTTCGGGGAGATCGAGGTTCGAATCTCAGTCGGGTGAACTAGGGAGTGGTTTTTCCTAAGTGGTTTTCCACTTTCCCTCCACACAAACGCAGTTTCACTTCCTCTAAATTCAACCTTCCCAATTTCTAATACATTAGCGTAGTTTATTTAAGCGTATAACCCAAACGGGTAGTAAGACGTGGTGTTAAATAAATAAATATTTTCTACAAAGTATGTTTCGTGAAATGCGATATCCCGCTGCTTTACTGTAACCAGAGTGTGAACTGTAGCGTTCCTAAATGAATTAATGTGTGCTTGTGATTTCCTTCCAGCAGCATCATAACATACATTCAGACACCTGCCTAATTGTTAACAAGCCCTATGCTGTTATTCAGACTATGAAGGGTTCTAGCGTTTACTTCAGAACTTCATTTCTGGGTATGTTCTAAAAAATGTTTTCTCCGGTATTTGTGACACATCTTAGACACAATTATTATTCTTACTTGCCTACCAGAATCTGCCACCCTGCGCGAATACATGTGCATTACCTACGGTTACACTGGACATGTCTGTGTCACCTTCTTTGATACCCTCTAGGCCAGGGGTTCTTAACCTGGCGTCCATGGATAGATTTCAGGGGGTCCGTGAACTTGAATGGAAAAAAAAATTACGTATTTATTTTCATTTACCTTTAACTGATAGGATATATAATTAAAAATAAAATTTAACATTAGAATCTATTGTCTTGTTATTTAATGTGTTACTTTATTATCCCCACGTCTTACTACCCATCTGGGTTATACGACTAATGCATTACTAAATAAACACATAATTATATTAATAACTATAACAATTTTGATTTTTAAATATTTTGATAACAGCACTTCAAAAATTGGTTTACTTTGTAATTATGTGTACTTTATTTTATGTATTTAAAAATAATATTTTGATTAGGAGACCTTTGGCTCCAACTGACTGAAAAAGGGGGCCATGTCATAATTCTAAGGTAATAAATGTTTATGGAGATTAATTTATTATAAATGTTATAACCAGTAGCTTCTAATAGGCAATAAGTTTTGTAAAGAGATCGGATAACAAGCTACATAGCAATAGGTTATAGCACTTATATTGATGGTGTACTTGAATTGATGTTCACACAGACAAAGCGTCATACTTGTCTAGTCTGGTTGTATAGTAATGGGGAGGTCAAAGTGTGAATCCCCTTTTTTACCCTCTAAAATGGTTTTCCCACTCCAACCTCGCATAAATGCAAATACATTTTATCTTATTTACATCTAATTCAACCATTTTCCATCACTGTAATTAATTACGGAGAGATAATTAGTAAGACATAGTGGGTAAAACCCCAACTATATTCTCGCAGGAAGTAACGTCTAGAAAACAAAATCGCATTTGGTTGCTGTTTACGTTGATAGCATTTTAATTTAATACTAGTTTTATTTCATACGTATCTCTTATCCAATTCAATAGCCACATGGTATAAGGCGTCACTCTCACAATATACCTGAGTGTAGATGACGGGTAGATCAGGTTTTGAATTACGGTTGGTTTTAGTGAGGGTGAGATTTTCTGAATGGTTTTCCACTCTCCTTCAAAGCAATTGCGGTTACACTCCCTATAAAATTAACCTTCCTCAACCCTAAGCCTATAGCGTAATTAGTATGCATGCGTATAACCTGAAAAGGTATAAAGATGTGGTGATAAAAAATATTAATCTATTAAAAGTGACAATTTCAAATAAAATGTATTGGCGCATGAATGTATAAAAATAGTTTTAATTACTTTTATAGCTGTAAAAAAGTTTCTTTATATTTAAATAAACTTGTAAAGTAAGTTTTCGTACCCATTATAGCATAACTAATGGCTGATAGATTCATTATTAAGTGTTTTTAAACAATCTGATTGGAGGGATGGCAAACAAATTTCTGAAGTTGAGAATTTATTAATAAACATCCTTATAAAATAAATGTTTACTATGTCATCAAAAGCCAACACATTATTATACTACTAGGAGTGGGTTTTTTATAATTAATAAATTGTTTGTAGTAGACAAGCACATAATTACGTCTTTAAAAAAGAAATTGTTCAGAAGGAAAGAAACAATATATTATATTTATTTTACTGTGTTACTTGCCTAACATAAATCATTTTGAAATACAAAACATCTCAAAGCAACACGCAACGTTTTACTTTCGAATCGTAAAACAAAATTATTTCGTGTTTGAAACCATTTATACTAATTAGCACATTTTGGTGTAGTAACCCAACAAGTACGTTAGTGTAAAATGGTTCAAATAAGATCTAAACAGCAACTGGCATGGAAAGGTTTGAGAAAAATAAAACTAATGACTGCTTTGGAGGTCGATTATCGGATATCTGAGACGCATTGCAGACGATTAGAAATCCAATATTATTTAATAAGTGCATTGTTATTTTGCCATATGCTCCAAGCTAAATAAGTCAATATGCCTCCATAGCATAGAAAAACCTTGAAATTTAAATGATTTTAAAAATTTCTGAAACAGGAAAATTTGCTAATTTATAAGAAAGTTTTACGTGAAGTGTCATAATTTTTAAACAAAAGCAAATTATGACAAATCCAGACGATTGATCTAATAGAAAATAATTTTAATATAATAATTTACTTTTTTTGTCAACATCGATAATATTTTACTTTATTATTTGTATTTTTAAATACTACAATTGATAACACTTTATTATTATTATGATTACTATTATTATTATCATCATTATATTCATCATCATGTATTCTGTCTTATGAAGGATCCATTCCTTTTGTCAGTGACCTGGTGGTCTAGGGGTAAGGTGTCAGACTTCTGTGCTGGGGGTCCAGGATTCAATCCTCGGTCCCGGCACAGATTTATCTGATTGCCAAACCCTTCCTTCACCTCTGACAAGATGTGTATTAATCACAACTTGTGAATGTGAGGAATGCCAGGCCTCCACCGTGGTTCGGATTCCACGTTAAACTGTAGGTCCTCCATTTCATCTCACAATCACCCTACCATTGCACATTAGCGTAAGTGCGTATAACCCGAACGGTTAGTAAGACGTGGTGCTAATAATAATAATAATAATAATAATAATAATAATAATAATAATAATAATAACAACATTCCTTTTGTCAGTGAGCTTGGGCCGCCAATGCACCCTGTCCTCTGTCTCCTCCTTCAGCTCTCAGAATTGTCTTCTTTCCTTCAAGTCATCCATTTTATTATGTTTATTTATATTTATGTATATATTATGACCATATATTTCATACATTGATGACAATTTACATTATTACTACCCGCCTCGGTGGCGTAGTTAGCTAACACGCTAATTTAGTGTAGCACTAGACTGTCGAGGACGGGGAGATTAAGATTCGAACTATTTTCGGGCTCGGTTTTCCCTATATGGTTTTTCACTCTCCCTCCATGAAAATGCGAGTTTACTTGTTCTATATTCAACCTTCCCGATTCCTAACTCATTAGCGTAAATAGTACTTAAGCGTATAGTCCGAATGGGTAGTAAGACGCGGTGATAAGTATTATTATTACTTTATTATTTTTATTATCAAATAATACAAATAAAAAATAAAGTGTTATAACTGTCAATCAAATTTTCATAGGTATTGATGATATCACTCAAAAGCAACTGTTAGAGATCACATGACTCTACGTAGTATAAATAAGTTATATACAAATTGGTTTAGTAACTTTTTAAACTGTCAAAAATGTTCCTTTTTCTATAAATCATAATGTATCATTCCTTGAATAAATAAAATTTTATAAAAGTGTAACAAATGATCATTCTAATATAATTAAAAATGGTTTAAGGGCCGGTCTTATGACTCCTGGATAAATATTAATCTGGTAGATTAATATTTCTATCTGGTGGATAAGTTAAAAGTGCGTCTTGTGACTGCAAGATAGCATTTATCTGCAAGATAAAATGTATTTATCCATCACATTTTTATCTGGAGGTTCAAGTACCTGATAACTTTTATCTGAAAGTTAAAATTGTTGTTGCATAGTGACGCGTTGTTTTTAATGAGGTTTCGTCTATCAGAATATGTTTTTAGGTTAAAATCTTGGTTCACGTGTTTAGTAAGCACAGGTCCAGGCTCTAACTATATAAAATTAGAACAATTAATTCACACTTTTATACAAACTGACAAGCTATTTGTAGAGTTATATTTATATAAAAGAACAAATTATCAAAATGTGAGTATAATAAATGAAATTTTGTAAACGTTGTATCCAACTATTGACCACATTTTGGCAGACACCGAAATTAGTACTTACAAGACAACCTAGCTTCTGCACCCACGTGACACCATGTGTTTCCTCGCACTCGTTTGGCCGCCATTATTTAACAAATGTTGAACGTTCTCGCCACTCACTAGGTTGTAGCGGTAGCGTCTGGGCTTATACGCATGCGCGCACCAGTAAAATAGTACCAACATTGCTTTTTCTACGTAAAATATATTTATCCTACAAATGGCTATCCAGCAGATACATTCAATTCATAAAACGCGTAAATTATTAAAGTGGCTGATAACCTTTAACTGGTAGCTAACTTTAACCTCCCGATAGCAATATTTAGCCTGTAGCCATAAGACCGGCCCTGTGGTTTTGTTGTTTAAGAATTGCCGTTCCTATTGTAAATACTACGGGCCTAGTGTGAGAATATTTCTCTTAGCTATTTTAGACTAAAATAAATAAATATGTTCAAGGGCAAACAATAAGTATCTCCCAGATAGATGTAAAACTTGGAGCTCCTGGCTCAGGATCGGGATGCAAAGTTCGATTCCATCATCCAGGTGTTTTACGATAATTTTTCTATCATTAATGTGTTTTAATCCTCTCTTTTGTCTAATGTCGATGCCTTCACTCATAATTTAACCTATACATACTGTGCCTATTTAAAGTAAGTTAATGCTAGTACGAGTAGGTAATAAGACGTTTAGCACGATGTTTTATTTTTGATTTAATCATAGGTGTTGTTTAGTGGGTTAATTCATAAAGTATTGATGAGGCGGTATATTAATAAAATTAAATCATTGTAGACAAAGAATGTGAAAACAAGAATAGATCACAATTTAAATAATATCCCAAATGTTTCTGGTTGAGGTTCGAATCTTGACCTTTCCATCACCAGCTAGTCAATCTAATACGATACAGAAGCCTTTGATCATGTGAGCACAGGTAAGAGTAGCACTAAATAAGTGTATGTTTGAAAACTATAAATAGTTGTTTCTGAAAAGTTTTCTGACTTGAAATTTTTATTTTCAATATGTATCATCAAGCTATATACACAGTATTTATTTATATCGTAAAGACAATTTTATCTAAATATATTTTAGAAATAATGAACACAATAGCCATTCATTGCGATGGCATTTAGTAAATTACAATAATGTAGTAAGATCGGCATATCAAGTATATCATTTGATAGTTCAAAAAGAGTGTATATTTACTTTAATGTATTCATAGGCCAACCCATTTTGCAGTCATTCTACTAAGTTTTGCAGCCACCGCTTTTAACAGATGGTGTCAATGTTGGTACATTTGGCATCATTTCACTTTTTTGTTTATCTTAATATTTTAATACATTAATTATATGGTGATTTGACTTAACGAATTATGACGGGTTCCGAAGCTGCTTTTATATTATTTATTTTTTTAGTGGCCCATGCTTAATTTACAGTCCAGGCGATCTGTGACTTTTCCTTCATAATTTAAATAAACAAATGAAGAGGGTTGAATTATTTTTAAGCGAGTGCATCAGCATTTACTTTTTTTAATTAAAAATTACTATGAATTAGTTGGCACATTTTTTGGTTATTCACTTAAGAACAGGAACTGTTTTCGTTCCTAAAAAATCCGTTCTCAGTTCATCGATATTTAACGATGAAATTTTTTTAAACGCTATTCATAAATACCTACAAACAATCAAAATTATATTGTTGGAATCAATAGACAGACGGACTAAATGTCAAACTCATCTGGTTTGCTGCTGTTTAAGAGGTCTTGGTTTGAACCCCAGATGGGTTTTCCAAAGATGGTCTCTTCTAAACGGCTTTCCACTCTCCTTCCTTGTTAATGTGGTTGCATTTCCTACATCATATCTTTCTCATCCCTATCCTATTGGTATAGTTAAATGCGTATGGACCAAACATATAAATATATAGACGTGAAGAAAGTTTATATACCCTATGTATAGTTGACATATACACACATTATACCTTATTTATAGTTTTTAAGGCACAAATTATTTGCATCACCGAATGGAGAATATTTGTATAACTATTTTATAGAAAGACGAAATCAATTACACACTTCGCAAAACCAAATTGTGAATTACAAATAATGCTAAAATTATTTAAATTTAGAAATGTTAAAAATGTAGGTCCAATTAAAAAATAATTATATAAATTATTTTTTTTGAGTTCAGTACTTGTCGCTAAAATATAGAAGTTGTAAAACTAGCTGTGTTGATTTTGTTAACTATTAAAATAAATAGCTATTCTTTTGTTGTTTAACCTAACGAACATATTGTAGCAATATCATAATATTGTTGATGCGATTAGATTGTGCATTAAATCTTCTTTAAAACGCTTTGTATGTTAGTTTTGAAATTATTAATTTGTATTACTGGTTTGATTATTAAGTTAAAAATCGCCACGTACGACCCATGTTCTGTATTTCAAGTTTATGTGGAGTTGAATCGATTTACAATTAACTTAGCATCGATAGAACACGACCCTTCTATATTAATAACACATTGATATAATTAAAACAATAGATTTTATTTCTAAAAAACTAATAAACAATGGCATTCACCTTAATGGCTACATATTTCTAACAAAGGAACATACAAGAGAAGTGTTTAGCCAATTAATTTGTAAAACAAAAATAAGTTTAGGTCGATTACTTTCTTAGAGTCTGACCTAACACACCTGGAAGGAAAAAAACAAAAGATCTAATGGCATGAATTTATAGACTTTTAAAATAAATATCATGGTAACAACCATTAATAAATGTGCTTGTATATTTGCGCTTTTATTTACTTTTTTATCTAGCATAGAAATTCAAGATGGCCGCTATTTATTTACTTCAAAATTATATTTTCCGAGTTTTTCAAAAGGGATTGCCATAATTTCAGACAATTGAGATTTAAGTAAAGAGAAATATTTTTTTATAAATGTGATTAGTGTGAGGTTATATGATTGGTGTATATCTCATTTATAATTTGATAAGACCGTTTCTAGTTATATAAATTAAGAATAAATGGCGGAACAGGTTTTGAAAAACGACCTCTAATTTTAAAGGTTAGTGGTCCAGGATGTCAGCAAAAATATTAATTTCCAACGAAAATCTGATTTTCTTAGAGAATTTTCAGCTTTTCACTCTGTGTTTATATAATCATAGAAATCTTGATTTGTATATGATTTTACACCTGTAAATAAAATATTTCTCCTTGGTTAAAAATAATAACTCATTCTTTAAATCCAATATTTTTCTTTGCCTAAAAATAATAAATAAACTCTTACTTAAAAATTATAGCTTACATCTATATATTCCAAACAAACTTATGATATTTGGTTAAAAATATTATGTTTTTTTACATTGATACTTTTCCTTCTTTATTTTTGAATATTTACCGTTATTCACAAAATGTCCGTTATAAAAGATGTTCCAAGCACATCTTTTTACTACATTCTTTGATTAGGAGAATTAATTCCCTAGTCTGGGGAAACATTTATTGTTATTGGAAAGTTGATCTCGTTAATTCACATTTAAATCAAAATTTAAAATTTTAAGTGATCAATTTCACGAAAATATTTTCCTACGTATTGTTTCACACATGAATTATAAATAAATTATATTTAAACATGTTTTGGTATGTAGGCCTATTATAATTTCAAAAATTGATAAAATTATCTTCAAAGGCCATTTTTAGTTGTTTAAGTACGAGTTTTGGTGTTCATTTATAATAGTATCACAATACCAATAAGTTCAGTTAGCCTATGTAACCTAGCTACCACGTAATTTTGAGTGTATTTTGATAATATTTCAAAGTAAGATTTGGTGTACCCCATCTATCTCTCAAACATACAATCTCTCTCTCTCACACACACAAACTCGTTTAAACACCTTACCTTACACTCTCTCTGTATCTATGTATATCTAAATGCCGCTATGCTCATGACAGATATTCAAGAAATATTGAGATTAGCATGCGCATAAAACATAACTCTATGTTTCTATAGAAGAAATATTTGATCTATTTTGGCCAAAAAACGTTTATGCTATAAAAACTGCAAAATTAATGCATTAAACTGGCGCTCACTAGCACCCCACCTTAAGATGAATCTCTAAATAATTTGTGCCCTCCCTCATACCATTTACACCTCCCCCACCCCTCCCAACTAAGAATAGTGTGGATCTTACAGTTGTGTTTGTCCTAACTGTCTGTACCTGGTACTACATACAAAACTACCTATTTGAAATATTTGAAAGATTTCGTTCAAACTCTATATTTAGACGTTATATGATTTTAATTCTAGCTCTAAAATTTATAATACTGTTCTCTACTATACATTATTTTTTAATAAATTAAAACTATTTCCAAATTGCGGTGGCAGTCTACCGGTTCTATTTATACGCATATGTACTAATTACACTAATTTGTTAGGGAATAGAAAGGTTGAATTTAGAGGAACTTGTACCAGCATTTTCGTGTGTAGAGAGAGTGGAAAACCATTTAGGAAAAGCCACCCTCAGTACACCCAACCAGGATTCTAACTCCGATGTCATCGGCTGTCTAGTTTATGGTGAGAGTAAAGCCTTAGACCATGCATCCACTAAAATATGTATGAGTTTTTTTTTTATTTTACTATAACTCATTTATATGAGACAAGGCACTTTGACACGTCATCAAAGAGGCCATAGCTCGTATATATTTTTCAAAATCTATAGTCATAAAGGTGCTCATTTCTATTCCTGCCTATCGGCAAGTATACAACTATGATAACTGAATACAATTATCTTAAATATTATTATTATTATTATTATTATTATTATTATTATTAGCACCGCGTCTTACTACCCGTTCGGGTTATACGCACTTACGCTAATGTGTAATGGTAGGGTGATTGTGAGATGAAATGGAGGACCTACAGTTTAACGTGGAATCCGAACCACGGTGGAGGCCTGGCATTCCTCACATTCACAAGTTGTGATTAATACACGTCTTGTCAGAGGTGAAGGAAGGGTTTGGCAATCAGATAAATCTGTGCCGGGACCGAGGATTGAACACCGGACTCCCAGCACAGAAGTCTGACACCTTACCCCTATACCACCAGGTCACCGTATATCTTAAATAACAATGGACTGTTTTAAATAAAATCTATTTAAAAATTTATTGCTTTTCAAGCTTGTATGGCGATTTTACAGGAAAAAAAATTAGAAGGAAACGATTTGAGCCAACTTAAATATACAAGCTTTTTTTGAACAACTTTTGTGGGGAATCATACTAAGATATAATATTATAATATACGAGTTGATGACCTTGATAAATAAGATCATGTAATTTCAAAATAGTCCTTCTGAGTTATCTATTTAATATGGGCTTGTAGGGGAGGCGAGAAAAGATAAGTGTTTTTACAGTTTCGGCCTATATAACAACACTTTTGTAGATAAAATTAATCAAATATTGCTTCCGTACAAACATAAAGTATAATTTTCTTCAAATGGTGATATAAATAGGTTTTGAATATCTATCAAGGGTGTTCTTGAATTCAATGACAAATTTTATCTTAATTTAAAAAGTTTGTCATTTAATACTGTTATGCTCATGACAGATACTCAACAACTGTTGATATCAACATGTGAAGAAAACTAAACACTATGTTTCTACTAGAGCAATACCGGTATTTTATTTATTTTGGCAAAAAAAAAGGCTTTGCTATAAAAACTTGAAAAACACTGACATTTTCTCGCGTCTCTTTTACTCCCACCTTAACGTATATACTATAGCACGATCAACACAAAAACACCCGTTTCTGTTGCTGCAACTAAGGCGTCATACTCACAACAGATTGAGCTAAGAGTGATGGTGAGATCTGGTTCAAAATATGGTCGGGTGTAGTGAGGCTGTAATTTACTAAATGGTTTTCCACTCTCTCTCCACATAAATGGGGATACATTTACTCTAAATTCAATCTTCCTCATCCCTAACACATTAAAATAATAATAAAAAATACTATTATTATTATTTATCACCACGTCTTACTACCCGTTCGGGTTATACGCTTAAGTACTAATTACGCTAATGGATTAGGAATTGGGAAGGTTGAATTTAGAGGAAGTGAACCCGCATTTGCGTGGAAGGAGAGTGGAAAACAATTTAGGAAAACCACCCCCAGTTCACCCGACCGAGATTCGAACCTCGATCTCCCCGTCCTCAGCAGTCGGGCTCAACACGACTAGCACGTTAGCCAACTACGCCACCGAGGTGGGTAGAATAATTAATATGCGTTTAATCCGAATGGGTATTAAGATGAGATGATTAAAATAAATCATTCATCGAACATCTCATTTAAGAAATGGTCCCACGAATATATTCTTAATCATAAAATGATTTTGAAAATATCTATAAAAAATATACTTTATCATGTTGGTTAGTTTAAAAGAGATCCAAATCTCAACATATTAAAACCAGCACTTTTAACCAGCTTTGTTGCTAAAATGTATTCTGTAAAACTCACTAATCATGTCGGCATTGAGAAAAAGATGATAAACCTACTTTCATTCAAAGACTGATTATTAACTTCAATTTTCAAGTGGGTGTTCAATCAGCTGAACTGATATAATGAATGGGTTTCAAAAGAGTTACTTAGAGAATTCTTGGAACTTCTTTTCGGACATTTTACACTGATCTTTTTACGAGTAGAGTTCAAATTTATTTCTTGACCTTTTTTTTATTAAGTCTCGTGTTCATTCAATATGTCACGAGATAGTCTCTCCTTTAGTGGGAACCTTGGTTGAAAATGGTCAATATCGGTTAAATGTTGTAGTCAGACAGCAAATTATCTTATAAAAATGTACTTATTGTTCCTGGTTTGCACCATGTCTTGAAGCCCGCCCCGGCTATACAAATTTAAAATTACGTTAATGATGTAATTATGAGAAAGGCCTCTTTAGGCATCGTTTGTATCAAGTTATACTAATATTTTTTGTACTATTTATTGTGTGCCCCCTATTAATGAGTGGAAATATAAATATACTATTGAATACCCAGGCAGTACTTTATCAATTGACCGGCCATAGTATTTTAACCGTGTAGACGCCTGATTACTTGATTACTCGCCGTTTACTATTTGTAAAATGCTGGTTCCTCTTCAAGGAGATTGTTCTTTGGTTTATGTAACTCTCAGTGGAGTTATCACAAGCTAGCTAGCTTTTGTAACTATCCTTATAGTAACTCTATAAAATAAGGATTAAATACCCTTTGTTACTATTCACTTTAATTTATTTATTATTCATATATATACTTATTAGGTCTAAGACTAGGATTAGCTAGGCTCAATTGTCTTTATGTATTGTGGCTTAGCCTTAAATTAATTTTAGTAGGTTATTTTTGACTTCCGTCTTGTTGAGGCAGACGCTACTTCGTAGATTAATGAGCGTGAATCCTAATTTCTAGAGTCAGTAAACTAAACCATATGTTCTATCTTACGTCTCTTAGTTCCTTGTCATCAAGATGCTTATTTATATTCCTGCCTATCGGGAAGTAGACAACTATGATAACTGAATACAATTATCTTAAATGACAATGGATTGTTTGAAATAAAATCTATTTAAAAACGTATGTAATTCTATTTCTCTTATTTACATTGTATTAAATTGATTTGTTAAACCTAGATATTTCTCTTATGTCTCATCCTTCCTAAAACTTTCTTATTTAATTTTGTAATTGTAATCATCTTTTTTTTTTTCTTCTACTTGTTAGGAGAAGCTAGGATTCAATATAAATGACATCGTGAAACTAAGTATTGGAAAAATGTTAATTCTCACGCTTTGTAAGAAATGAAAGAATTGATTATTATTTTTAAGGATGTACAAAATTCATGGGAATAACACATTTTATTCACAGTGTAAGAAATGATATGTAATTTTTTTTTTACAATCAATTACAACTTGTTAAAAATAAATATGTTTGAGAATTGGTGATCACTGGCGGGCCTATCTACTGTATCTACATTTTAACAGCAACTGTATTTTGGAGGGCATGATTGTAATCGGATATTTTCAGTAAATATTAAAAGAGCTCTATTTTTTTTAAGTCAAAAGGCTATTCCAGATAAATTGGTATTTCGGATGGTCGTGATTCGGATAAACAGATTTCTAGTGTAAAGCTACGTCCATACTTGCGATGTGGTCGCCGCAACAAAAACACCGCGACCCGGTCGCCAGAACGTCAAGCAATGTTATTTATATAGAAGACCCAAAGTCACTCCCATTTGCGAGCATGTCACTCTCGTCATGTAGCTGTCGCCTAGTATGACCCCCTGCATATAAAACAAGGCTTTGCATTCTTGCAACCAGTACACGGCGTCTGTGATGCTAGGACCAGTTCGCGAGTATGGCCGTAGCTAATGGAAAATAAATGTAGAATATTTACAGTCAAAATTGTAAATTATTTTGAAACCCTCTTTTCAAGATATACCGGAAGTTCTTCTATCCTTTTAATAATAGTTTATGTCTTCCACAAAACAAAGGACTGATAACCATCAGTGACACTGTATTTGTAGTCCATGCTCAACTGTGATTACACATCCAAAATCTCTTGGCAACTGAGTTTGTCAGCGATAAAGTTCAAACATGTTTTGTTTCTGAGCCATTTTGGGCGTTGAGTGGTAACGAGCTGTTTTCGCTCACTGTTGAGGTGTGGACAAACTTTTATTGATCCAATATGTTATGGTTTTTATCGTTCACAAGATCAGTAAAACTTAATAAGGTTTATAGCTTGAAATCGCTTTCTGCCTTAGGGGGCGGCTAGACTGGGTGAGCGAGCGACTAAAATATAAAATAGAACAGATTGGTTGTAATGAGAGGTGACCAGACTGAGCGAGCGAGCGCGCGAGCGACTAAAATATAAAATAGAACACATTGGTTGTAATGAGAGGTGGCCAGACTGAGCGCGCTCGACCCGGTACAGTCTAGTTTACAGGCGCTAGGTAATATTATTGTATATTGGTTCATTGAGTGCTAGGAAAACTTCTCATTTTGATATTTTTATTAATATCAATAGGTTTAGCACACTTGCTTCTAACGGCCTAATTTAATTGGTAAGATCAT
>CABFWO010000279.1:63842-78501 GCA_902155825.1 Timema genevievae | reverse complement strand
TAAGATCATAAACCATATCTATACGTATGTAAAACTGATATCTTAAAATACTTAAATATTATCAAAGTAGGCCTTTACAAATAAGAATCACCATTAGCGTGGAGAGAGGATTAGAAAACCACAACAATAAATCACTTGTTAAAACCCCCCTCAGTTCACTCAGCCAAGATTCGGAGCCTCCTCGTCAACAAATAACGAGAGCTATCTGCTAATCACGCGCTCGCTTGCCAGTCTATCCATCCAGTCGCTTGCGCGCTTTTCAGTCTGGCCGAACCCTTATAGCCCTAGAACTGCTAGAAATAGTTCATCGAATCAGCGAATGGACTATGGCTAACATGGCCGCAGTTGTGTTCATCCAATAGAACCTTGATCCTCGACCTCTTATGATTAAACATTATTGTGTTCCCGGAGCGACACACACTATGAACTTTGCCTCACTCACATTTCAGTTGGAAACAACAAACAAGTGTAGGACTGTGCTTATAGTCCTTGAAAGTATAGTCAAGAGACTGGCGGGTCTTTGAAGAGTGTTCAGCACGGCTGACTGACCCCAAGGTTCCATCGCATCGGTACAGTCTGCACACAATGGGGATAATTTATTGTCAAACTGTATTAGTTTTTATTTCTTTAGTTCAATAATTGCACATTTCTATGAAAATGCACCATTCTTAATCTGTAATTTCAAGCTATGTATTGTTGATTCTATTACGCCACGTCTTACTACCCGTCCAGGCTATCTGTATTTACTCACACTAATGAGATAGGGATGTAAGAGATTTAATTTAGAGGAATTATAAAAGAATTTGCGCCGAAGGAAATTGGGGATTTAAAGCACCCGACTTAGATACAAACCTCAATTTATCACCGGTAAGTCAGACAAGAGGAGTTTGACGTTTATTCCACGTACTCACCGATGATTATTGTACTCAGTATGAACATTTAAACTCATTAAAAACCTTGTACACATTTTACTAACACATGCCTTGTTTCAATCCACGAGAGTATTTAATTGAGCTTACAAAACATGCGAGATCTGAAGCTATAAAACCCTAATGATGAACGGTGCGCTCGGTGAGGCTCTTAAATGTAAGTTCTCCTTTAGTATCTGGCACACGAATGACCTTGGCCGCTGTATTTATCTGCATACATTAACACACCAGGAGTTCAACCAGGGCGGGGTATGTAGGCTATGTAGTCTACGTATACTAATGTTCTGTCTAGAAGGAACTTTTAGAAAATACAAAAGATTTTTATTTTATTTATCACCACGTCTTACTACCCGATCGGTTTATACGATTAAGTACTAATTACGGTAATGGGCTAGGAATTGAGAAGGTTAAACCTAGGGGAAATGAACCCGCATTTGTGTGCAGGGAGAGTGGAAAACCATTTAGGAAACACCTCCCCCAGTTCACCCAAGTGAGATTCGAACCTCGAGCTTCCCGTCCTCGGCAGTCTAGCTCAACACGAAACTAGCAGGTTGACTAACTACGCCACCGAGGCGGGTAAACGCTTATTCAGTGATCGACATTGCTAGCATTTTACTGTTTTATTAGTATTATTTATTAGTTATTGATAATATCTACCAAAAGTGATAGTATCAGATCACATGACATGACGTATGAATATATTATAATTGTTATATAATATTTTATAGCTGTCAAAAAAGTTCCTTTCCATCTAAATCAGACTGTAAACACAAAGAAATAGAAAGGTAGATTTTAAATTTGTAAAATAAAAAGAAAAATTTGTTTATAGTCATCAATCAAAAAAGAGTAGATACACTATTATTTTATTAGCAATAAAACTGTTACACGCGGATCAAACGTCAAAATCATCTAGCCTGATTGATCTGGGAAGGGAAGGTCAAGAATCGAATACCAGCCGCGTCGGGTTTACTGCGGATAATTTTCCTGAATGATTTCACACTCCACCGTCATGCAAAAGTGGGTACAGCTTTTCTAAATTCCTCCTTTCTAACCCAGTAGCATAATTATAATATGGATATCCCGGATGTGTGGTAATAAGCGATGTAAAATAATAGGGTCTATGATATCAAAAGTGATAGATTTTGTGTACCACATCTTACTACCAGTCTGGGATATCCACATATTTAATCTAATGGGATATGGATGTGAATGGTGGAGCTTAGCGTAAATGTACCCGCATTTTAGTAGATATAGAGAAATTTTTTTTAAAAAATCAGCAAATCTGAAAAGAATATGAAATCCGCCCTCTCCATTACTAGAAAACAAGAAAATAGGAGACTGACGCCTTTCCTTGTTCACACTGGTGCGGTTAAAAGGGATAGTTGCAGAACATATGACTAAATATATGAAAATATCAAATTAGTTTTAGTAGCTTTTTTCTAGCCTATAATCTTATGGCAACCCCTTTCTAACGAAGAAAGTAGAACTTAATTTGAGTAAATAAGATAAATTCTTATACTTCTTTCTAGAACGTTTAAAACTAATAGTCCTGTGAACAATAGGCCTCTCTCGCTTCAAAAAATGCTAAATACATTATGTTAAAAATGATAACTCTGAAGAATACGTTAAGGGTAAGAAAATTATAATAATTATTTTATCATATTCCTATAGCTACCATATTCTTCAGATTTATTTTGGGATTTCCAGTTGAAAAATCTCCTACAATTTACTCTTGGATATGAAGCATATTGAAAAATTATGTGAATTCTTAGTTTGGCCTAAGTTCAAGGAATATCTATGCTAAATTTTGCTAAAATGGATCCATTTATTTGACAGTTATTCCCTAGCAAAGATACGATCAAACATATTTATACATAGTTGGATGAAATGACAAATGGTCAAGTTAAAACAAAACCTCGCTATGTTCAGACCATTGGTGCTATTGATGACTAAATTATAGGACTGGAGAGAGGGTATGGGGAAAACCCAGATATAAATCACATGTGGAAACCAACCACCCAGTGAATTCAGACAGGATTAGAACCTTGACCTCACCGTAACGGTCCTTCAATTTATTACGATATTGAGTCCATAGAGCTTTGATCTTATAATAAAATGCCTAGAACAGTTATTGGGTTTATGCTTCACTCAACACGCTCACTTTAGGCTTAAGGGATATAAACCAAAAAATCTAAGAAGATAAAAACACTTTGAAAATAAATATATACGTATTTTTTTATTTATTTAGCACCGCGTCTTACTACCCGTTCGGGTTATACGCTTAAATACTAATTACGCTAGTGGGTTAGGAATTGGGAAGGTTGAATATAGGGAAAGTGAACCCGCATTTGCGTGGAGGGAGAGTGGAAAACCACCCCCAGTTCACCCGACCGAGATTCGAACCTCGATCTCCCATCCTCGGCAGTCGAGCTCAACACGACTAGCGCGTTATTCAGCTACGCCACCGAGGCGGGTGAAAATAAATAGAAACAGGAAATTTGAAATCGCTATCTATATACTTATCTCCAAGGTGAGATAAGGAGGAGAACAATTCGGCAAGATCACGTGATGTGACGTCAGAGGTCCCCTTCCCATATTGCGCTAAATGCTCCCATCACGCTATTTAGTTGGCCAGCCCCTCTAATCCCCAAACCTTTTTGACCGAAGGAGCCCTTGAACCACATACTGGAACGCTCATAACAAATTGTACACTTAAGACCATTCAAAAAAGGCCAGTTAACACACTTCAATGGCTGCATGGTTTAAGGCATCACTCTTGCAACATGCTATATTGCCTATGACGGGGAGGTTGGAGTTCGATCCCTGTCGGGTGTAAGGAGGATGGTTTTGCCTAAATGTTTTCCCATTCTCTCACTACGCAGATGCGTATACACTTCCTGTAAATTCAAACTCCCTCATTCAAACCCATCAGCGTGATTAGTAAATAGAATTACAACCTAAACAGACGTGGTGCTAAAAAATAATACTGACAGTTAAAAGCATAAAACATCACAGGCTCTGGCTGCGCCTTTGGCAAATGTCCTCAATACAGTTTTGAAACAAATTGGCAATCTCAATCTGTGATGTTATTAAAATTAATAGTATCCCACACCTTAGTTCAGTTGGTAGCGTGTCTGCCTATTGATCTAAGGGTCTTGGGTTCGATTCCCAGATTGGCTGAAAAATTTATCATTGGTGAAATGTGGGTTTAACCTTTCACATTGATAAATTAACGGCTGAGGACTGGATGTTGTGTCTGTCCTAATCGTAAGTTAGATTGTAAGGCATATAACGCTACGACAGGCCGATAGTGGAAAAATAATTATATGACTCGAATAAAAAACTGACCCAGACTATAGTCTGGAAACAGTAATGGATGTAAAGTAAAGCGTGAAAAACAAGGACAGAATATTCTAAAATGGCCTCACGGAGATTGACATTACTATAACGGAGCCCAAGGGATCCATGGAGCATAGTTTAAAAAACGCTGCTCTAATCAATGACTCGACTCACAATATCACATTTATAGAAGCTTTTTTTATTTGGTATTATTTTTAGGGATATTTAACGTGTTATTAACATTTTGATTATATAAGACGCCACTTGGAAGGATAGTGGGAAACATTTAGAAAAAAACTCAGTTGACCAAACTGGGATTCAAACTCTGATCTCCCCGTAATCAGCAGGCTAGTTTAACATAAGACTGAAGCCTTAGACCATTCCACCACTAAATCGGGTTAGACAAAACTTAAAATTAACTTAACTCTAGAAGGTACACAACATATAGGCCTAGTCCTACAGTTGTCAAATCATCACAATGAAAAGAAAAACTTAAATTAGTTTATCAATAATATATATATATTTTATCCCACTCAGAAATGGACCTGGGACCCTTAGCTCACTAAGGAGACGCACTGTCTTATTTTTTCTACTTTTTCATGTGTACGAAGTATAAATAAAATATTTTAATTTAAAAAATGGTTTTGTAAATATCGCGTCTTAATGTTCTACCCGTCTGTACTAACCGTATATTTAGTCTACATTTATAGATTGATAATGGAGAAGGTAGTTCGTGTGAAGAGAAATAGAGAAACTAATCATCATCATTATCATCATCAACTGTTTCCAGCCTGTGGCCGGGTCAGTTTAGTAAAATGCCTCCATCTCCCTCTATCCTTTCACCACTCTTCCTCCTTTAATTTCTTCCATTCTTCTTCTCTCTCTTCAGAAACTATTGAGGAAAAATCCCCCTTAGTAAACATGGCTGGGATTATAATCCCGACCTCACCTCCCTGTCACCGGCAAACCAGATGATGTTGACACTTCAGGGCCGGTCTTATGGCTACCGCATAAATATTGCTATCGGGAGGTTAAAGTTAGCTACCAGTTAAAGGTTATCAGCCACTTTAATATTTTACGCGTATTATGAACTGAATTTTTCTGCTGGATAGCTATCTGTAGGATAGATATATTTGTATGCAGAAAATGCAGGGTTGGTACCGTTTTTACTGGTGCGCGCATGCGTATAAACCCTTGTGCTACCGCTACAGCCTAGCGAGTGGCAAGATTGCTCAACATTTGTTAAATAATGGCGGCTAAACGAGTGCGAGGAAACAGTTGGCGTGACATGGGCGCAGAAGCAAAGTTGTCTTGCAAGTACTAATTTCGGTGTCTGCCAAAATGTGGTCAATAGTTGGGTATAACGTTTACAAAATTTCATTTATTGTACTCACATTTTTATAATTGGTTCTTATATAAATATAAATCTACAAATAGCTTGTCAGTTTATATAAAAGTGTGAATTAAATGTTCTAACTTTATATAGTTATAGCCCGGGCCTGTGCTTATTAAACATATGGACCAAGATTATAACCTAAAAACAGATTCTGATAGGCGAAACCTCATTAAAAACAACGCGTCACTATGGCAACAACCATTTTAACTTTCAGATAAAATCTATCAGGTACTTGAACCTCCAGATAAAAATGTGATGGATAAATACAATTTATCTGGCAGATAAATGCTATCTTGCAGTCATAAGACGCACTTTTAACTTATCGACCAGATATAAATATTTATCTACTAGATTAATATTTATCCAAGAGTCATAATATTAGCCCTTAGTCTGCATGACCACCGATGTGGATTAATGTGTTATTAAAAAAACCTAATTTGAGATTCTTACAGAAAAATACTTTAAATGTGTTCCCGTCTGTTTGTGCACGTTTGTACGACTTATGACAGTTGAAACAATTTTTTTGAAAGTGATGTTTAAGAATATTTCACTTTCATCTCAGTGAAAGATTTTTTTACACCAAGCCTTACTACCCGTTCAGGTTATACGCCTATGTACTGATTATACTAATGAGTTAGGGATTAGGGAGGCTTAATTTAGAGGAAATGCACCCTCATTTTCGTGGGGGAAGAGTGGAAAACAATCTAGGAAAACCACCCTCAGTGCACCCGACCAGGATTGAACCCTGATCCCAGTCTTCGGCAGTCTATTCCAACACGAGTTTAGCGCGTTAGACCACGCAGCCACCAAAGTGGATTGGAAGATATTTATGATCGCAGAAAATAAAAAAAAGGGTACTCTAAATGAAGAAAAGAATTCAAAAACCTAGTCATGTGAACAAGCAGACAAAGGCGTTGGCCAGTGTATCAGTGGACAGGTTTCAAATCTCAGGCGGATGTAGGCTACTAATGTGGGTTTTCCCAAATATTTTCCAACTTTTCCTCCACGCAAATACTAGTACACTTCATCTCAATTGAACCAGACCTATCACTACTTGATCACTGTATTTATGTACATCCGATCATGCAATGTACACTAGAAAAAGCCCTAAGTAATAGATTAACTCTCTCCATCTCATTATAACTTATCGCATAAGTAAAACGAGAGACCAAAAAAACTGTTTGTAAGATTTAATTTGCTTTTCACTCACAGATTAATTGCTATTTATGATAAAATGTGGACCAAGTAAATGTGTTTTTGTTTTGTCTTTTGTTTATGCACTGAGCCTGAGCTTTACCGATATTTACATGGAGGGCAGAGTTTTAGAAGAAGTGTGCACGCATTTGTAAATAGGGAGGGTGTTAAACCATTCAAAAAATGTGTGCCTCAGTTGACCAGGCTGGGATTCGAAACTAGATCTTCCTGTCTCTGTTATACCAGACCGGACGAGAATGATGCCTTTTTTCCACATACCCACTGGTCAAGTTTAATAGAGGCCTACATGCACACGATAAATAATATATTTTGTGGTCATTTTTGACAAAGATACAAATAATAATAATAATAATAATAGTTTCCAGACGCGTATCTAATTTTTCAATATTGCAATGTTCTCAAGCACGTATCTAGGATATGATTTGTAATTTAGGGTTGTGGGTTTAAAACTATGAAAATTAAAATCGTTAAATTTATCTTCTTAAATTAAAAGGCCACGGAAATAGTCGGTTGCAACCGATACACAATATTTTGGATTAATGTAACAGGCGACCTTTTACCTTGGAGGTGGGATAGCTTACAATGATTCACAAAAAATATTTTGATAGCTTAAGAACCAATAGTAGCGTCTTATAAATTTCATTTACCAGCGTGGAAAGGAGAATTTTAACTATTCTTCCCAGAGCATATTTTTACTAACCTTCTGGGTTGTACGGGAAGATAGAATTCAGAGGATATTATTTACATTTAGATGGAGAAAGAGTTGGAAACTATTTAGACAAAATGTCCTCAGAATACCCGACCGGGATTTTAGTCCCAACCTCCCTGTAATTGGAAAACTATACTAGAAGAGCCTGTATTTTAGTCCTCGTGACCACCGATGTGGGTTTCATTTTAAATAAATATAGCCTTCTTCAATGGCCGGATGGTCTAAGGCGTTATTTCCGCAATATACTAGACTGCCAATGACAGGGATTTTGGGGTTCGATCCCGGTTGGGTGTACTAAGGGTATTTTTTTCCAAATGGTTTCCCACTCTCTACACGAAAATGTGGGTACACCTCCCCTAAATTCAACCTACCTCATCCCTGACACATTAGCGTAGTTAGAACATAACTTATTGTCCAAATGGGTACTAAGGAGCGGTGCCAACAAAAAAAGTTTTATAATTATAAATTTCTAGCCTTATGTGTTATTTTCTCAAATTTGACAGCGAAGGAATAGGCTATTTATTATGTGTATATTCTAAACCTTTCATCGTACCACGCGACTACACTATAGCTTGGTAGTGCTGTCTCCCTCTAGCGTAATGCGGCCTTCCCACCTCTCCCCTCTCACCCACAAGCCCGCAACCTTCCCCTCCCCCCCTCAACGTGTCGCAACCAGCGAGACGAAAACTACAAACCAGTATACCCGGTCATAGCGTCTGACTAGGAAGTATTTTCGGTCGTTTCTTCAGCGGTGCAAAAAGGTATTTTAAAAAAAAAGTTGAGATTTCGTCATTATTTAATAAACAACTACATATTCAATCGTTTGCGACAGGTGTTATGAATCATTATTATCATTAAAAAGTGCAAAGTGTATATAATCCCAGAATTACTGGAAGTACACATTTAGTTCGTGACAGCAAGGTAACGCCCACTTTTTGTTTGCTGGTAAGTTGTTAATAAACCGTTAATAAGTTAATATTGTCTTCTTAATACATGTTTGCGTTCAACGTCATAGTGATAAACGATTTACTCTAAAACGTAACGGATGAAAAGGGTAATTTAGATAAAATGCACACTCATTAGCATGAAAAGAGATTGGGTTAGTCAGGGATGAAAACTACCCCCAACAGTGCACCCGGTTGAGATTTAAACTAGTTTTACTCCTTACGCCAGCCTGAAAGGTCGGGATTCTACTTGGTTCGAGACCCAGTAAGGCCCAGTTTTTAATGTGGTTTTATTTTTTTTCCGTAAGAGTACCCAAGCATTTAATCTTAATTACCCTCTTCGTCTCTATTTCCCGAGATTAAGTTTTTAGTTTCATTATTTATATATTATAAAAAAATATTACGTATAAATATTATTTTATTTTTCAAACCTCAAAATAGGACATAGTTCTTAACATGTAGATTGTGCTGCTACAGTTAAGTTTGTTTGTAAGTTGTGTGTGGACTGTGGACATACCTGTGTTCATAAATTGTAATTTTTATTCTAGTAAATTAGTATTTTTTAAATATAGCTTGTAAAAATTAATTAATTAATCACACTAAAAAAGATTTTTGAGATGTTTTAAATCGCATCGGTTTTCCCTAAATGATTTTCCATGCAAATGCGGGCTCACTTCCTCTAAATTCAACCTTCCCAAATCCTAATCCATTAACGTAATTAGTACTTAAGTGTACAACCTGAATGGTTAGTAAGACGCGGTTCTAAATAATAAATAAATAATTAAATCGCATCGATAGTATTTTTGGCCTTCGCCTTGAATGAAGTGCAGACATATTGGAGGGGGTATGTTTTCTTTCAGCTCCTAGAAATACTGTGACGTAGTTTGATAGTGCCTTGATGTAGAGGAGAGCACAGTTGAATTCCTTGGAAGTAACAGGAAGGCTCAGTTCTTGGAACAGACGGTACTACTCGGCTTCTAATGGGGTCATCGTAAATACTACGCTCCTAAACATTTCGATAGTGGTTGACTCGTTTATGAATGAACCGGTGTTTGTTTATATATCACTAACCCGTTCGGCCTTGCCCCATGGGCAAGTGATTAGAGGGGCCAAACGCAGGGATAGAGATACTTGCATCAATCATGGGGTATTGAGTTTAATCCCTGGGGAGTGCTTTGGTTTAGTACGTTTATTCCTTATTTTGGCACAAAGATACTACCAGACATTTTTATGCATCAAAATAAACATACTTTGTTACCAGACTTATACAGGGTGATTCAAAACACTCTGTACAGCCTTTAACGGGAGATAGAGACCACTGAAACAAACTTTTTTCGTTAATGAATGAACGTCGGTAGACGTCACCCTTTGATGCTAGAGGATGCTGTTGGTACATAAATGAAAGGCAGAGAGTGTGAGCAATGGTTTTATTTACAGAAGTTGATCAAAGGAGCAACCGCCAACAGTAAATGCATGCATGTCAGCTATCTCAGAATCCTTGAAGCGATCCACGTTACACGTACGAGGCGCGTGTTACGAATTACGACGGTGAAAATTAGCCATTTGATGACACCGCTCTCTAGCACCTAAGGGTGACGTCTATGGTAATACATTCACTGACGAAAAAGCTTTTTTGTAGTGTTCCCTATCTTCCAATATAAAGTTTGTACAGAGTTTCGAATCATCCTGTATATTACGGCTATAGGTTTCTTGGTTTAAACAGTAATAGCTCAACAAGCTGGCGCAATAAAATACCTTGGTTTTCACTTATTTCCACACAATCCAAAGTTTCAAGAAAAACTACTAAAACTATATTAAGAATTAATAGCCAGAGCTATTATTTATGTTTATTAGTAGGAAAATACTCCACAAGATATCATATTCTGAAAATTGAAAAATGACACCTGGACACGGGACCGGACCAGACCGGACCGGACCGGGTTCGATTCCCGTGTCCAGGTGTCATTTTTCAATTTTCAGAATATGATACTAAAACTATGTTTTATAACAATATTATCCATCCCAAGGGGGCGTCCGTAAACCACGTTACACTGTTGAGAGGGAAAGAGAGGGTATACTCCATTCACGGTAGGAATTACTCTCTGAAAGGTCTTTTTTCCTACCAATATCCTACTATATAATAGCTTTCTGGTAAGGAAGAAGGCCTTTAAGAAATCAATTCCTACGGTGAACCAACTTTAGCTCTAATGATGTTTCACTGTGGGAGAGTGGATACATCAGTGTTACGTAACACAGCTCTTACACTTAAAAAAAAGGTCTCCTAATTTTCCAGATATTCGTCTTTATTTCCAGTAGCCATAGAGGAAAAATAATCAAGTATTGATTTAAAATTCTTAGAAAAATTTATATCTCGGTGTTTAGAATGAATTCTGAAAATATTAAAACTTGAGTCCTTCTTTTAGTGTGACAAAAGCTTCCCTATTAAATAGTTACATTCACTCTTGTGAAACTCGCATCGGTGTCCACGTTGTCTAACGCGCTAGTCTCGTGTTGGACTAGACTGTCGAAACTGGGGAGATCGGGGATCGATCCAGGTTGGGTGAACTAAGGGTGGTTTTCTCCTTTTCACTCCACGCAAATGTGGGTACACTTCCTCTAAATTAAGCCTTTCTAATCCCTAGTCCATTAGTGTAATTAGTATATAGACGTATAATCTGAAAAGGTAGTAAGCGAGGTGAAAAAAAAATCTTGTGAAAATGGGGGTGGGGGGGAGGAAGGAGGTCAGTCTAAGGGCCAGTTTCATAGTCAGATTTAGTACGCCTCAAGTGCGAGTCGATACTAAATACAGGACGACATCTACCTAGACCAGAATGGAATGGGCCAGTTTCGCATATGAAACTGGCCCATTCCATTCAATTTCAGGTAGGTGACGTCTTGTATTTAGTGTAGCGCCGCACTTGAGGCGTACTAAATCTGACTATGAAACTGGCTCTAAATGTATACTTGGTGCTATATAGAAAAGTTTAGGGGCCCTAAAAGATATGATAAAAACAAAACGTTACGTGGCTTATGGCCTTTTTTTGTGACCTCTAACTTAATATTTAATTTTTAGACGCTTTCGCGTGGATCGTTAGGTTTTGTTAGTTTGGATTGTATTGTAGTTCATAACGTATTAAACGAACTAGTTCAGATACAAACAGAAATACATTTTCCATGTGGGATGAGCCTATGTATGATTGGTCACATGGGAACTAGGTGGTCGAATATATATATATTTTTTTAATTTCGTCACCGATATTTAGTACTCGTTTGGGTTATACACATATGTATTAATTACGCTAATGTAGGGGATAAGGAAGAATAAATTTTAGAGGAAGTGTACCCGCATTTGCATGGAGGGAGAGTGGTAAAGCAGTTGGGGGAGAACCACCCTCAGTACACACAACTGGGACTATAACCCCGATTTTCCTGTCTCTTTGGCAGTCCAGTATATTATGGGAGTGACACCTTGGAACAGGAATTTGGGGGAAGGTAATAAAAGATTCAAAGAAAAAAAAATTGAGGAATGAAAATAAATCGTTTTAAAATCTATGACAAACATTATTTTTTAAACATAACATAAAGAATATAACCTTTAGCTATTTTACTTTGACACAATTTTTAATACAAGTTTCTTAATGATAAAATATCTCCTTAAAAAAAACTGACTGTGTGCCTTGAATATTTTAGCACCTGGTTCAGTGTGCCGTGAGTTGAAAAAGATTTTAAATCACTTTTAGACATTTGACCACCTAAATGGGTGAGATAATATTAGTTAACAGTTTTAATAAGCTTTACTTACCCTGGAAACACTCTACGACACGCCATTAAATATGTACTTATAGGAACTTCGAATTTGAAGCTATTTAGGGGCTAGTCTATTCCCTAATATTCTAATCTCCCAATATATCGAGTGGTAATCATTTGTCAAACCCGAACTGGAGCTAAATGGCTAGCAATGTCAAATAATAGTTCAGAGTTTGATTTCCAGGTAATGTTAACGAAAATCATTGTTATAATTTTGTATTCGGGTCTGTCCTGCTTTCCAATATTGCTAAATAGCTAGGTACTTGGGTTAAGGGTTGAGTGATTCATCTATGGGAAAATTAAGGGGTATGTATATTATTATACCCACCTTGCCCACGATTACAAGTAATTGTAATAAACACTTGAAACCTATATTACGTGCAACTATAATATTATAATTCACTGAAAATCTGCTGAATGTGTAGGCTATACTTTAAAACCAAGCTTGTGACTTTATATTTAAAAAATGTTCCGATATACATAGAAAAATATTTATAAAATTTCCAATTAAAAAAATATAGGCATAATAAAGGATGATTTGAAGGAAATAAGAAAATTCTGGTAGCTGAATGAGGAGGCAGAGGACATGGCAAATTGGCCGTCCAAGTTCATTGACGAATGGATTGGACCGGTCGTAAGACAGAACACCTAGTAATAAAGTGATAAATTACCCTCCTTTTCCCATCTTACAATAACGTAGATTTCTGAACGTCGACACTTTTTCTAGGCTAAGTTAGTTTGTAAGTCTTGTACTGTTACTACGTTTGTGTATATAAAATAACTCCATGTCCCAACAAAGTAATTTTGGATGAATGGGATATTTTGTGAATCCTAAATATGAGTTATAAATGCAAACCTATGAAAGGCATAGTTTTAGTAACTTTATTTATTACTTTGCAAAACTAGGGAAGTCCTAGATGAATTAATGGAATTATTTTATAATTTTCTGAGATTTTTGAACCAAACTTCGAACCGTGACAGCTATCAAGGGTGTATAGAGCTTATAAAAGACCCCAGTTGTACCTCAGTTGAGCGCTGCACGATTGATTATTCATTCTCAAGTCTCGCTTTGTATACTTTTCCCTTTGTGACGTCAATAAGAAGCCCCTATAAAGCTGCACAGGTTATTAGCTGTTTTAAAGCCATTAGCTTTCAAACCGGACATAGGTCTCGGCCATGCTCGTCTTATTTATGCCGGGTTCAAATTAACGTTAACTTAAAGTTAGCTTGACGTTAACTTGACGTTAACTTGACGTTAACTTGACGTAAAGGATCTCCTCGTATTTTTAAATGGAAACGATCACGATGCAGTTAACTTACGTAAGAGATGTCCTGAGAGATCTTTCACGTTAAGTGAACGTTATATGAAGGGTATCACGTGATCTATCCAGCCAATCATTATGTGAGTGACGTCTACAGGGCTATTTAGTAATTCATTTGTTGGTTTTATGACCAAGGTTTACTCTTTAGCTGAAGTTCTAGTGATCAGACATTGAAACAAAAAATAATTAAACTAAAATAGGAAAGCTAAATTTATCAAAATTTTAATAATAGATATGTATTCTATCGATTGAAAACTGTAAGCATGCACAGATCATCACTTCACAAATAGTACAAATCACAAATCATACTCGAGAATGCATATCTTTGGCTCGAGTTGTAACGTTAAGTTACCTACGTGAATCGTGATCACACATCTGTTTTCTTAAGTTAATCGAAACTTAAGTGAACGTTACGTTAAGTTAAAGTTAATATGATCTTGACCATGGCATTAAGGCATTGTCTAATCTAGTTCCCCTTGGGTGGTTTTGAAAAATGGTTTTCCCCTCTCCCTCCACGTAAATGCGGGTACACGTCCTCTAAATATAACATTCCTAATCCCTAAAAACTATTAGCGTACTAAGTACATAAGCGTTTAGCCTGAATGGGTGGTAAGATGTGGTGATAGAATAAAAACATAAACCGGCTCTAGTTCCTAGATATACTAGTTGAACAACAGGACAAAATATTAAAATAAATATGTTCGTCAGAATAGCTCTGTATTGAACCAAGGTCCCTTAGACTGAAGACTGTGAATTTTGTTTTTAGTGTTATATAATGTTCTAGGATATGTCGATATCGAAGTTGTGCTATGCTACCCAATGCAAATGAGGTTCATTTGAAAAAAACCTAAAAATTAATTTTAAATTCAAGGATGATTTCGGACCTAGTGTCTAATAGTACTTTCGTTCAAGGTCAAAGTGATGACATAAGATATTTATAAGTGTGACTTGTCTCATTTAGGTCTAATGTGTGTGTGTGTGTGTGTGTGTGTGTGTGT
>CABFWO010000279.1:35844-63495 GCA_902155825.1 Timema genevievae | reverse complement strand
GACCTACAGTTTAACGTGGAATCCGAACCACGGTGGAGGCCTGGCATTCCTCACATTCACAAGTTGTGATTAATACACGTCTTGTCAGAGGTGAAGGAAGGGTTTGGCAATCAGATAAATCTGTGCCGGGACCTGGGATTGAACCCCGGACCTCAGTACAGAAGTCTGACACCTTACCCCTAGACCACCAGGTCACCCAAAACAATGTAATCCGTGTTGAAAGACAAACTAATGTAATAGTGAAATAAAAATATATTAATTTGTTAAAGAGTTCTTCTTGCCTTTGTTTCAAAATGATAGCGGGATTCTTGAACTTTATTCAGTGGCAGAATATTCTAAGGCGTCATTCTCATGTTATACTGGACTGCTGAAGACGGCGAGATCAGGGTTTTAATCTCGGTCGAGTCCACTGAGGGTGATTTCTTCTAAATAGTTTCCCACTCCTCTTCCACGTAAATGCGGGTAGATTACGTATAAAAGGCTTTCTTCCTCATCCCTACCCCATTTGAGTAATTATCACTATATGCATATAACCTGAACAGTAAAGTAACACACAGTGGTAAAAAAAAAAGAGATCCTTTCAACACAACTGTTATTACACTCTCCAATAGCTAATTATAAATCAATAAATGTATTAATATACTATCCGGATCAATGGGGACGTGAACAAAACGTCGAACACGTCCAGTCTGGTTTGCTAATGACGTGGAGGTCAGGGATTGGATACATGTTGGGCAAATTGATGGTAGGTATTTTTTTATAGATTATACCTTCCTCATTCCTGCCATATTTTATAAATTTGTATCTCCAGGACAGGTTTTAGAGCTATGGAGGCCTTAGGGCTGTAAAACATTAAAGCCCCAAAGATACTATATTAATTTTTTCATAAAATTAAATTCTAAAGATCCATATTAAAGATGTAATTTAAATGGGTAAATATTCTCATCGCAATAAGTTAGATTTGTTTAAAACAAATACTAGCCGTTAGTAAGTAAGTAATATTTTCTCAGAAATATAAAAATTAATAAAGTTAAAAACGGTGTATTATGTATTTAAAACTTTCTTCTCTATGGATTGCAGTCATGGTAAGATATAAACACAATTTTAACTTTACTTTATCAATTTTTATTTATTTCTGACAAAATATTACTTACTTAAGACTACAAATGGCTAGTATTTGTTTCAAACAGATTTGATTTATTGTGATGAGTGATGACAATATTTATTCATTTAAATTACGTCTTTAACGTGGAGCTTTAGAATTCACATTTGTGAATAAAATCCATAGTTCCGAAACGTTGAAAAGATAAATATATATATATATATCTTTTCAACATATATATATCTATATAGGGCAACAGTTTATGGAGGCCTTGGACCGTTTGCCCCTGTTGCCCTCCGGGTTTAGGTATCTCGAACCAACAGACGCGGTGTACGCACACACAAATAATTGGTGGCATATTGAGGATAATATTAAAGATAGGCGGAGTATCACCCACTTTCAAGGATTGTCGATAATTTTAATAAAAGCTTAAAATATAATATGAAGTAAATCTAAAATATAGAACAATGAAGATGTGTTGGATGCATGGGCTAGATCTTAAGTGTGGGGTGGTGGGGATGGTGGGAGAAAACATTGAGGAAAATTCAGCCTCAGTACACACAACATGGATTTGAACCCTGACCTCCTCTTTACCAGCAAACCTGACTAAATGAAATTGACATTTAGACCACATGTCTACTGCTTGCTATTTCGTATACCGTGAGATTTGTTGACTCCCGAGACCATAGAAACGGTCCTAAGGACCCTAAAATTTATATATATGTCTGTGTATGGGTATGTTTAAAAATACACACATGCACATACACACATTATTCCTAGCTCAACATGGTTTATTTGTGGTTACCTGGTGGTCTAGGGGTAAGGCGTCAGACTTATGTGCTGGGGGCTCGGGGTTCAATCCTCGGTCCCGGCACAGATTTATCTGATTACCAAACCCTTCCTTCACCTCTGACAAGACGTGTATTATTCACAACTTGTGAATGTGTGGAATTCCAGGCCTCCACCGTGGTTCGGATTCCACGTTAAACTGTAGGTCCTCCATTTCATCTCGCAATCACCCTACCATTACACATTAGCCTAGGTGCTTATAACCCAAACGGGTAGTAAGACGCGGTGCTAATAATGACACGGTTTGTGTTTAAATGAATGACCTTGCTCGCGTCACGGTTCAGGAACAAGACTATTTTATCCAAGTTATGTAACTGCACTTTGTTATATCAGAGATACATTTCTGAGAATCACTTTCAGTTTTCCAAGGACCGCGAGCTGTATTGCATTGTGTTTGTCGTGATAAAAAGATGGGCTAATGAACTAAAATCAAAAAGTACGAGTTTATGCAACAAAAATCAGCGTAGTAGATATAAAATGAGAATCACTCCATGGATAGTATTTAATTTTGAAAATGTAACTGTAGATTTATATATAGAATAATATAAGTAATTATATACGTATGATTAACTATGTATATTTATTTTTACTGTAAAAGTTAAATATTGTAGCGAATGGTTGATTTCATATATAGATTTTTATAGTGTTATTGATTATATGTCTACCTTGTCACGTTGGTGGCCTTGGGGTAAAGTTCTTTCCTCAGGGCCCGATGTTCGTGTGTTTAAACCCAGCAGAGGTCAAAATATTTTTCTTGGGCGATAAAAATCAGTGGCATAACTTTCTTTGAAGAAGTAAAGCAGTCGGTTTCATGTCAATTGTGGCATGTAAAAGAACCCTTGAAGATATGTGAAAATACTTTTCCCAGCAAAATTGGTAGGCCCTTTCGTACCCGCTCATAGAAATTCAGTGTGGAAAGCAATTGGGAACCACACCACTTTCTTAAATCCCCTAGTTCATGATATTTATACCAGATGGTGCAGGAAGCACTAACCAGCCGAAGGGCTTAGTTCATGCCCAGCTCCAGATGGATAAAAATCACAACAAACCAACCCTAGGCTTGTTGCCTTAGAAAGAGATTGTGTATAACCCTAATGGTATAGTTATATTATTTAAAATAATTGTATAATTGTGGAGATAAATTTTTTCTCTAATTGCAAGCAACCATTTATTTGTATTATATTTTTTGTAACTAATTTAAATATTTTTAATCATTTATACGTTGAATACACAGGTAAATAATAACAAATTCACAATAGGGTAGTTTTAAAGAATATTCACTCCAATTAACACGTGGGATGTTAAAATCCAATTGAAAATGACGTACATAAACAAAATCCTCTAAAGCACTCCTACCAACCCGAGATACGAACACCAATCTCCCCACCACCTTAAAGCTAAGTCAAATATATTTGACCAAATTGGCCACCGGCAGTATTTATTACACTTTTTGAGTTTTTCCCATTCCACATTGATGATTGTATATGGATGAGGTACAAGGTAATGTGTCATTTCAAGAGTTGAGTCAGCTTCTAATTCATGTACTGATATAGCATGTTGTTTAGGCGAATTTATGTTAATTACTAATAAAAATAAAACACTTATGATAAGTTAGTTTATTTATTTCAGGCCAATTTTTTATCATGCTTCGCGTCTTTCTAACCTCAGGTTGCACATTTATAAACTAAAATGATCGAGAGGAGAAAGGTCAAATTTACCACAAAAAAAGTCCGCAATTGCATGTAGGAAGGGTGGAAAACAATTTGGGGATCACACCATCAGTCACGTTAGAAGCAAACAAGACTAGATGAATCCAACGTTTAGTCCGTATGCCCACCGATGGTGTCTGGTCGTGGTTTGTAAAGGATGATTTAGACCCAGTGGAGAATTGCACTAACCTTTACTCACTAACAGTAGATTGTACTTTTATAAAAACCTTCTGGAGACAGTGGTACAATCTAATTTTCATAGAAAGACAGCTATAAAAGTTATTTGATCTACCTTCACGTATCCGTACGTGAAGTCATATGATCTGAAGGTGTCACTTTTGAACTAACACTAATAATATATTAGAATGGACTGTAGTGTTGGCCGGCCCCTAAGCGCCGACCAAGTTGTACTACGGGTGACCCTGAGAAGTGGTTTGTCAAAGGACCGTGTCTAGAGCCTAACCGGGAAAAATCGCGTGGGACTTGAAGGACCGGAGGCGCAATTCTCAAACTCTTCCAACCAACACCACCACGGTATGAATAGCGTGGGTGAATAAAGCTGACAACACCAGAAGGGCCAAATTTGTCTCTGCCAGGGCTTGATAAACTTTTCAAAACGTTGTTAAAGCACCACGTTAAACTGGTTCATTCAATAAACGTATTAAAATTGGTTCTCATAGCAATTGGAATATTAAGAAAGCTCTCCAACAATGTTTATTTATGAACAGAAATTCCTTAATCAACGGTATAAAATGGTTTCCAGGCAAAATTATTTTTATATAATTCAAAACGCTCCTTAAGGAGGCCACCTCGGTAAGCCCGAAATTGTCGTGCAGACGTTTAGCTCTAACGCAATATTTGATTATACGATACGTCATTTCAAAATATGGTTGACGCCAAAATAAAGTCGAAATGTTTCAACGAGGCACTTTTCCCTTAACAACCCTATCAAGTTTTATTCATAGAAACGAAAAATGAGATCTCAGCTTATTAACTACTATTTAGGTGGAGATAGGCTTGATGAAAAAGGTAGGCCTATCTAGATTTAACCCTAGTCTAACAAATACAATAATTTTTTGATAGGCTAACAACAGAAAACTTTAAGATATTTGAGAACTAGCAGTGAGCTTTCCTCTTTTATCTTGAGATAAGAATGTTCATAAGTTTTCTTCGGTTTCTTTCTTATTTACGAGATAGTGTGTGGGTGTATAGGTGAAGGGGAAAACGGAGTATAAGCTTAGACAAAATAGGATAGTTACAGAAAATACACAGACCATTGTATTTTAATACAGTCTCACTTATGGCTGCCTTAACACCCTAAAAATATATACCAAATCATTGGGTTGTAGGGTTACAACTGATAGCATTCATTATTCCTCACGATTTGTTGCACCGTATCCTGCAAGTGGCACTGTGGATATAAACTGGCCACGCTCAGATGAGTGCCACGTGGGAGCACCTTGACGCACCTACACGTTGTACACTCCCTGGCATAAAATGTGACCCGTGTTCCCACAGTAAAGCAGTTACCTTAATACTCCTTTTTTAGTAACAATTCTGACTGTACTTTTACACCCACACCATTGGTGAACGTTACTTCCTAATCATACTCTTTAAGTCAACTGAATTATGAATTTTTTTCTTAGTCATAGTCCCAAATATAGTGATGCAAGCTCAGTCGCTAGAACATCTTCCTTAGATACAGGTTTGTTTATTTTCAAAGGTGTAACAAATGTCTTGACGGGACATTGTGTTCGCTAGCTCTATCAAAGGAGATTATCGATAGTCTCAACCTATGAACTATATTCAAGTTAAATAGCGAATGCCTCAAGTATGTAGGGCTATAGCCATAAAAGTTTATATAATGGAAAGCTAGCAATAATATATTGAATTAAAGTGTATTCATGGTATTGTAATTAAAGAGATAAACTAGGAATAATAATCTGTTGTTGGTTAGCTCGTTATTAAGGATCCAGATCAATGATATGGAAAAAACACTATAGTACAAAGATAATCATTTAATTAAAGGGAACCATTTCTAAGACTAAATATAGTCTTTAATGCTTCGAATTTTCACAAAAGTTTCAAAATCAGTTTATTTCTATATCTTTCTATTTGACTGCTCTGCGTATAACCCGAACGGGTAGTAAGACGCGGTGCTAATAATAATAATAATAATATTTGACTGCTTCTATGGTCTAGTGGTCATAGCTCCTGGCTACAGATCGAGAGGTCCCGGGTTCAATCCCTGGTGCTTCTGGAGTTACCTGTGAAGCGATGGTCTGCAAAGAGGTCCACTCTGCTTAGTGAGGACAGTTTAGGGGCTACTTACATAAAAAAAAAGTAGTGACACTGGTCTAGAGAACTGACATTAACGGCTGGAGGGTTCATTTTGTTGACCACAATACACCCTCTATCCGCATATGCTGGCACTATCTTCGCCAACATGCAGCGGCCGTTCGGGCGGTAAAGTTCGCTTGCGGGTTAACGACATGAAGTTATTTGAGTATATCTTTCTCTTTATTGATTTACCTAGCCTTGTCACTAGAAAAGTACTCCTTATTTTATGGTGGTTTTATGATCGGTGGCCACCCGGTATAACGCGCTATTCGTGTTAGACTAGACTGCTGAAGACTGATAAATCGGGGTTCGATACCGGTCGGGCGCACTGAGGGTGGTTTTACTAAATAGTTTTCCACTTTAACTTCCCACAAACGTGGGTACACTTCATCTCAATCAAACAATCTTAATTCCTAACCCATTAAAGTAATTAGTACAAAAGTATATAACCCAAATGGGTAGTAAGATGGGGTGATAAAAATAAGAAATAATATAATCGGTAAGCTACCAAATGAGTTTGGTAATCCATTATATTGCAAGTAAGACGCCGTAGACTCAGGGACCACCGGTGCGGCTAAAATAAAGTATCAACCCAGGGCTCTACTTTTCAACATCTTACTAATGAGTAGGCGTACTAACAGCAAGGTCATGCTGTGTGTGAACAGGTAATTAGTAGAGCTGTGTTATAGGTACAGGAGTATCACTGCAACATTCCGCCGGAAATGACCAATTGACATGAACACAGGTCTTATCTGACCAAATATCAACCCCTATTGATGGATGGTCATCTACGGTCCAATCACCGTAGGAATAACCTTACAAACCTTACTAGACCTACCTTCACGTATTCATACGTCAAGTTATATGATCTTTAAAAGCCACTTTTGATAGACATTATGAATATATATATATATATATAAAACACTGATAATTAGTACAATTTTATCAAGGTTGATCTCGGGAAAATATTTTTGTATTTTTTAAAAGTTTTTTCCCCTACAAAAGTCCCACTATATATAAAAGCTTATATAGCACTCTACAAATAAAATTACACAAACAATATAAATAGTGTAGCACACTCTTGGGCGCTTTTAGCTGAGAGTAAAATATTTAAAAATCTACTGTCCATAAACCACCTTAAGCTCAAATGTAAATATCTCATTTGTAGATATAATAGAAAAAAATAAGCTCTTGTAGCTGACGTAAATTCTCGCTAATTTATATATAGTTTCCGTAATCGTAAGTAGAATGTTTCTTGTATAATAGGTCTATGGATGTATGTGTATGGGTATGGGTGGGTGTATGTGAACTATATTTGGACAGTAGGTAAAATAAATCTCATGTATGGCCTCCGGCCAATTCCCCGAGAACTTATACGGCCCTCAATCGGGGAACGATTTAGTCATGTCGGTTCTGATATACATTCATCATTCCTAATGGTCTGTCGTACCATATCCTATAAGTAGTGTGATATTTAATACTTGCTCGTTAAGATGCTATCATAAGAATAGACAGGGAAATCGATGTAAATGAGCATGTAGACCTTATAAACAGGGAGTTATGGAAGAAAACAAATGACAGTCTTTTTAGCAAAGTTTTTTGATATATTTCTAAAATACAATCATATCATTCCATGAAAATAATAAAATAATTTTGTTAGAACAAATCATCATTGAATGTTTAAAAACGCATGATATTCTTTTTTAGTTAATTAATTTACAAAGTGTAATTTTTAGGGTGCATTTTAAATACCAGCATAGGCTATCATAAAGCGGTGTACATGCTAAGAGAACCATAGGATGTAGTTTTAATAGAGAATATTAATTTAGTTGTGTTATAGCCATCTACCTAAACATCTAGAATAGTACACACATTTAATTAAAACAAACAGAATAGGTGTGCTATTAAACAGATAGATTTTTAATTTTAAAATATATGATCAAATGTTGTTTATCAAACTATATTTTTTCTAACATTGTTGACATGATATTTGCCAATGGTTGAAATACCATAATACGAAACTTCTTGGGACATTCAGAGGCTATATTTAAATCTACACCCTAAGAAGGACCGGACACAGCTGATCTTCTACTCCATTTATTTGTTCTCTGATGAACTTTGATTCATGCTACGGGCGTTCATCCCTATCAAAAATTGACATGTTCTACAGAACAGAAGGCCATGTATCAACATAAGAATGTCATCACAAAGAAGCCGCAGTCATCTCTGACTTGCAATAATTCTTAATTTTGCAACTGTGCGTTTTTCTATTTGTGCATTCTAGATTTAGTGTAAGAGTATACTGTTAGAAATAAGAATATGTTGGTCATCTTGTAAATTCAAACCTTTATTTTGGAGAAATATATTCAATATTACCTGTCTAGCTCGACCAAATAGAACCCCAAAATGATGAGTGGTGGTGGAGACTAAAGGATTAAGGTACTCGGATGGATTTTGCAACAATATTTATTTAAAAAAATAATATTTAATTAGTGGAACAGTGCGAATATGCCGATTTAAGGAATGGACGAATATTGGTGGAAAACCCATCAAGTCAAATAAACTGGGAATGAAAACAGATTTTCCAAACATGTCCTTTAGAAATTTTAAAAATATAATATAAATTTATATATATCTATATATATATATATATATGAAAGATGATAACGCTGGTAATCCTAAGAAAAGTGTTTACTAAATTGTTCTAAGACAGTATTCATGCCATACGTTTTTTCTAACAAGTAAATAAGGCGTAAAGCACCATTCTATCGTTTCATGAGTTAGGGCTTTATAATATAGACATATGTTGGTCAAATAGTATTATTATATATCTAATAGTGAACTTTGGGGCTTAGTTTGTGATGTTCAACAAGAACATCGGTGACCTGGTGGTCTAGGGGTAAGGTGTCAGACTTCTGTGCTGAGGGTCCGGGGTTCAATCCTCGGTCCCGGCACAGATTTATCTGATTGCCAAACCCTTCCTTCACCTCTGACAAGACGTGTATTAATCACAACTTGTGAATGTGAGGAATGCCAGGCCTCCACCGTGGTTCGTATTCCACGTTAAACTGTAGGTTCTCCATTTTATTTCACAATCACCCTACCATTGCACATTAGCGTAAGTGCGTATAACCCGAACGGGTAGTAAGACGTGGAGCTAAAAAATAAAGTTGCTATGATAGTTGGTCGTTCACTTGGTAATGTTACAAGAGTAGTCCTACTGGTGTCACTGGTTGGATATTTGTTTTTGTTAATGATGGGACAAGAATATTTGGAGTAATAACATGTAATAATCATATGATTGAGTGATATAATAGAGTGAAAATTGGGCGGTATAAGGGGGACCTGGAAGTCGACGAATACATCTGATTGATTACCTCAAACAAACAAAGAATATTATGTTTCAAGGTATAAAAAGGAATGTGCTAACAGGACATGCTTTAGGATTCAATCGGACCAGGCAACGTATCCGTTTTAAGACGAGACACTTAAGGTTGGACGTGATAAAAAGGCAATTTGTTTGGCAGTTTTTATGGTAAAACTTTTTTGTACAAAATAAATCAAAAATTGTTTCAGTATAAACATAATTTGATTTTCTTCACATGGTGAAATCAACACTTCTTAAATATTTGTCATGAACATGGCGGCATTATCTAACAAATTATTTAATGTAGAAAAAATTCTTATTAAATTCTAAAACACCCTTGATAGATACTCAAGAAAATTTTGAGATCGTCATGGTAAGAATATTATATTCTATGTTTGTATTGGAGCAATATTTTATTTATTTTGACCAAAAAAAAATATTTTCCCATAAAAACTCCAAAAACACTGGCTTCTTCTTGTGTCCTATTCCATCCCACAATAAAAACAATAACATTAATTTCTTCATCCATTGGTTGAATATGTCCATGAGAAAAAAATTGTTTTAATTGTTTTTTACTAATTAACGTTTAAAGTATACTCCATTCCAATACAAAGGCAATGTGGAGCTGTACAAATTACTCGCTTTTTTTTACATTGATTGTAGTTGAAGTATAAAAAAAAAGCAGGTTTATAATGCCATGTTTTCAATATTATCTCAAATCAGTTCACTCCACAACCTTGGTATTCAATTTCCCTACGCCTGCGCAAATAAATATAGTGTCATTGTCTCGGTGAAGTCTATAAACATGAGATTAAAAACCAGCTAACGCTAGTTTTATTAGCCGAGTAGTAAGGAACGCCATCGACAAAGTAATAAAATACAATAATAATTTACAACTAGTTACGGTGTGAAATGTTTTGCGCACAGGTTTGTCCCATTTATCATTCATAAAGTTTATGGCTTTGATTAGGGTGTGAGTGCTGAGATATGATTCAACCGGGGGCTGCAAAGACATTTTAGGGGTACGTAAAATTTAACAAATATATGTAAATATATAAATTCATCATAAACACTGAATAATCAAGGCTATCTTTAGGGCTAAACACATGAGACCCAGACGTAAGAATATGTGATCTGGGAGAATCCATTTTATTTTAGACTACCAATTTGAGCCATTCTTCACACTGTTAAGCAGCACCAAAATTATATCAAATTAGAACATTAAACATTTATTTGATCACTTTTTGATAGTTCCTATTTGTACTATCCAGAGAAAACTTTGGCAATCAACACCAATCATGGTAGTTAATAAATTAAAATAAATTAAGTATTTGAGACAAAATATTACCTTGTTCACAAACAAACGCAGCTCATTAACAACGTAATATTTACCGAAGCACAAATATAAAATAAAAATAAACAAACTAATAAACATTTTAACAGAAATTTAGGATAAACGGTAATCACAATTCATCAAAGAGCACAAATAAATGATATAATGTTACATAAACATTTTGAATAAAAAGCATCATGGTTTTTCAAGGAGTATAACGGTTCACTGATCTATGTCGCGAGAACTAGGTTATTTTAAATTGTTATGTCGCTGCTAGATAGGAGTTAATTTATTCTTCGAATTTTATCTTGGTTATCTCAATAATGGATCCCTCTTAGAATAATCTTTAGTTTTTGTTTAATTTTATGTTTATATTTTCTCGTATACCTATAGAAAATTCAAATTTTCCACCATATTGAGATTTTTTTTTTCTATTAGCCATTTGCCATCATCTATTTTTAAATTTTTAAACTTACACCTTTAATAGTTATTTTGGGATGGTCCTTTTGGAAAGTTGGCCAATTTAAATTTTCTTTCATGCCGAAAATAATATTTTATAATCATTTTGTTAAGATTTTAAGCTACTACCTCTCTACCATCCTTTTTCAGACCTCTTTCTAAATGTTAAATATTTGATCACTTATTTTATTATTGAAGTAATCCCTCTTCCTCCCTGGCAAATTTCAATCATCTTCCTCACCTAAAAGATTTTCTCTTCTTACTTAACACCCTCCTCCTCCTCCTCCCTTCCCTATTTTCTACATTTAAAATGATCAGTCCTTTATGGTTATTTGGAGTAGTTTTATACCTCTTGTCGAACTTTGGAACTTTGGGAAATCAGGGGTAAGGGAGAACAATAACACTTTTAGAAATTGTATAAAATTTAAATTTGGCAGGAAGGTAGGAGGACATATCCAGATAACCGTATTCGTCTTAAAATCTGAAATTTATACGTAAAACTAGTTGTTTATATTAGTTTTGGAAATTGTAACCCACCTCCTAATAACTCCCAATAAGAAATTTTCGATTTTAAGACGAATAAACTTATCTGGAGTTGTCCTTCTACCTGCCTGTCAAAATTAAATTTCATACTATATCTAAAAGTTTTTTTTTTATGTTCGCCCTTCCCCATATTTTCTCAAAGTCCCGATCAAAAATTCTATACGATCAGTGCTTAATATTAATTTAAAATGATATTTTACCTGTCTGTCAAATTTCAGACTTTTATCATACTGGTAAGTGATTTTTTGCAATTAGTTTTTAAAATTTTGAACCCCCGCTTCTTTTTCTCCAATTCACACTTAGAAATTTCGATTTTTTTTTTTATCTGGATCTATCTGGGTGTCATATTTTGACTATATACCTCATCTATTTTTTTTTATTATGGCCCCCCAAGTGTCCGAGCTAGAGGATAAAGCTCATTTCAAATAGTATATCGATCACTTTAGTCAGAATATATTAGTTAGTATACAATCCTAACATTAGTAGGGAAAGCGTATAGCCAGTTAGACGTGGTGACAGAAATAAAAGAATAAATATGACTTTTTTACTTTGTTTATTAAATCGTAGTCAATAAGCGTTAGCGGAGACATATATATTATTGATTATTGACTACGATTAAATAAATTAAGTAAAATGTCATTCATATATATATATAGGCCTAGATATATATATGTAGGTTTCAATCATATATATGTATATAATAGATAAATACATAGAGAGATTTGGATTAAACATCTGAATGTCTTGGAAATAGTACTATTGGAACTGATTTCACTAAATTAACCTCTGCATTTAATATAATTTATTTTTAAAGGAGTTATCTAGTTTTTGCACAGGATCAATGCGTGTGACCGCGCCNGGGGGGGGGGGGGGGGGGGGGGGGGGGTATCGGATTGTCGTTTACAAGACGACACGTGAACCCGTCAGTGATTTGAACTAGGAAGTTTGGGAGGTGGGGAATACAGCTCTTTTAATAGGAAGTATATATTTTTAGCTTGCTTTGGTGACCGTATGGTCTGAAGCGTCACTCTAGTGTTAGACTAGACTTTCAATGACAAGAAGATTGGGGATCGAGTCCCGGTCGGGTGTACTGAGGATGATTTTTTTCAAAATGGTTTTCCACCTTTTCTCTAAAAAAATTCGGGTACATTTCCTCTAAATTCAAACTTCCTCATTCCTAGATCATTAAATAGATAAGATAAGGAGACCTGGTGGTCTAGGGGTAAGGTGTCAGACTTCTGTGCTGAGGCTCCAGGGTTCAATCCTCGGTCCCGGCACAGATTTTTCTATTTTGAATATCCTACTCTGCCGGGATTCAAACCATTGTCTCCCAAAGATGTTAAGGTCGGCGTCTAAAAATCGACGTCTTGATACTCTAGCACACAGTTGAAGCATTCCCTACCACCGTTGGCGAAGTAAAATAATGATATGAACTTTTCCTTGGAACCGTAGTTCTATTTTTGTACCGTATACCTAATTTTACTCTTGTGTTTTCGGAGTCTTTGGTAATGTCAGGGGTTTGCGGGGAAGGGAGAGAGGTTGTTACCTTGAGTTCAAAGGGAAAAATTACACCTGCGTGTAAATCTTGGAGGATATAATACTAGATAAGAACTATTAAGATGAATATGACGCAGGTATGGCCATAGTGTGTTTGGAAAAACAGTTTTCTTATTTGTGTTGTGCATCTTAATACCCGTTTGGGGTATAAGCATATTAAACTAATGGGAGAGTGGGGAATGTAGAAAGTGTTTCCACATTTTCTTAGCCTAATTATGGGTAAAACTAGATAGAGAAAAGCACCTTCAATACACCAATCCAGGATTCCAATACAAACTCCTACATCACTGGAAAGCCAGGCAATTCTAAACTGACACCTAATTTCGCGTAACAGCAAGTGCGTGTTTATATATATTTTAATTTAAGTTTGGTGGTCACATATCCTCTTGCATTAGAGCGGAATGTTATGGATATTGGTGGATCTTAGCTTCCCCCCTAAATGGCTTCCAACTCTCCCTCCACGTAAATGAAGGTACGAATCCTTTCAATTTTACCTACCTCCTTTTTAGCCCATTCGTTTGAATATGCGAATAGTACGAATGAGTAGTAAGATATAATGTACAAAAAGAAACTGCATATAAAAAAAAGTGTAGTAAAATTTGGGAGCTTTACTGTCATAATAGGTGGGATGGATTGGGCACTTTTTAAATGATCGATTGATAGATTGGGCACTTTTTAAATGATCGATTGGTGGATTGAGCACCGCCGATTTGACTAGAAGGAAATTATAAAAAGGGGGATTGGCAACCGTTTACTCAACTATAGAAGGAACAATTTAAACAGGTGAATTGGGCACTCATAGTGGTATATTAATTGGAAATGAATACAATAAGTCACCAACAGAGTTCTGTTAAGTATAACTGAACGTTAGTTACTCCGTACAGTAAGTCCGAGGTGATATTAATTTATAGTGAAAGGGAAGCTAGGTTATGTTAGGTTATGTTAGGCTAGGCTAGGCTAGCATTTCCCTATCTACTTTGGGAGTAAGACCACTGCAAGGTAGGGGTGGGAGGAAAATGCTGGTTATAGCCTGGGGTCAAAATCAGTGCCACGTCCACCTATGCCCACCATAACTAAGTGGTTTTTAAATCTACCTTTGAACTCTTACTGACTTTTCCTTTCTTTTCCCTAATATTTATAATCATTATTTTTCGTGTGTGCCCTTAATATTTCCTAAGCGAGGCAGTTAATCAAACTTTGATTATCTTTTTTCTTTACAAACTGACAAAACTTTAACCTAAATATCGCTGAATAAATAAGACGTAAGATTTAATTTGCTTGTCTAAGAATAGCTCAGAACTGTAAGTAGATTTTTCTCTCCGAGATCTCTTGACTAAACAATTCAATAATATTTTTATATCATAGGCCTACTTTTAACTTATTCGTTTCCTAAATAAAAATCTCAACTATATAATAATGAACATTACAGTATTAATTTTAACATTAGGCCATTTCTTGCTTGGTCTTATTCTTAAAAATCGAGATAAAGAAAGAGATAAAGGTAAGATAGAGAGGAGTAAAGAAAGCGAAATAAAAAGTAAAATATTTATTGAAATATATTATGTTTTTGACTTGGTTGATATTTTCATGGTGTAAAATGGCTTCTATGTAAGTAGTGAAAAATTAGACAAGCTTATAAAATTACTAGAGATTATTTAACCTATTTTACTTCAACGCGAACGTCGATATTCATTTATTTATAAAAATATTATTGTTCATTACAATAATCCTTGAAAAGTCGAAATTACTTCTATTGAGCTCATCAAAATAATAACCTTAAGGATATGGACATGGTGTACACACTATGGTACCATATTGCTAAAGTAAAATGTCCTTCCTTTGACCAAGTTAAAATTAGTTAATTTTATGGGAACATTGATAATAGCTACTAAATTATTATTAATGAAGACTAGCTAATTAGCCTTTCTTCGCACAGGATGGGTTTTATAATATGTATCTAGATCTAAGAACCTTTCCAAATTGGTCCAATGCAAACCCCATATGCAGAAGGCTAATTAGTCTCTTGTAACTGCCAACTTAAAATAAAATATATAAATAAATATTGTGTTTTTATTAGTTGGTAAACGAAAAATCAAGTAGGTATGCAGACAAAGGCTTAAGTATTGGCTAGTCTGGATTGTTGTTTACTGGTAGGCCGTAATTATAGTCCCGGATGGGTGTACTGAGGGTTTATTCTTATTTATAGTTCTCATTATTTCTTACACACTTCCCTTTATTTTACCTTAATCACTCCTGCCTCATTATTAAAAATCTGCGGATAGTCTTTAAGGTACTAAGACTTGGATCACACAATTAATATACAGTACCCACTCCAATTCGTATCCTCCAAGATGTTCCTCGACCCTACCACGCCCTTCTGCGTGTATTGGTACAGTTACGATGGTTAACTATAGATGATTTTATAGTTCAAATTTTTGTAAGACATTATGGCTGTGACTGTTCATTTACATGACTAGAAGCTTGGCTCTTACTTTGCTTTGGGTTTTTTTCTGCCATGCCTTGTTACGAATCCGATATATCAGTATTTAACCAGAAAAATTAGGTAAAGACAAGGAAGGTTGAATTTAAATGAGAAGGGGGAGGTTATGTAATACGCAGCTAAATTTTATAGACGAATCTGTGAAAAAAATAAACTTTTAGAGTCTTAAGAACAAAATAGCATGTATGACTTGGTGTATGGATGTTGTTGAAGCAAAAGAATTATACAATGATAGGGAAGTGTGGAGAAATTTAGTGAGGATGGATTAAGTATGGCGTTATTTTTTGAGCTGTATGTACAGCTACTTGCCTACAAATGGTATGTAATAAAATGTTATGTGATGTAATTTATGTATTTATTTACGTATGCGTGTAAACTGAACAGGTAGTAAGACGTGGTGCTTGAAAGAAAAATATTCCTTTAAACTACACATGTATGGTATGTTGTATGTTATATTTTCTGTTTATAGAAAATGTACACAATACTTTCTAAGTATTTGTGTGTGCACGTCTTAACTGTGATAGATATCGATAGTGTGAAATTTTATGTGTGTTCGGATTTAAATATAGTGCAAACAAAACAAGCACACGTCGAAATGTAAATGAATTAAGGGAACATTGGAAAAATAATAAAAGCTCTTGCTTCCTAATTTTCGTCGGTGAATTTTCACGTGTCTAAAAAAGTTGTAGTCGTGATTTGTTACTCTCGAAATAACTTGGGACGCCTAGCGTTCTTTTATGGGCAATAGTATCGATCCGAGGCCGGCGTCGCGTGGCGCCACTAAAGGGGGCGCCACACCCAAAATAAAAGTGACTGATGGATTAGAGAGGGGTTCGGGGGGTCATGTTTCCGTAGAGGAGTGCACAAAATGGCTCTAGAATAATTTAAAGTGCCTACAAAGGATGCGTATATGAACTCGCAAATATATACACTTCGTTCTGATAAAATATAGACCAGTGAAAACGGTGATACCTAAATCAGCGGGTATATCATATGGACTGAGCCTTCTGTCTCACTTACCGGTGAAGGGAATATTGGGGTTTGGAATCTCTGCCCAATGTATTAACAGTGTTTTTACTTAATAACTACCAGCCTTCCCTCAACGCGAAAACAGGTATATACACTCTGTTAGCCCTGAAAGGTTGCAAACCTACCTCACATGGTTCTGCTATAGCATGAAAGTCCAACCATTCGTTCCTCGACTGAGGGCGGTATAAATTATCGGGGAATTGGCAGGGTTCTATACTTGACATTTATAGAATCTAATGCCCTAATATAATAAAAACTGTGTTGTTTATTTTAACAATTTGAAGAAATTCAAGTTATTCTGGTGGTCTGCACATAAATAACTCTGGGATTGAAAGCGGCCCTTTGGCTGTGGGTTGTTAATGGTTGCACTATAGCATAGCTTATAAGATAAAGTTATAGTGTAAAACTTCAAGGAAATATTGCTAAATTCCAAGGTAAATGGAATATAGATTTCCTTTCAATTCTTCCTTCCTCATACCCCCTCAATTCTAACTTCCTCATAACCCCTTAATTCTATCTTCATTACATCCCCTCGACTCTACCGTTCTCATTTTCCCCTTAATTATACCTTCTACATATCCCCTCAATTCTACCTTCCTAATACTCTCTCACTTCTACCTTCAATTCAATCTTACTTACACCTCCTCAATTCTACCTTCCTCATACTCTCTCACTTCTACCTTCAATTCAATCTTACTTACACCTCCTCAATTCTACCTTCCTAATACTCTCCTCGTTATTGTAAACACATGGATATCCCAAGTGGACAGTAAGACGCGATGCACGTCTATAGCCTGCAAAATAATATTTCTACACATGTTACTTTTTACAAAACCCTCATCGGCGGTTGAATAGTCTAAGGCAGCATTATTAAATTCTTAAAAAAATATTAAAAAGTGGATAGAGAAAAAGTACATTTTGAAGTTATATTACATTATTTTCTCCGTGCAAAATATAAAACACACATATAAGAAATAAATTTTGTTTTAGACTTAATTTATAAATTGAGATTACTACTCAAATATATACTTTTTATTCAAAGCTAAAAAACTTTTAATATTGTCGTAGAGGGAAATGGGATGAGACCGGAAGACATAAGGGCTCCTCACGAGGTTTAGTAGTTTTTATAGGGTTCCATGTGATAAATAAATTTGAGAACCATTGGTCTAAGGAATGGTTCACAAACTCGCGGCTCGTGAGACATATCTGACCAGCCCGCTTGTCTGTAACACTTTTATATTATTTGGCCAGCAGTCATAGATGCACACAAACATTAATATACCCACCCACTTTGGTGGCTGAATAATCTAACGCACTACTCTCGTGGTAGGCTAGACTGCCGATGACGGGGAGATAGAGGTTTGAATCTTGGTTTGGGTGTAGTGATGATTTTCTAAAAACTGTTTCCACTCTCCCTCAATGCAAATGCGGTTACATTTCCTTTAAATATAACATTCTTAATCCCCAAAACCTTTAGCGTAATTAGTACATAAGCGTACAAACCAAACGGGTAGTAAGACGCGGTGATATATATATATACACCTTGATGTTATTAGGAAGAACAATATCTTGAAGTTACTATAACCCACTTCATTGACCGAATGGTCTTAAGGCTTCACTCACGTGTTATACTGGCCTGCTGATAACAGAGCGATTGGATTTCGAATCGTGGTTAGGTCTACTGAGGGATGGTTTTTTCTAAACGGTTTCCCACTCACCTTCCACTAAAATGCTTCCTTCCTCATCCCTACCCCTTTAGAGTAAATATAATACATGCGTTTAAACTGAACAGGTAATACACGGTGATAAACTAAGAAAAATTATTAAAACAATTTTAATACATTCATGTTATCTGCAGCTGTCATCTTTGATAAATATGATCAAAACCTATAAAATAACACAAATAATATGGTAAAATGTTATCAATGTTGACCGCAAAGAAATATGTTTGAATTTTATAAACTGTTCACCTCTGACAAGACGTGTATTAATCACAACTTGTGAATGTGAGGAATGCCAGGCCTCCACCGTGGTTCGGATCGCACGTTAAACTGTAGGTCCTCCATTTCATCTCACAATCACCCTACCATTACACATTAACGTAAGTGCGTACAACCCGAACGGATATTAAGACGCGGTGATGATAATAATAATAATAATAATAACCTTACATAATTAGTGTAATATGTACGTATGGGCGCACTCGAATTGCGGAATAATGTATACCTGTCAGTCGTTTCATACAAATTGAGGAACAACCTCTAATCCCATTCAATTCCTAATCCAACCTAACCTAATTTACCATAACGTAACCTAACCTCCATGTTTCATTTTGAACAAACTCGCTATGAATTTAATCTTTACTCCGTAGTTCATGTAAGGGAATTACCGAGCTCAGATGAGTTGCGATGAGATGCAATTCGTGTGCACCGATTTTTAAATAAATGTTATATTTAACAAGCAGAATGCAATTGTTTTGTTGTTTAAGGCTTTTCATTGATAATTTACTTTTACTTTCACTTGACATATTCTGATCGTAAAAATAAAAGGACATGAAATTTTGATAAGTCGAAAAAGTAGTTTTTTCAATGCCGTCTGTATTTTCGGACTAAAGCCTAAACCATTTTACTGATTGAGCTGAAACGTTGTATATAGGGTTTTAATATGGTCCCCTTAGGGGTTTTTGAAATTGGATATCTAACCCTAAAATTAAGGGTAGTTTAATAAAGGCATAAAGAGAAATAGATTTTCTCAAAATCCGCTATAACAATTTTGATTAAATTTTATATGTAGGCATTTTTTAGCAATACAAACAAAATTACAATTTTAGTTTTTCCATGAAAATGAATTTAAAGGCACTTTGAAGTAGAGAAATTTCCAATTTTGATCATATCTTCGCAACTACTTGAGATACAAAATAGCTTATCATTGTAAAGATGTGTTACTATTAAGTATAAATAACTTTTGCTTGAAATATATATTTTTTTAAATCATAGTTTCTGATTTATAAGCAAATATATATAATTTAATGGAATACTATGACATGTGAAATGGTTTTCTTTGGTTTATTCAATTTTTCTGTGACATTATATGTTATTTTATTCATGCTCTTTGGTGGAGTGTTTTTGCAAAATTCTATAATATTTCGGCTCACAAATCTTATGAGTTTTTAGTAAATCTATTTTAAGATTAAAGAGAGAGAGAAAGGATATGTAGTGAACCGTACCATTTATTTATTTATATTTCTAAAGCATATTTTTGATTTAGTCATGTTCATATATTACGACTATTCGTTAATATTTCTAGGTCATTTTTTAGAAAATTTAGGTCATCAAAATCCGGTCCCTGGTTATAATTGTTTGAAAACTATCTTAAGACATCAAGGGTTGTATTTAACATCCCTCTCCCAAATGTATTGGAACGCTAGCCGTGCGATGAATATTACTGGCATTATTTAACGTTCTTTTAAAGCCAGACCAAAGTGTAGTCCAATATTTTTTAAACCCACGGTACCTTGAACACATTAAATAAAAAACACTCTTGGCAGAAAATCGATATCTGGAGCTTGCTGGAGAATTTGGAAGACAAATCAGTCCTTGTCACCTGGCATGAATGAGCCGGCCAAAGTAAATGAAACACTTTACACAAAGGGTCTCAGGAGGAGATTTTTTTTTAATCCACCTTCACACAAAATTGGATGACGTTGGTCTATTACTATGAAACACTTTCCATTTTCGTTTTGTGTCAAAGATTTTACGTTAAATAACTTGGCCTCTAGTGTACAATCCAATTTTCATATTTTCATGGGAAGAATATTATATAACTGCTAGAAAAGATATTATATATACTTTCACATATTCATACGACATTTCTTAGTAATGAAGAATTAGGAATAAAAATGAGTTAGCCAGAGTGAGCTTAGCAAATATATAAATATCACTTAAAACTATTATTATTATTATTATTAGCACCGCGTCTTACTACCCGTTCGGGTTATACGCACTTACGCTAATGTGCAATGGTAGGGTGATTGTGAGATGAAATGGAGGACCTACAGTTTAACGTGGGATCCGAACCACGGTGGAGGTCTGGCATTCCTCACATTCACAAGTTGTGATTAATACACATCTTGTCAGAGGTGAAGGAAGGGTTTGGCATTCAGATAAATCTGTGCCGGGACCGAGGATTGAACCCCGGACCCTCAATACAGAAGTCTGAGACCTTACCCCTAGACCACCAGGTCACCCTCACTTAAAACTAACATTCACATGACATATTGAAAAAAAAACATAGTTTATGGGCGAGTGTGTTTTCTAGTTGTTCCAATTTGTTCTCAAATGTTCAGATACACCACTGATTTAATTTTAAAATTGTTCATTTAGCATATTTTTAAAATTATATTTCGCCTTTAAAATCCTCTTTATACATTCAGCAGGCCACCTCATTCTCTCTTTTATACATTGTCCGATCAGAGAACAGGAATATCTTTACTAATACTTGTCCACACATTTTATTTATACTTTGGAATTTTCAGAAAACAATCAGGTTTACCTAAAGAAAATTATGTCAATTTTAAACTAGTCAAATTAAGGTGAGAGAGTGTAGGGAACGTGATTTAAGGGTAGTGCTATCCACAGTTTTTATAGTATTTTTTTTTCGTCAAAATAAATTAAATATTGTTCCAGTAGTAAAATTGTTTAACATTTTTCACGTGGTAATATCAAGAGTACTTCTAATAGCTGCCATAAGCATATTATCATTTGATGGGAAACATTTTAAATAAGAGAAAATTGTCATTAAATACCCGGACACCCTTTACAGATATTAAAGAACTGTTGAGGACACCATGTGAAGAAAATTAAACTCTTATGTTTCTAATGGAGAAATATTTGATTTCTTTTGTTCAAAAAAGTTTTTATATTTTAACTCGCATTTCCTACATTCCCACCTTAAGAGATAAATTATTTTATATTATATATCTCATATTACCCAAGCACTGATGTGAACTTTTTTTTCTTGGCAATATCACTTGTGAAAAACATGAAAAATGTTGCAGTTTTAAAAAAAATCCTAATATAATATATATTTTACGTCTCAAAAATAGGACATGTCCGGGGCAAAAAAAGAGGACGTATGGTAGACCTGTAATCTACGGTTCTAGATATTCCTTGTTCCATCTCAGTGTCAAGTCCCCTTCCTCTTCTTGCACACCTGTGGTAGACCACCCTGACCACTCGACCACAGGGCTAGGTCAGTTGAGAAGTTATTAACTTATATAGCCAAGAAATAAGAGCCAGTTTCTGACCGATGCGAGACATTAAGTGGACTGGTGAAGATTGATGGCCCTTACGATAATTGGTGCTGGAAAACAGTAGCTGGCTCTAATTTGCTCACCAAGCAATCACGGCTGTCATAAACACTGGCTTTCAGGGGGACATAACCATCTAGTGGATGCATTGAATACAATGATTATTGATTTTCTTAGATCTATTGCAAAATAATAGATCAACAGTAGTTTAATTAGTGACTAAATAATCTAAAGATACCCAACACTAAATTTAAAAAAAAAACTTTACTAAAATTAAATAGTGGTTGGTCAGTGACGGATTAATTTTTGGAGTTAAATTAATGTTTCATTTTGAGATGATTAACGCACTGTTTTAAAGAAAGGCAATATATAATTTGTTTGAACAAATTATCTTAGTTAAAACTGAAAGAAAATCGTTTAGTCATACTTATTCAAAATTAGAATAATGTTGATTTTTCTGAATCAAACTTATGTTTTTGATGTGATGTGTCTTTTATTCGCTATAAAATATATTGGACTACAACCCTTCAACCCACTTCTGTGGCCACATGGTCTAAGTCGCTACTCTCGCAATATTTTAAAGGTAGGATTCCCTCACCGCGTCTCACGTTTTGCGTCTGCGACCAGCGACCGGACTGGTTTCTATGGTTTATTATGTGATCACTTCCTTCGAGGTGACTGCGACTGGCGACTAGAGTGCGCATCCAGCGTCTCTACATTGCGTCTGCGACTAGCGACCGGACTGGTTTCTATGGTTTATTATGTGATCACTTCCTTTGAGGTGACTGCGACTGGCGACTAGAGTGCGCATCCAGCGTCTCTACATTGCGTCTGCGTCCACACTACCACAAGAGCAGTATAGACACAGACACACTATCGAGCAAACATGTGTTTTAGTAGAGTTGTATTCAGTTTTGTGTTTGATTGGTCTGGTTTTGAAATTGGTCTAAGGTTTCTCCATTGAAAAAGACGAAAATGTCATTGATGATATGGCAAAGCACCCCTCGATTTTTGACATATCTTCGCCAGTGTACCGGGACCAACATAAGGAGGACAACACATGGAAAGAGATTTCAGGTATAGTTGGTTGATAAAGTTAGTATTTTTTTATTCACACTGTTCCAAAATAATAAAATAAAACGGAACATTTAATAAAACACAATTGAAAAAAATACTGATAGCTGAGGAACGATCACTGCACATAAAATTACCCACTATTGGCGACCAAGAGATGAATCCAGGGGAACACTGTATCCTGCGTCTGCGATTCACCATCCCACGTCTGCGGTCACAGAAGCGAGACGTGAATCACGCCGAGAGAATCCTGCCTTAAGGCCGGTGACAGACTAACGTTTTGGTCACCTTTTTGTCGCTGTGACAAAAACGCCACGACCAGATCGTTCTAGTATATTGCATTGTTTCATATGAAAAGGGTCAGATTAACGACACGAACGCCGTGACAGATTTGAGAACGTCGATATGAGCGTTTCTTGGGCGTATTCACCCCTATCATGTGAAACATTGCAATACACTAGAGCGACCTGGTTGCGGCGTTTGTGTCGCAGCGACCAAAACGTCAGTCTGTCACCCGCCTAAGACTGCCGAAGACGGAAATATCCCGGTTGGTTGTACCATGATTTTCTTTAAATGGTTTTCCCTCTCCTTCCACACGAAAATGCGGTTACACTTCCTCTAAATTAAACCTTCATAACTCATAATATATTAGTGTAATTAGTACTTATGCGTAAAGCCCGAACTGGTAGTAAGACATGGTGCTAAGTTGTTTGGTACAAGCCGTAAGGGTCACAAAGAACTGGATTGCTGGAGATGGGGAGGTCGGGATTTGATTCAAGGCTGGGTTCATTTAGGAAAGGTTAACTATGACAAAAAATAAATTCATAGAACAAATGGTGACCATAAAAATCAATTTTAAAAGCCTTAGACGATTAGTATCGATTAGTACACTGAAAAGAGGCCTAGCACTTAAACATATTGGTAAAGCTCATGTCTTAACAAATTTCTCAATTCTAAAAGAGACTCAACACTCAGTCCTACGACCTTTAAGAATCATCCCTTTAAAAGGTGAAGCCCCTATTTCACCATGATTAGTTTTTCGGCCTTGCCGGGGATGGAACTGTGAGCTCATATTTCACCAAATTAGACGCTATATACTCAGTTAAACTGTCTGAAGTCCACGTAGGGTATAGAGTTATTGTATACATACAACTTCAAGCCTCATTTCCTCAGCCAGTCTATGTACTTCGTGCAGCACGGTCACACTCCATTCCATTTATCTGACCAATTTTGACCAATTCCTATGCATTATGAATATAAGTGTGCGCATTGGATGCGGGCCATGGTACACTGGAACAAAAGGTTTTCCGACCGTGTGCTAGCACTAAATGCTTGTATATGTCTTCCAAATCGAATACTTCATCTCTTCTTTAGAAGACTTTTTCAACTATTCCTCTCAGACTGGCCACATCTGTGGACAGGTTGATGGATCTCAGCTGTATTCTCTCAAGGGACTCTGGAGTTGGGAAAGTGATGCTATGTTTCCTTTCATGTCAGAGCCTAATGAAATGTCTCAATGTCACGTGTAGTGTGTTCTTCTCTTCCAGCCTAGACAGGCGGAGCGTCTCGTCGAACGTTCCGTATACCTGTAATGGGATATCTCCTATTCCTTCCTCCATTTTCATCCCTGGGACGTTATTTCCATTTGTTTGGCTTCCTTTGCTGGTCACCCTATCCATTACAACATTCTCTTCCTTTTTCTTTCCATATCCTAACCCCTTCCTCCAAAGTTTCCAACTCTGCTTGGGTTTGATTCCCTGATCTGCCTAGGGATTGGCTGTTTTTAGCTCTTATTCTCTGGGTCCATAGGTCTTGTAAGAGCTTTCCATACTTTCCCGTATTACCTCATAAAACTGTCGTTTTGATGGGCTGAAATACTTCACACTCCCAGGCCAAATTTAAAAAAATATATTAATTTGTACTTGTTTTATTCCCGACATGGCCAAAATATTAATTTTTTAAATTTGTGAGATAGGAGCTTCCCTGTGGCTTGAGATCTGGGTGTATTTCGGGTCTAGAATCAAGTTAATTTGTAAGCACTGACCTGATCAGTCTGTTCAGAAATTGCACGTTAAGCACCTCCAGACCCTGTACACCTAAAAAAAAAAGTCATATTTCTTAACGTAAACACCCCCTTAATATAAAGATCGTTAAGAAGTTATTAAGTTATTTCCTTGCAATCGAGTCGAACCAGTTACTTTATTGACTGATCGTAAACATAATAAGTTTGGTATGCTGGAAACTATAATATATTTAAACAAATAAAGTATATTATTATTGTTGTGTAAATACATTTTAATATTTAATAAGGAGCGAATTCTTTCACCGTTACTTTTTTAATATAACCTCAGAGTATTATTTTAGGGTAATTCAAGAGAGTGGAGAAAGGTTAACATTAAACTGTACAATGCAACTCTTAGGATACGCAGAGGATTTAGCTTTGCTGAGCAATAGTAAGGATTCAATTGCAACAGATGCAGAAATTTTATTAGAGGCTAGTAAGGAACTAAGTTTAGAATTTAACGTTGAAAAGAATTATATGATCACACAGAGAACAGAAGATTGGGGTCGAAAATTTAGAGATCATGGTGAACAACATATCATTTGACAGGGTTAATGGGTTTAAATATTTAGGAACAATTTTAACTAGCAATAACAATATTAGATTTTAAATTGGGAAAATAATACAGTCGGAAAATATATGCTATTACTCAGTCTGTAAGTTGTTGACATCTTGGCTGCTTTAAAGGAATGTAAAACTCCGAAAAACAATAATGTTACCGGTTGTTCTCTATGAGTGTGAAACGTGGTCTCTTACCTAACACGATAAAAACAAATTAAAGGAGTTGGAAAACAAGGTGCTTAGGAAGATATTTAGTTTAAAAAGGGATGGAGATACTTACACTGGAGAGTGGAGGAGGTTATATAATGATGATTCGCATAATCTATAATCATCCCAAGATAATTAAGTTTCGGAGAATACTGTGGGTAGGACATACAGCGTGAATGGGAGATTCTAGAATCTTGTTCAGGGGATTGACTGACAAACTCAATTAGAAGAAACCTATGGAAAGACCTAGAATCAGTTGGAAAGATAACACTGGAATGGACCTTAAAAAAAATAGTGTAATGAGGTTGGCTGGATAGAACTAGCTCAAGATAGGGATATGTGGCGTACTTTTGTAAATGTTTTCAAGTTCCTAATGCCATAGAGTAAATAAGTAATGAGTGATGGCCTACTTAACAACACTCCAAATTGTTTTTGCTTTTGCACCTAAGATATCAATGGCGTATTTTAGAGTAAATTCATCTGCATCAGCCTGTAAAGAAGGTGTTGAAACACCAGAGATGAATTATCTTTGGAAAAAATAGCCCAGTGAACCAAGCCGAGATTTGAACCTATATCTCTCAATGTTATAGGAAATCTAATTTATTGCTAACTTGTAAGTTTATATAACCAACCACCAGAAAGGGTAGTATTTTAAAATGTTTGTTTTTTTCTTTTATGTATTTGTATTTTCTATAATTTACTTGTTATTTACAGTGGGGTTTGATTCAACTTTACAACTAAGGGTATAGCAACTATTTTGTAGACATTCTTTATATTTTTCTCCGCATCTACAGTAGCCCCATGGCTTCTTAAATATATTTCTAAAATGTATCCAGTAAAGCATCTTACTTTGTAGTCATCAGGATGTATCACTGTCATCAGTAAAGCAGTCGTCCACGTCGCCAAGTTTCAGGAATGATCTTCCAAACAAGTATTTTAAAAACTGTCCAACTTCAGAAACTGTAGCCTTATGTTCTTGAGTAAGGTTTAACTGTTAGATTTTCCTCCACCAACTTTGGCCTGAATGAAACCTACAACCTTTGATGATTTGTGGAGGTAATACTCTTCCCAGAGCGTGTTGAATAACTTCTTCAAAGTCAATGAGTACTGTAACTGGAGTCAAGTCCAAACCAAGTTTATGAGATTTTAAAACTAAATGTTTAAAGAGCTGCAGTGTGTTTGCGGTTTTGTTTGAAAGCAAAAATAAGAGCAAAGGAATGCATACGTCATTCTTACTGCCTATAATGGTGAATAATTGCAAAAACATGTCCATGTAAATGAAGCTAAGCTGTTCCAAAAACTTAAAGTTTGCTACCGTAGAAAAAGCAAGTATTTTACGCTATTATTCACCAATAAAAAAAAGGTTCTTCCTTACTGGTCTTAGTGTACAATTTTTCCAAAGAAGAATGCAGTTCCTCCAGTGTTTTTGGTAGTGTGGTAGACCTTAAGAGCGAACGTGGTGTGTGAAAATATGAAACCTAATGGAACAAGCCATGGAGGTACCTTTTATGACAGGTTTGTACACAATTTGTTTGTCGACTAAAAAAAACTTGGGACACAATTCGTACGTTTCTTATTAGAGGACTCAACTAGGGACGCAATTCCAATACTGCGTTTTTTTTTAATCTATTAGTTTTGAAAGTTTTGAACC